>JAKUAB010000013.1:0-332647 GCA_030579075.1 Taiozyma dajiaensis
CAAAAAAATAAAAAAAATTCGCGATCATGAAAATTTAAAAAGACACAAAGACCGGGCTTTAAACTAAATGTTTAACTACTGGAGAGTGAACAGAGAATAGAGAATATTCCCTTTAAAGAATACGTATCATCACATTGACTGCCACAGAAACTCAGCATGCCTATAAATCAGCCCTCCAACCAGATCAAGTTGACAAATGTGTCGCTTGTGCGCATGAAGAAGGGCAAGAAGCGATTCGAAATTGCCTGTTACCAGAATAAAGTGCAGGACTGGAGATCAAATGTGTAAGTACACAAAAAAAACGTGCCACCCTTAACTCCATGGATTTGCTAACTGTACACAAAAGTGAAAAGGATATTGATGAAGTTCTTCAGATTCCCCAGGTCTTCCTTAACGTTTCCAAAGGTCAAGTGGCCCCAAATGATGATCTACAAAAGGCTTTTGGTTCTACAGACACAGATAAGATCATATTGGAGATCTTGCAGAAAGGTGAGATCCAGTTGAGTGAGAAAGAGAGACAGGCAAAAGGGAACCAAATTCAAGCTGAAGTGCTTCAAATCATTTCCACAAAATGTATCAATCCAAAAACCAAGAAAAGGTATCCACCAACGATGATTCAAAAGGCCATCAATGAGTTGAAAGTTAACATTGTTACAACAAAAACTGCTAAAATTCAAGCCTTAGAAATAATAAGACTTTTGGTTTCAAAGCAAATCATTCCAATTGTCAGAGCCAAGATGAAAATCAAGGTTACATTGGATTCGAAGGACTACAAAAAGCTAAAAGAGAAATTAATTCCTTTGATTGGCGAGGATAGTGAAACTGATATTGGTCAAACATATGAAATCATAGCTTTTATTGATCCTGTAAACTACCGTGACTTGGTTGAACTAATTGGTAATGTTAAAGGTGGCCAACTGGAGGTTCTGGATATGGCCGTTGTCGATGAAAATGACAGTTAGAGGACCTGTTTGACCAGCTGCAGCATTGTAATCATTCTGTCCATATCTTTTTCTTCAGGTTCTAGTGGAAACAATCTTGAGCTTGTTGAAATGATCAAATTTCTGGATTCTTGATTCGTATATAGCAATTTAGCAACGTGGTTTATCAACACAGATATCTTCAGATTTGTAGAATTTCCTATAAGCACCTGTTTATCACTGACAAAGTCCATTGAACTAGTAGCATTGAGCTCAAAAAGTGTCCTGGATGAAGGTGCTGTTACGTCGAAGGTTGTATCAACCTGACCATTCTTTTTGATAAATAAGACCCTTTTATCAGCAAAACCAACACTCTGAACCGTGATAAGGTCTTGATCAAGTTTTTCAGATGCCTGCACTGACCTAAAATTCATCCTTTGTTTAATCCAGGCGTTTTCATGAAGTCCTTATAATGCGTAGATGTTCTTTCTGTTTTTTTTTGTTATTTGAAATCAAAGAAAAATTGAGAAATTAACCCTTTTGACACAAAGGTTTATTTCAGAGGTAAACAAAAGCCACGAACATAGACGGCTAAATGTCAACCACCACGAGCCGATTGAGCTCACACCTGATGGTGGATAATGATGAGAAGCAGATTTTGTATCATCCCAAATCGCGCCAAATCTTCTATTTAATCACTTCAACAATATGTAATTGCTTGTTTCTTTCCATTCTAATGTTATTTGCTTTGTTACATAGCTCTTACCACTACTTCTTTGCCTACCCAAAAAAAAGAGAGCCAGCTCACATTTACAGCCACAAAGAGTTACGGCTAAAGGCAGATTTGTCGTATTATTTCAGACTATATGGCCTTGAGGTTCATAAATATGATGTCATCACCAAAGACGGATACGTTATCACACTTCAAAGAATCTTTGATCCCAACGAGGGTGATGGGAAACGAAGTCGAAGAAAACCGATGCTAATGCTGCATGGCTTATTGCAATCTTCAGGCTCTTTCTGTTCCAATGGTAAGGAATCTTTGGCTTACTTCTTCCACCAGAAGGGTTATGATATCTGGTTAGGAAACAATAGATGTGGATTCGAACCAAGACACACCCACTTGAAAACTGATGACCCAGAATTTTGGAATTGGGATATCAATGATATGGCACGCTATGATCTGACAGCCATGATCGATCATGTTCTTGAAATCTCGCAGCATTATAGAGCGTTAACATTGGTGGCTCATAGTCAGGGTACAGCACAAGGGTTTATCGCCCTTGACAATGATAAATTTGGTTATAGTCACAAGATAAATTGTCTTGTCGCTTTATCCCCTGCTGTTTATGCTGGATCTTTAATTGATGACGAAGTCTTCGTCAAGCTGATCAGCAAGATGACTAACTTTGACTTTTTCTTTGGACTGAAGGCTTTCATGCCTATAATGATGACAATGAGAAATGTGATGGTGGAATCCGCACTCTTTGGTTTCCTGAGTTATACTATGTTCAACTATTTATTCGACTGGAATGATAAGCTTTGGGATCCAAAGTTGAGAAATCGCCATTTTCTGTTTTCACCTGTTTACATAAGTGTGGGTGTCATGAGGTGGTGGCTAAATGAAAATACAGGGTTCAAGAAGTCAAAGTGCATTCTGAAGCACGATTCTCGGTGGTTTAACGAAGAGAGTCCAAAGGTGTTTTTGGTTGTACCAAAATTAGATAAACTTGTGAATGGTGATTTACTGATTGAACATTTAAGGCACTTTGAGGATGAGAATTCATATGGATATATACAATTGCCAGATTACTCACACTTGGATGTTCTTTGGTCTCAAAGTGTCATAAGCGATGTTGGTGAACCCGTGTTGAGATACTTAGATCGACATGGATTCTGAACTGTCTAATAAAGCTCATTAGAGGCTTGAATAGAGCCGGAATAAGATTTGCCGCTCGGTAAAGCTCCCTTTTGACCAAATCATTGTAGACTGTTGCAACTCATCAACCAGTCTGTCTAAAATATTGTCATCAACAGACATTTATATTCTTTTCTTTTCTTTTCTTTTCTTTTCAGTTAATACAATTTTTTTTCTAAAAGCACTTAGCAGGACACCCTCTCTTGAGTGTTAGAAAGATAAATCCCTCTGTTCTGTAAACTGGGTGCTTCTCCAAAGGCTTTGGTGAGCATATCGGCTTCTTATATGGCAACATTTCCAATCCCTATCTTCTTGAAATCGAATGAATAGTAAGCGAACCTCAATCAATATGCATAGTGCAATGGTGGAAGACAGGTTGCTTAACCAAATTTATAGGACCTTGATTGTCACATTCCACCACAAAACTCTCAATCTCGAGATCTAAATCCAACATGGCTTGAAGTCATCAGAGACATCAGGTGCAATTTCAATGATAGCCATAAATTCGGCCTCAGTAGAGGACAAAGCTACTGCAGGTTGAAGTTTGTGTTAGAACCGATCCTTTAATATGCATGGTGTTCGGATGTTGATAAGATAAGAAAAGGTATTGAATGATCTAGAGTTGATTAGGAAGTAAAAGAGATCAATAACCTACAACAGTTTGGGTCTCCAACTAATAGTATCCACCATCCTACCGTGCCAAACGCAAAACTAGTAGTTGACCTTCTGGAGTCAATTCCACTAGCATAATCTGAGTCACAGTATCTAATTAATCTTTCCTGAGAGTTCTTATAGGTAATAGCAGAGTCTTTAGTGGATTTCAAACACCTAAAGACCTTCTTTCTTTCATTTGTAGTATTCAGGTGAACTTTCCTTGGTTTATTCAGAGTTTAAGCAACATCCTATCGAGCAACATTGGCAGTAAACAGTAGTGGACCCGCAATTGATTTATGAATTGTCTCATCTACATCTTCAGTGTCTTTAGCTAAGGTAACATTGAGAGGTTGACCATTAAAGGCAAGGATTGCCTTATCTTTAGCATCAGACATTCCATAATTATCGGAAACCTTTGATATGTAGTCTGGCGTTGACAACCGAAATAGAGTCAATAGCATCTTGATAGATATTGATACCCAAAAACTTTGAATTCCTGTGGCTCTAGTGTTGATTTTGTTCCTGAACATGATGAAAATGTAGCCTCTATCCCACTGAACTTGACAGTAGTGTCCTTAAGATGGGCTAACGCTCTGCTCAGGCTGATTTAATCGATTTATGTTCCGCTGTTTCTCCCAATGGTTAACCATCCATTCCTTATTGTTCTTTAAGTATTGAAGATACTTCTGAATTTGCTGAAAACCTATCTTCCTCGGTTGTCCCAGATATTTTCAACTCCCATAAATAATTTAACTTCAGAGAGAGAATTAGTGAAGAATAAGGTCACTCACTACAATATGGAAGCTTAAAGCTGTTATTCTCATGCTGATAATGAAGTTACTTTTCATGTTATTGAAGACTTTGAAGATCTTTCAGGTGATGAATTTGAAATAACTAAAGCACAGAAAGGTATCGGAGGTCCTTCTAATCGAAAGAACACTCCTGAACCTTCTGAATTCTTTAAAAATGCTTCTAAACCCTTACAAAACTTAGCTGCGACGGCATTTTTGGCAGTTTCAGATTTTGCTGTTCCACAATTACCTTGGTGTGTTAGTTAGTTATATTATGTACAAACTATCTTAATCAAAAAAGAGATCATTGCTCCTTATATACCTTTCTGAGGTGGCAATGCCTTCTCTGTTGTATTAAAGTGAGTATTAGAAAGATTGTTTTGTTGTCGGAATTAAGATGTTAAATTCGAATTTTCTAGAAGAGCTATTTGCTGTAAATTATCAATTAATTTAGATGCTTCAGCGTCAATATCAGCAGACATAATTTATATTCTTAGTTAGTTATAAAAAGTATAGACTATCTTAAACAAACCAAAGATCATTGCTCCTTTTATACTTTTCTAAGGTGGCAATGCCCTTTCAAAATGTGTGACCATTATGCACTTTCAGGTCATTCAGCTGGTCATTCAATGAGCTATTTTATCTTTCAGTACAAAAAATAGCTCTACCAGGATAATTGGGGAAGTTCTCAAACATTCGAATTTAACATCTTAATTGCGACAACAAACCAATCTTTCCAATGCTCACTTTAATACAACAGCTTCTCTTGAGTTTTAGAAAGAAAAATCTCTTAATTTGTCAAACTGTTGTTTTCCTAAGGCTTTGGTCATCATATCTGCCTTTTGTTCTTCCATATTCAATTAACATTTTCTTGGATTCAACATGAGACCGAACAAACAACAATCTAACATCAATATGTTTAGTTCTATGATGGAAAGCTGGGTGTCTTACTAGCTTTATAGCTCCTTGGTTATCACATTTAACCATAAACTGTTTAATGTTCAACCTCAACCCTTGCAACACTTGTAAAAGCCACAACCCATCACGTGCAATTTCCGTAATTGCCATAAACTCAGCCTCAGTTGAGGAAAGAGCAACAGTAGTTTGAAGTTTAGATCTCTAGCTAATAGCACCACCACCAAAACCAAAAATAAAACCAGTAGTGGATCTTCTGGAGTCAAACTCATTTGCATAATCGGAATCACAATATCCAATTAATCCTTTTTGAGTCTTCCTATAGGTAATGGCAAAGTCTTTGGTCGAGTGTAAATACCTCGACTTTCTTGGCAGCATTCATGTGAACCTTGTTCGGTTTATTCAAATATCTGGATAAAACACCAACAATGTAAGCAACATCATATCTGGCGACATTGGCAGCAAACAGTAAACGACCCACAATTGATCTATAACTTGTTTCATCCATATCTTCAGTGTCATTAACCAAAGGTCCACTAAGTACTTGACCAACAGATGCAGGAATTGCTTCACCTTTAGCATCAGACATTCCAAAATCATCGGAAAGCTTCGATATATAGTCAGACAATGATAACTTAATAGAACAATCAGCACCTTGATGGATATTAATACCCAAGAACTTGGATAAAGGACCTAAATCTTTAATCTTGAAAGCATCTGACAGCAGTTTCTTTGTTTCTTTCATCATTTGATCATCATTGGAGGCAATCAGGACATCATCAACATAAAGACCCAATAAACAACTATTTCCACCATTGGTTTTTGTATAAAGACCAAGTTCTGCATCATTTCTTTGGAAACCAGCAGGTTCCAGAACTGCATTGATGGTCTTGTTCCACAAATATGGGCTTTGCTTCAGACCATATAATGACTTTTTCAGCTTCTAAACCTTCTTTTCGTCTTTGATGTATCCTTCAGGTTGATTGATAAAAATATTTTGATCTATTTCACCATTAAGGAATGCGTTTGACACATCAAGCTGATCAATCTTCAAGCCAAGTTCTGCAGCTAGAAGCACACGGACGCTTTAATAGGGAATAACCACTGAGAAGGTCTCTGTAAAGTCGATTCCTTATAACCCTGAGCCACCAAACGAGCCTTGCACAATCCAGTATCTTTAATAGCACGAGCCCATCTAACTTTGAGAGGTTTCACACCAGATGGACAATCAACATATTTCCTCAAATGTATCGTTTTCAAATAAGGCAGTAAACTCTTTGTCAAAAGCTTCAACTTCGAATCAGGCAATTTCATTGCTTGGGCATATGGGACTTGGGGCACTGCAACATCAGAAGCAGCAATAAATGCAGTAGCAGCAAGGTTTAGTGAGGGTTTAGCAATCTTAGCAAAGAAACCAGCATGATCAGCAGTGTCTATTGGATCAGATGGACCTTCAATGGCCTCTTGCTCACTAGATAATTCAGATTTGTCACCAGAAGCATCAGCAACTTCTTCAATAATAGGAACAGTAACTTAATCATCAGCATGGGACATAACAGCTTTGAACTTCTTCTTGTAGTGACGTCTATTCTTAACCAATTCCCTCTCTGGAGATAAATTATCTATTGGAGCTAACAAGTGAAGTGTCTCTGAAAAGATTCGTGATCGGTTAATGGCACACCAATTACGTGGTTACTTTAGTGTTGCGTATGTAAAGAGTCACTATGGTGCTATTTCCATGATTGACGCTGTCCGTCTAATCAAATCTGCCTTTACCTTATCCCCAGATTCTTCTGCTACTTTGGATAAGTTGTTTGATACTGTTGAAACTTTGACCATTACCCAGCACAAATGAAGGCTTGTCGAGCTTGGTGGTCCATCTACAATCGTTCCATTGAAGGAGGTATTGAAACAGTCTTTGCTGATTATTATCAAACATTTGGTACTGGATATAATGATTTTTCTGCTGGCAATCTGATTGATATTACCTCAAGATTGGAACTTGAATCCTCTGGTATTGCCTTTACTGACTCAACATTTGCTGCTTATGTGACAAAAAACACTGGTGAATTCAAATGTTTTAACTTCCGTGCTAAGGGTCACACTTACTGTAAATTCTCAAAACCATTGTCTGAAGACATTAAACAAAAGATTACTGATATCAGATCTGGAAAGGTTAAGAAAGATTCCGCTTGGTTTGGTTTTCTTGGTTCCAACACTACAAAGACTAGTGATTTTGTTTCTCTTGACATGTGTTCTGCTCCAAAGAATGGTTTAGCAAACTTGATCCAGTCCCTAATTACTCTATTGTTGGGATTCATGGTGAAGAAATTCCGGTGCTAGGTGTTGGTACTGTTTTCCTAACCTATGCAAACGTATCCAAATTGACCTTAAATGAAGTTAATTACGTCCCAACTGCTGCCGCTTATCTTGTGAGTGTTAGTTGTGCTATCAATTCTGGTTCCCAGTTGCTGTTTAAACGTGATACTGTTGCTGACATGACTACCAAATCGCTCATTAGGGTTAGAAGCCATGGATCATTGTTTGCCTCCCACGTTCCATCTCCATTTGATACCTATGGTTTCCTTGCTGGTACTCCAAATCTCACTGTGGGCTTATGGCACCAACGCTTAGGCCATCCTTGTATGACGACTCTGAATGCAATGAAACATCAAGGTTTTGTTCATATGAAGTCTGAAACCACTGTGAAAGATTGTGAAGACTGTTTGAAAGGTAAAGGTGTAATCGAAAAGCCTAAAGCGTCAAACTTCGTTGCTAAACTTCCGTTGGAACTTAGTCGTAGCACTTTCAGTGGTCCTTTTGTCTATCCAGGACTTAATGGTGAAAGATACTTCCTAACAATTGTTGATTCTTTGTCAAATTATGTTCATGTGGACGTTTCGAAGTCCTAAGGTGATACTGCTGACTCCATCATTAAGTTTATTACCAAGCAAGAACAGCCCCTTGCTGCTCAAGGTTTGAATTATGTTGTTGACGCTGTTAGAACTGACCATGGCGGTGAATTTGTTAACCATTCTTTACATAACTAGTTCCAAGAGATAGGTATTAATCATCAATTGACTGCTCATTAAGGTTTCAGTAATGGAAAAGCTGAAAGATTTCATAGAACTCTCAAACCTTTGCAGAACGATGCTTATCGCTTCAAAATGCTAGAGTTTTTCAGGACAGAAGTTGTTGTAAATTATCAATCAATTTAGACGCTTCAGCGTCAATATCAGGAGAGATGATTTAAATTCGACGTTAGTTATATAATGTATAAACTATCTTAAACAAACAAGAGATCATCCCTTTCATGCTTCTCTAGGTTTGAGGACCGAGGCAGTGATAAAGAAGGTCGCATTCTACTAAAGATTAATGTTAGAAGGGAAATGATTAAACCCTCAGCGGTGGAGTAGTTAGTGTTTTGTATTATTTTAATTCAGCGAAGAGTTCTTTGTAAAGAGGTTTGGAATAATCGCTAGATGAAGGTTGATTAATATACTGGCCAAACCTTCATTAGGTAAGCATTTTATTCAATCCTTGTTCTACACTAGGCCAAAATGAAGTTGATTTTATCTTGAATGAGTTCCTGGTTCAAAATTGAAGCAATTGGAATGGCAAATAATTGAATCTTCTCACCAAGCGTACTTGTACTATTTCGGATTCAACAAATGATTTCTTGATGATTTTCCTCCTATTTCCTAATATTAGAAGATATATGCTGCACTCCGGCTCATTTAAGCGCTCTTTTCAAGTTCACATAATCATAGCGCCTTATTTTGCTTAAATAGACGCAACTGACTTAATGTATTCTCATTAAAAATTTGTGTAACTTGCTTCATTCTCAACTTCTGTTGATTTTTGGTCTTTGCAAATACTCACCTTCTCCAATATGTTGGAATATGGTGTTAAAAGATCTAATAACTGCTGAAATATAATGCCACACGATTGAATCTGCCACGAATATTCGGTATGTTGTCCATATCAGGACATGGTTTGGTGCTGATATTCATGTGTCTAGAACTCAAATAAATATTGATTGTACTGCTTAATGTTAACATTGTTATGTCAGACTTTGCTGAGGGTAATGCCGCTGTGGCTAAAACCCATAAACAACTTCAACAAATTGATTTACCGTCTGATAGCGTATTAATTAGTTTAGTATGAATCTCAATATCGAATTAGATGTTTCTGAGTTGTCTTAGAAGTTATAACAAAGTCTTTTGTTGGTTTTAAACATTGCAAAACCTTCAACAATATAAACAACATCAACATCATACCGAAGGACATTTGTAGCGAACAGTAGTTGACCCACAATCGATCTATAACCTTCCTAGCCACACTTACAGCGTCTATCACTAAAGAAGTATTGTGAACTTGACCCACAGAGAGAGGAATTGCTCAACCTTTAGGCTTCTTGGTTGTTTCAGCATGCAAAAACTAAGTCTTTGATGTTGAAAGCTTAAGAATTTGACTATTAAGGGAGGAAACCAATATATCCTGAACATGCAAACCTGCAAGCATATAACCATGATTTCTGGTATAAAGCCCAAACTCCGAATCATGGTTAGTAAAACCAGCACCTCCCAAACCCCGTTTGTTAGTTTTTGTTCCATAACTATTGGCTTTGCTAACCTACAACAAGATATAAAAGGAGGAATGGTCTTTGTTCTATGTTATAATAATTTGATTATATCTAACTAACAAAGAATATGAATTATGTCTGCTGAATTTAGCGCTGAAGAGTCCAAAATGATTGATAACTTACAACAAGTTATGAGCTGTACACACTGGGATCTGGGTTGGTCCCAAACAGCCTTCATGTTGTATTAAAGTGAGTATTAGAAAGATTGTTTTGTTGTCGGAATTAATGTTTTAGAACTTCCCCAAATATCCTGGTAGAGCTATTCTTTGCACTGAAAGATACAATAGCTCATTGAATGACCAGCTGAATGACCTGAAAGTGCATGGGGGTCACACATTTTTGAAATGGCATTGCCACCTTAGAAAAGTATAAAAGGAGCAATGATCTTTGGTTTGTTTAAGATAGTTTATACTCTATTAAAGTAACTAAGAATATAAATTATGTCTGCTGATATTGACGCTGAAGCGTCTAAATTAATTGATAATTTACAACACTTCAAGTGTTGATTGTTGCAGGTGGTCCCAGAAAACGTTGCTCAGACTTAGAGTTATTGGTTATACCACTAGTTTGAGTACCACTGGTTTTGAAGGTGTTGCTGATCCTGAACTTTTGAACAGGCTGAAGACTGCCTATGATATTTCTATTGTCTTATTTTTGCGGTTATGGGTCTCCAAAAGCTTTGTGATCATTTGGTGTGTCACGCCAATTACATGTTTACTCTAGTATTGAGTATGTGAAGAGCCATTATGGTGTTATCTCCATGATAGATGCATTGCGTTTGGTCAAATCTGTATGTATTTAACCCCTCTCTTCTGCTACACTGAACATGTTGTTTGATTCCGTTCAAACTCCGAACATTACTCTTGTGCAACCGAAGGCTTGTTGATATCTAGCTAGCTAGCTCATCGATAATCGTTCCATTGAGAGAGGTATTGAAAAGTTCTACGTCGCTTATTATCAATCCTTTGGTGAGGAGTTCAATAACTTTACCGCTGGAAATTTAACTGGGATCACCTCCTATTTTTTCCTATTCACCTCCAATTTTTTCCTATTGATTAGGCCACTGGTACTTCTACTGGGGTGTATTAAGATGCTTTTAAAAGATACTAGTTCTACTGAGTACCCTGGATTTGTTATAGAGAATATAGCTGTGGTAAGCACCCATCACCACATCATTCTAAACAAGATTGTTTTAATCTAAACTGGTTCTAAAAACATACTCTCATTAATCTCATTAAAGTTGAAAATTATATAACATATCATATATCACATACTGTTGCCGCTTATTTCTTCTTTCTACTAAAGAGACTCCCAAAAATGGAATTTTTCTTTGGCTTCTCAGTATTGGCATCTAAACTTTTGCTTCTCATAATTTCGTTAGTCTTTTGTCTCTGTATATCATTAGACTTTGAAGGTTTGAAAGGGGTTGAGGAAGGCTCGTCGAATTCCAACATCGACTTAACTTTTTGTATTGGATAGGTTCCACCTGTGGAATGACTTGAGTTTCTTCTTGAAGAAACGGAGATCCTTGTTGCATGGCTTGTCGACCCTCTCTGTGAATTTTCATTAAAAGTAACCTGTGTTGGAGTATAAGGTTGTGGTAGACCTGCTGAGTTCTGCCTCGAGATTCCAGTGGAGGTGGAGTTGTGTCTGAAAGTAACAATTGGTTGATGGTCTTGACTTTCATCCAAATCATCGGAAATCTTATCAAGTTTCTGTTGAAAGTTAAAATCCTCATAATCTTCAACAGTGATACCGCCAAAATTTGGGATTTTCAATTCAAAAGCTTGAAGGTCTGCATTTTCAATGAGCTGTTCAGGGATTATTACACTTGGAATCTTCAACGTAATCAAATAAATGGGCAATTTCTTTCTCTTCTTGCCTTCTTCAAAAGTGATATTCAGATTTGACAACAAGGAACTTATTAGAAATACTTGAGGATGGTAAAATTCTGTAGCATTCTTGACCAAAGATTCCATGGAAGTATCTCTGATAAAGTCGAAGGTAAATGCAATTTTCAGATTAGCTTTATTGATAGATTCCAAATAATCACAGATATAATTTTTCAAATTGTTGGAAGTTCTGGCTATATCTTTCTTCAAATCATCTTTGTAATCTTCGTCCTCTTGAACTTGGGAAATAATGATCAATTGGTCACCATCACGTAAATAATTCTCCAAACACCAATCAATCCCAACCCAGGTGTGTTTTCTTCCACTGATGTAGAGCATAACATTTCTCAAACTATCAGGGACTTCATCTTCTTGGTTTTGGTTTTTGATGTAGTCATAATACTGGTGATGCCTATAAGTGACGGAATAACTGTTTAAATTGGTCAACGTCCTGGATTTGGCTTTGAGATCAGCAAGGGACATATCAATTTTCTTGACCTTATCGTAACTAGTTTTGGCTTGGTAAGTGTCCATGAAAGTTGGAAGATAAGCATCACCATCAAACCTTAGCTTTTCTAAATCAACACCTTGACGGTATTGGGCATCTCTTGCAATTAGCTCTTCATCAGTCAAACCGACCAGGGATCTCTTTCTTGTGTCTCCTTGTTCCTTTGTAGACAGCTCAGGAATTGTTCTTGGAATTCCATGATTCTTCAATATGGAGTGCTGTGGAGGTGGAGGGAGTTTGGGAGCTTTACGCTTTCTCTTGATTTCTGGCACGTAGTTACCATTACCTATTCTATCAAAAGAGCTGAATACCTCTTGGATGTCTGCATGTCTCCCCACTGGCTCGTAGCCAAAGTTGAGGTCCATGTTTCTCTTCTTTGTGGTGCCATTGGTGTTATATGAGATGGAAGTGCCATCGTTGTACTGAGGTGGCACGCGTGGGTTTATCTGTTCTCTGAGAGCTTCTTCTGGGTTAATAGAGTCAAAGGAGACTCTCCGTTGGTACGCTAGCATGGTGCAGTGTGTAAAGTAATCTGCAGCTGTAGCGGCTTGTACTAAGAGGTTGAGGTTGACTCTCTCGAATCTGAGTGAAATTTATATAAAGTGTTGGGATGGAGTTAAGGGCAAAGTTTGGTATTCCTTGAATGAGGATTATAGACTGTTAATCAATTAACAAAAAAATGTGTGATTTTTTCTCAGGGTCTCCGTTCTAGAACTTGGCGGAGATTTGACAACGTGGATCAACTGTGACAGGGGAGTTGAGGCTTATGGATTGGGATTAATTTGGGGGCTGTGCCAATGACAGTGACTGAAATGGAGGGGCAGGGGAAGTAGATGGAAAACTCCGAATCAACACTTACTCCTTACTCCTTATATTTATAACTGCATTAATTATCTCTTAAATTTCAAGGTGCTGCGGATCAAATAACTTTTGCCTCTGCCAAGCTGTTGCATGGAAGTTGCCTGCGTGCCCTTAAAGTTAAATTCATGAAATTTAACTATGGATTTAAGGATGTCGCCAAACTGTGAGCAAAAAAAGAATCACATCATGTTTAGCTTATAGGCTCTACAAAAGCTTGTCTGGCATTGACTGATCTGATCTGCTGTGATCTGCTTTGCTCTGATCATCTGATCTGGTGCTTCTTTGAATTTCTCCCCAGTTTTTTGTTTTTTTTTTTCATTTTTGGTGTCACTCCAAGCCAAAACTCGGGTTTCACTTCCGAAGCCCATACAAGGAGATGGATAAATGACGTAGTTACTTGCCATGGCGTTGGAAGATTAAATTTGATAAATATAAGCCACTCCTAGATATGGTTTTTATTGAATTTTGTCCCATATAGGGACCAATTGTCACTAATTGTGTGTTGTTTTTTGGTTGTTTTTTTGGCTTCTTTATGTCTCAGTCTCTTAAAGCTAAAAGCCAAGCTGTTTACAAAGATGTTATCATATATAGTCTATTCTTTGATCTAAATAAGAAAATGTCATGGAATTTTCATGGAATGGCGGAGTTCATCTACAAGGCTCGAGACCACCATGATCATGAAAGTTTGTGTATGTAAAGGTATTTGAATATCATTAAAATTCGTCCATCAATCCACTTCGTTATGCAATTTGGACGGAATAAGTTCCTTTCCCCTTGGATGAAGACCATAAATGCTATTTAATAGGTTGTTGCTAAACCCGATATTTGATTGTAAACCAGCTGTTAAAGGGGATTTCCTCTGTACTGTACCATGGATTGATTGAGTAGGTGGGCTTTGAGCAAAGGATGACTTTGGGTTCAAAACTGAGTTTCTCTTTGTTCTTGGAATAGGTTTAAAATATTGATTGTTTTGGAATGATGAAACTTCTTGTTCCAATTGTCTGGCTTCATCAAATGCTTGTAATAAATATGGTAATTCATCAGTGATTGTTGTAGTTGTAGTTGTGTTGGAAGTAAATGTTCTTGTCAAGTTTGATGATGCATCTGAATCTAACGAATCTCTTCTATGGCGATTATGAGGTAAAGAGTAATAATCCTCCGGCGTTAGTTCATAAGAATTTCTTGAAGAACTTGGTGATTTATAGAAATCTCTTCTTTCTTCTTCATCCTGTTTTTTTAATTCCTCATGTTTTCTGATCTCTTCCTGTCTCTTCAACTCCTGCAATTTGAATTCTTCCTGTCTTCTCTTTTCTTCTTCTTGTCTTTCCAACTCCCTGATTCTTTGTCTCTCTTCTTCTTCCTCTTGCATTCTCTTCACTTCTTCTTCTTCCCATTCATTGATCTCTTCTTCAATCCAAAAATTGATACGAACCGATTCATACATCTTTTCAACATCTTTCAAAATTTCGAGACATTCTTCAATCTGTGATGAATCCTTCTCAAGAACAGCTTGATCTAATTGTCCAATCAATGTCGAAACGAAGTTCTTGTAAGAGTTTAAGGTCGACTGATAATCGGTATTGTCTGGAACCACCATATTCTCTTCTTCTCTTTGTAAATTTTCTAATATTATAGACAGTTCATTATAGATGATCAACAGCTTAGCTTTTGTGTAGATGATTGACAGTTTTTCACTTGTTGATGATTTCAGATTTAAGATCTTGAAGTAAATCTTTAGCACCAAGCATCCGGGATCACTCAAATATTCGTCAATAGAGAATTTCGATATCTTGGCCTTCAGGACTTTAATCTCAGAATTCTCTATACCTGTCAAATCTTCATCAATGACAAGGGATTTATCTATGCAGGCCTTAGCAATGCTAACATCAAATTTCCAATTATTTAGACTGTCCTTAAAGTTTAGATCAATTGAAGTTTGTAATATCTTGAACTCCCATCCTGTGAGCCTTTCTACTATCTTAATCAAGTTCTTGTACGTCTTCAGTGATTTATGGCACACTTTATTGATTGAGGAATATCTTTCAGGAAAGGTCTTCGTAAGCTCGTAAATCTCCTTCAAATTCAATGAAGTTTCGTCTTGATCATTCTGTAACCCACTGAACGTGGCAAGGATAGGGTCAGAGTAGTTTGATGCCACTAAATAGGAGTTGGACTCTTCCGATTTAGGCTGAACAGTGGATTGTTTGTAAGGTGATTTATTGCTGACTTTAGCCTTTGAGGTGGAGGCCTTTTTAGGTTTTGACCTGAACCTCGATTTTTGGTGGTAAGAGGACATGTGGGGTGGATTGGTATGTGGAAGGGCGTCAAGGGGATCTTTGGTGGTGTTTTATTGGTCTGTAGTTGCGTAAATTGATTTTTGCTTTCCCTTTAAAATGTTCCTTGTTTTTGTTTTCAGATCTGATGATTTTTAAATTTCAAGATTCTTAGTCTTCTCTTCTAGTCCCGAGAACCTCTCTTCTAGTCCTGAATTCCTGGTTAGTCCCACATTTTCAAGTCCCCCAGGCCCAGACGTTTTTCAGGAATTCAGTCTTAACTACAACTTGCAATAAAGTGGTATTTGAACCAAGGTCAAGATGATGATGATAATGATGATAGAAATCGATAGGAATGTCTAAAGTATGTCTTACATGGTCTTTTGGATGTTTAAAAAGTTGAAGTAATCAAACGTCGTCTCAAGCACCAGAATCCAGAGGATCCCTCCAGATTCCTCTGTTCTTTGTTGCTCAAGTTAGAAGGCCCTTCTTGCGAATTGAACAAAACATGAAGCTCCAACAAAGGTCAAGATGAACAAAACCAGTGGTAAATTCCCACTTTTTTCTCTGTGTGTTAGTCTGTCTGCATACTTAGGGCTTTTTGGTCTTTGTTAGTGTAGTTGTGTGACCAAGTCTACGGAGAAGACTTTTCTTCAGAAATCTTGAAACTTCTCTTTATAGACGCTGCAAGTTGTTACTCTGCCACAAAACTGTTTATTTTACTAAACCACAAGCGAATTGTGTTTCTGTAACAACTGTTTCCACATTTAATTATAAAGTGAATTTCTTTGGTGCAAAGTCACAATGCGAAGTCAAAGCTAGCTGAAAGTTTGGACCTTAAATATTCAATTAGCAAAATGTGTGGCCACCAATATATATATATAAAGAGTTTATGGGTTATAAATAGTAGTTCAATCAATCAATCATTTATAGTTCAATCATTTATAACCACTTCTAAATTGAAGCAATTAAAGAAGAAGACCCAAAACGGCTTGGTAAGGACAACATAATGCGCAATTCGGATAGGACCGCGAATTACAAAGAAAAAACACATTAACTAAAACCCACAAAAAGGTCACAGAACAAACTCCGCAAAAAGTTATCTACAAACGTCTCTTTAGCGTTTCCTTTGTGCTGTTGATCCGCTACTGCTGAACACTACTGAAATATCCACTCACTAAATTCTTTACCTGGCTTATTCTGCCTTTTTTTTCGCTGCAAAAAAATCACCAACATTTTCATTAAGCTGTTATCTACTTGATTTCGTGTTTTAATTCAAGTGTTAAAATTGCTACTCTAAGTTAAAAAGGAATTCCTATTTACGAAAAGAGATCCCAAAATGAGTGATACTGAGTCTTTGAGGGTCTCACGTGGTAATCACGAAGTTGAATCACAACCTGAAATGGTCCAGAATGAGCTTAGCAAAAAAAGCATTGAAACTCAAAATAATGAAGATGTTGAGAGCAGGAGACGTTTAGATGATGATGATCCTGATAAAACGATATCCTTGGCAAACTCTCCGAATCATCTGCCGTCTATAATAGAGTCTACTGATGGGAACTCAACAATCAAACCAAGTTCAAATTCCATAACTACGAAACCTGTGGTTCAAGATGACAATTCAAATGACCCAACCCCCTCCTCAACAATCAGCAAGTCAAGTTCTGTTGCTCAAACGACACAAAAGAAGAAGGATCTTATGCGACCCTTGTTTTCGAGATCTAGCACTACTGACAAACTGAACAAAAATGCTAATAATAAGACAATGATTGTGGAAACTGAGACAGTGGATGCCTCCAATGTGCCCTCTGTTACATTGCCAATTGGTGGCCAAATTAACAATGACATGATGACAAACACACAGACTTATGCTGCCAATCTGGCCTCATTGAGAAGCAAGAAGAGTACTCTGTTTGTTGACCAACCTTCACAAGTCTCATCAAACGTACCAACCACATCTTCAAATAGTGTAAATCAAAATGATGATGGTGATAATGTGAGTGTGAATGGGTCAATTAGAAACATGAACAAACGTTTGAATCAAACTGATGGTCAACTCCATACAATTGTCTCTACCAAGCCTGCCACTACCAAAGCCGACTTTTTCGCTGCCAAAATTGCTAATGCTGTTGGTGATGCTTCTGATTCTGATTCTGAAGAGACCTTTGTATACGAGAGCGCACCTGATGCGCTAAACACTGCTCCTAACACACTCCCTACAAATAAGATGATTACCTCTGCCACTTTAAATAATCCCATCACTTTGAGAAAGATGAACCAACGAAATGTTAGTATGCCAGTGACTTCATCCAATTTACACAACTTTTCCCTTAACAATGATGATGCCTCCTCTGTTCTGCCTCCCAGCCATCTGCAAAATAACATCACCAATAGTATTAAAGAGCAAATTGATGATATCTCAATTGACTCCGATGGTGTGAGTTTTCAAAACACTGATCAGCCTTCAGAGCTGGAGTTAGATCAGCAATCATTGGTCTCCCAACAAATCCACAATCAAAGCTTAAAGAACGGCTCTCCAAACTCTACTATCCATATTATCAATCATGATAATCCACAGAATCCAACTCAAGTCGGTCCAAACCCTTCACAATCTTGCCAGCAGCCTCATTATATTACAAAATCGAATTTAGATCCTTCCTCTCGCTCTATATCTGGTGCTAAGAAAGCTTTCACCAAGTACAATGGTGATGATCACTTGAGAAATACAAGTAACGTGAGCCAGGCTAATTCAAGACGAGTTGCACTTGTCAATAATTCCAATCAGTTAAGAACAACCACCTCCAAGCTATTCGACAGGAAAGGCGGTTCTTTGAGAAGATACTCTGGTGTTCCTGATGATGTTAATATTGAAGACTACATTGATCAGTACGATGAGGAGAATGACATTGGTATGGATGATTACAGCGACACTTACGATTATGATGACTATGATGACGAAGATGAATTGACTCCTTTGAATGTCAACATTGCGAACAACAAGCTAAGAAATAAAATGGCTAGTCACTATTTCAACAAGAGAAGTTTTTCCAATTTTAGATCTACTGACTCTGGTGAAAATTCCAAGGATTATGGTGCTTTAATCAACAAAGATGAAGGAAACTCTTTAAATCAGAGCAAGATCAAACCGCCAAGAAGACACAAATCTAAAAGTCAACAACAAAGATATCAGCAAACTTATTCACCACATAATTTCAACAATAGAAGAAAAAATAGCAGTCTTCAAACCTTCAAAAATATCATGTTTATCTTAGTTTTTGTCTTTCTACTGGTTTCTTTTGGTTTCATTATTGGTTTCTTGCTAGCCACAACAAAAGACCTTCAAAATGTTAACATTACCTCCATTGAGGATGTTGTTGTCACAGTTGATGAACTGGTTTTCGATGTAAACGTTGATGTGTTCAATCCAGGCTTTGTCGCCATTGAAACTAATGAGATGGAGCTTGATGTCTTTGCTAGAAGTTCATATCTAGCAAAAGAAGATTACAAAATTCCTATTTTTGTTGATGAGAATGACTCCTCGTCTGTTCAAACAATTCTTCTTGGCTCTATTACTGAATTCGAAACTCCATTAAGATTTGAGAGTGGGTTTTTCAATAGAAATAACTCAACATCAAAATCTACTGTCAAACTTTTGCAACCTGGCCAAAATTCAACTGATTCTGACTCTGATGGTGATTCGGGTGGTAACCACAAGATTGAAAACGACACTGATAAATGGAAAAAAATCATTAATAATCCGTTTGATTTGATTGTGAGAGGTCGTTTGATCTATATTTTGCCATTTGTTCATACAGAAAGATCTGTTTCCATCACAAAGACCGTTTCTATTGATCCATCTTCAAAAGAGGTTATAGCGCATCTGATCTGACTTCAACCTCTAACTCTTCTAGTGCCTCCAATGCACTTCAATTTTAATATTTGCTATTAATTTTTATAAATAGATACAGCTAGTTATTAGTACAAGACACGTTATTTATCTACCAGTTTGATTTAGTGATTAGTAAATTTCATTATAAAAGATTCGTGAGGTGAGATTATGTATCTCTATATACAATGGATTCACAGATATTTACATTAATGGGATGCAAAAACAGATGAATCTAATAAGATAAACTTCTTGATCTATCAATTGATGAACCAGCAGCTAATTTCTTGTCGTTAACTTTCACAATCAATGATCTCAAAACACGAGGATCGGCCTTGATTGTCCTTAGAATTTCGGATTGCACAGAGGTACTAGCATCAAATAACATTAGAAATCTATGACCTTGGAAATGACGCTCTTGATCTTTACTGATGATCCTTGGAAGATTTTCTCTGCCTAATGATTGAATCTTTCTGACAACACCTCTGTTCTGAATGATAAGCTTTCCTATCGTAGATGCCACTTCCTTGGCTTCTAAAGTATGTGAAACAGGGTTTGAAATACGTGAAATTGCAACTAGTTCGTATAACATCGTTCTAAGCTTGTATAACAATTAATGAAGACCGATAAACTAAAGCCAATATTATAATACCTCTGATACTGATTTTTTTGTTGGTCAATTTTTTTTTCTTAGGTTCGCGAAAATAGTTACCCGGGCTAAGATTGTGTATGTGCCATTAATGTTGAAAATAATTAGTACTTGCAATTCAGGAATTGGTTTGAAATCCAGTGTTTTCAGAAGGTCTTTTAACCAAAAGTCGTCAATCTGATAATTATGGCAAATATCATAGAGGAATTTGGTTTTTGTTTTGTGTATTTACTTGAATTATTTATTAATGATTAGACGATATTCCGTATTATAATTTAATTAAGAATTAGCATATACCAAATTTTGAAAAATTAAATTATTGCATGTATTGATACATGTAATTACTTAATGGCTGATCAATTACTATAACTAGTAATAATATAATTGAGTTATTATTTTATATTATTATACATGATCCATGACATGATCAAGACATAATTGATCATAATTGGCTAATTGTATAGATGTATAATACTACCTCAGCCACAACTGAGTTCCCCATTATTTTTGATCTTGTTTTCACAATCTATTTTCACTTCTCAGCTACCTCTCTTTTTCTCCCTTCCCCCTCTCTCCCTCAACAGCTAATTGGAAGCAATCTCTATAATTGTACAATTCGTGACTAGTGACTACAATTCTCTCTTTGCTTCCCCAAATTATTTGACATTAATATTATTATAATTGATTGGAGCAACAATAAAGGATCTGTCAAATTGAAATCCGCGAAAATCATATTTAAGACTTTTTGATTTTCGCGAATTGATTTCATCACGAAAAACGCGGAGAAGTTTTAAAATTTCTGAAGAAAAATCTAGAACTTTTTCTAAAGTAAGGAACCGCTCAATGACATCATTTGAGTCATATTTAAGGATCTTTAATCATTTTCGCGATTCGTAAAAAAAAGTGTCGGGGTTTCCTTATCAGTTAATTATATTTTTTAAAGTGTGATCATTTTTTTCTTTAAATGTGGAGAATTTGCATAAACACTGACGTTATCAGTTGGAGCAAAAATTAAATGATAATAACTTGAAGGGTACTGGGAAGAGGAGAAGATGATTCAAAATTAAAGTGGAGATTCATATAAATACCAGTAAGGATCCTTAATTTGATCTGACACATATTCTTACGAGAGACTACACAACTACAATTACTACTTCTACTACTATTATTCACAATGAACGCTAACTTCTTAAAGACTTCCTCACTAGGCTTTATCTTGGGTGCTGCCGTCCCAATCTTTTACACCAATGCCTATCTATCAAACAAGACTGAAAAAGACATTAGGGAACTTAACTTGTTGAAGAAGATGGTCAACTTTCTAAACTGGCAAGTCTACAAACTAGAATTGAAAGGTGAAAGAAGAGTTCTCAATAGCGAATCTTACAAAGATGGTCTATACTGGGCTGGCTTCTAGTCTTTGGTCAATTGATTTGACCATCAAAGCTGGGCTTTGATTCACATTATATACAAGACAACATTAGATCATTCAGTGAGAGGGAAAGAAAAAGGCTCTCACGTTCCGTTCCAAACTGGTGTTGGAACTTTGGATATTGTTAGAATCCTTGGATAGTTGACTGGCTCAATTAGGTTTTCAGATAAGGATTGGAGTTAAGATTTAGTCATTTTGGTTTTTTACTTTTTTATTATCGTACATTTGACATGTGTGTCACTTGTTGTTCATTTTCATTTCGATACTTAGCTGGTTCTACTTCGATGATACCATCATTTGCAGGTTTTATTTTTTCCTACATTTTTTAGTTTTTTTTTTTCTTAAATGAATGCAGAAGCTTTATGCTGTTTGTTTATTTCTTTGTAAAGTGGCGTTCTTTAACCTTCTTTGCCAAGTTTCGTAATTCAAGGATTGATTTAGGAACTGTAGGAAATGTTGAGCCTTGACCTTGATTAATATCAGATGATTCATCCCCAGGAGTTGATGATAATGATAATGATGAGGATGCAATTGGGGAAAATTGAGGTTTTAAAATCTGTTGAGAAATAGGTCTCCTTAAAAAATCATCTGATTTGTTCTTTTCAAAAGTGATATTGGATAAACTTGAAATACTGGAGGAGTCATAATATGATGGTGTTTGCACTCTATCACTTGACTTAGGTCTTGGTGTTGAATAAACTGTGATTTTCTTTGTTGGTGGTTCATTTGACAATAATTTTGGTAATTTCTTAAATTTGGGGGAAGCTTCGATATGAGGTTTGAATTTTTTGATGATTTTATCATTAACTTTGAAATGTTCTGTATAATCAACTTTCAATGGATCAATATTCATTTTTGGATTCTTGTATTTGTAATTAATTTCACCTCTTTTACTTAATTGAACTTTCCCAACCCTGTTCAATTGAGACTGAATCTCATCAAATTTCAAAGCTGAAGAAATTTTGATGAATTTAACACTTATGATATTTTCATTGACAATTTTAGGGACAATTGACTCAAGATTCAAATTATTCAAATCCCAATAGATGACAATGATTTCAAATTTGAAATTAGAGTTCAATTCAATACCTTTAATCAATTCTTTCAAATTTTGGAGCTGTTTGAAATTATCAATCAGATTGAACACCAAAAGGTTAACATCTTGGAAGAAACTTGAGTCTATCTTGTTAACCTTGGTAATTTTCAACTTCTTATCAATGTTAATATTGATTAATCTTGAATTGTTTGATAATTGGAATTTCTTGTTCAATAGCTTAGAAACTATAGAATCTTCAACGTAGATCAGGATATTATAAATTGGGAAGCTGTTTTTAGACAATTGGTCAATCAGTAACTCTAATTTGAATGGGGAGATATCAATTTGTGGTTTAGCAGGCTTTGGAACCTTGATAAAGGATAATGAAGGGCCAGCTGCGGTGACTTTTGGTCTCTTCCTTTGTACAGCTGGAATACCCCACGTCTTGGAGGCCTGGATGAATTCTTCTCTTTTCCTCTTCTTCAATTCTTGTTCATGTTGTAATTTCAACCCAATTTGAGAAACTTTGTGAACCAACTTCTTCTTCAATTGTCTCTTTCTGAATAATTCAGACATGATTTCCAACTTCTCAACATATATAACTTCGTTAACGAAGGCTTCATACAATCCTTGACTAAAATCATTTAAAAGTTTAGATTTTTCTTCTTTCTTTGCAATTTTGGCTTGTACTAGTGGACCTAACAGTTGATGAACTTGATCTTTCACAGTTCTCTTGACTATATCATCGCTAATTTCCTTGCTTAGACCTAAAATCATATTTTTATGTTGTTCTTCCTTTTGCTTCTTTTTCTCTAACAATTTTTGTTTCTGTTCTTCTTCTAATCTCTTTCTCTTTTCAATTTCTTGTTTACTTTTCAATTCCTCTTCTTCTTGTTGTTTTCTTAATTTGAACTCCTCTTCTTGCTGTCTCTTTCTTTTCAACTCCTCTTCTTGTTTAGCCTCCTGCTCTTGAAGTTCTTCTATTTTCTTTTGTTCATTACCACTGTCTGTAGTTGATCCCTGTGGGAAACCAAATGCGAATGAACCAACAGATGATGCGTTGTTAAATGTTGAACCATTGCCAAATGCAGATTCTTTGGGTGTTTGAGCAACTGACTGACCAAAGACCGATGATGACGATCCTTGACCAAAGGACGAAGTTGGCTGACCAAATGCTGATGAAGTCTGTCCAAAATGTGAAGGCTGCTGAACAAATTCAGGCGCTGTGATTGATTTGCCTAAACTTGACGGTCTGCTTTGTTGATTTGACTCAAACTTGACAGATCCAACAATGGGAGCACCACTATTAATCAGTTGTTGAGATGATTGAACTTTAAAGTCTAGTTTGTTCGAGTAGAACTGTCTCAGTTGTTTTTGATCTGGAACTAAATGAGAGTTATGTATCAGAGATGTGATACTGACACATTTGACACCATCAAGAGTTTCAATGGGCAACCCATAATACTCGAAGAATTCCACAGCATCATATTCATCATTAAAACTCAGAAGTTGTTGTAAAAATGTCAATGGATATGGCTTCGACTTGGTATGGATAGCCTTCTTGATTGATTTCAAGGCATAGAACCGTATTTCATTCAAATGAATCTCCAACAAATATGACATCAGCACAGGAGTCCTACCTTCGTTAAGCAATTGGAAGAAATTCTGATAGAAATTTAAAACATTTTCACTTGGTTTGAAACCTCTCTCAATGATGTTCATTGAAGTTAAATTTCTCAATTGCAAGGCCAATTGGACTCTCTCATCTTGTAATATATCAATCGACAAGGTCTGGATTTCTCTCACTAATTCAGGGTCACGTAACTGACTGAGTAGGTAGTAAGCTCTGAACTCAGCTTCATTTGGTGACTTTATACCTCTTGATCTGTATTCAGCATACATTTCCGACAGAGTCTTTAAAGCTTTGTTCATTTGTTCTAACTCTTGTTGTTGAGAATACTCTGTGTTGGTCTTTGCCATGATATGAAGCGTCAAAATATGGATTCTAACAATTCTCTCGGTACATTCCATTGCTTCAGGACCCAAATAATTTTGATAAGTGAAATCTTGACGGATGGATCTTGTTCTATCCCACAAAAATGATTGCGAATCTGGAAGTTCATCCAAAATGTCGTTGACTAAGTAATCCAAAGTCTGCACCAAGATCTGAGGCGGTCTAACATCAGATGGTAATGGTGGTGGCTGGCCAGCAGCAGGTCTTGAAAATGCCTTCACTGCTCTTTCCTTTGATATTCTCCCCGATTCATTCTTTTCATATTTCCTAACATCATTCTCCACAGATCTTCGTATTCTTTCATAAACGGGACACATATCATGACATGAACCTTTGAAAATGATAGCATCTTCCAAAGATCTTCTTATGTTTTCATTATCGACTAATCCCTTTTTCTCCATGACCTCTCTTTCAAGTTCTCTAAATTTTTGAAACTCCTCATAGAGAGACGAGAGATCTGATGTAGATTGTTCCATCGACAACATTTTGTTTTGGTTCTCTCTATCCCAGTCGTCAATATTAAGAAAGTCATCAGCGTTCAATGTAGGTGATTGATAGATTAGGAACTTGGGCAGCTGGCGTATAGGACGTTGTAATTGTTGGAATTGACTGAAATGGCCATCAAACGATCCTATCACTTGATCTAATTGGAGTTCAGTGTCTGTGAGTGTGGATGAAACAGTTTGTGATGAAGCAGCAGGTGAAGCCTTAGCATTGGGTATTATGATCGGTTCAACAGAGCCGGAGGCGGTGGAGGAGGCTGTTGACTGATTGTGGACCTTACCAAAGTTTTGTGATGGGTTCTTCTGGAAAGGATTACTCTTCTTCTTGTCAAATTTTTTGTTGCCATTATTACCACCACCGTTACCTGAAGGCTTCCGGCTTTGTTGCTGTTGGAACGCCAGCATATTATGGAGGGTCGATGTTACTGTGACCAGGGCTGTGTTTGAAGGTGTCCGAAGAGTTTTGACAGTGCTTTTGACGGTGTTTTTTGACGGTTTCCTGTTCAATACACATAATTTTTGTTTTGTTTACAGGTAAACCCGACACATTTCGCGAAGACGTTTGATAACGATTACTAGTTAGTACCCTGGAGTATATAAAAGGTAGTATGGCAACTGTTTTCATCAATTGGTGCTCAATACATTCAAAGTAAACCATATGAATACATTACAAATACTCTAAACACTTCGAATATCACAAATAGAAGTCATATCTTAATATTAAATTGTCTCAAATGAGGCCCTTATCTATCTCAATTCGTATCTTTATTCTTTCGTACCATTGTTCTAAACTTTCCCCTTCATTCTGAATTGCTATTATGTAAATACTCATATTGTCAAACCCATTCCCCGTCTGTTGGTTACAAAGGTTATCCAACGCGTTATTAAAGATCTTGTTGACGATTTCATCGAGACTCACCCCCAAAGCCAAATGATGTCTTATGTACTGTATTAGTTCTTTATTGGAATAAACTTCATAGATCCCATCACACGCCAGTACTATGAATTCATCATCTTTGGTTATCTTGTGATATATTATATCTGGTTCCACTGTGACGGCAGTTTCATGGAATGTAATAGTCTCTTGTTTATGTGACGATTGGGATGAGGATGTTGAAAGTCTTCTTGTTGTCAAGTTTTTAAAATCAAAGTCCCCAAAGGCTCTAGATAGTGCTAGTATTCCGTTAACTCTATTGAATTGAACACTATTTCCTGAATCGTTAATCCTTATCAGTTCACCAACGTAGTTTGGTTTATGATCATATGACAAGTTCTTGACATGACCATTGGTAGAAAGTATGAGTCTTGAGTCCCCAGCATTAATTGAATATAAATGCTTGTCATCTATTATGAGTGCAACTATAGCAGTAGATCCACTTCTGTTATGATAATGTGCAAAATGTTTAAATAGTTCTAAATCAGCGTCAAAGAAGGCATTAATGACCCTATGTTGGATCAACCCTTGAACAGTGTTGAATATCTTCCCATCATCCTGCTCAATGTTTTTAATTATGATAGGAAACAATTCCTCACTGATGAAATTGGAAGTCTCTTTACCACCATGACCATCAAAGATCCCAAAGAGTTTCACATTAATCTCCTTGTCTTGAACTTTCACTTTATCATACTCCATGAATTTGTAGGCATCCTCCTGGGAAAGCCTGTACCCCTGTGTAGACCCAAGCACATGGGAAAACCTTGGATGTTCTATAACATGAATCTCATGTGGTGATGAGAAGAATTGACCCATTCGGAGAGGGACAAGTGTTTATTAAGTTTTCCAAGTGATGATCAGATTTGTGTTTGTTGATGTGAGAGTCGTGTGGATGTTTTCTGAGTTTTTCTTAAAGAGGAAGGGACCTGGGGGAAGAAATTAACAAAGTGTCATCTTAGATATTGATTTCAACAATAAGAGGGAATAATGTGGTATATCAGAGATTATTAAGCAAAGATTAAAATAAATTATACAAACAATGATTGAGCTTAATAGATACACGATTGGTTCACCAAGCATATATATATATATGAATCATCTTCCCTCTTAAGAGATCACGTGACATAACCTATAATTACATCACCTCCCATCAGTTTGACTTCAAATCATATAAAGACAAGACCACTCTAAGAAGATAAAGTACATGACAAAGTACCAATTGATCACTATCGACATACCAATAATTCATACAAAATCCATACTTTTTCAAATTTCTATCAGTCTATTTTTAAACCCTTCTAGACCAGTCGTCCTTAGGACTTCCTCTCTAGGCGCGCAAGTCCCCAAGCAAATTAAGTCGCCTTCTCCCCCAGTTAAAAGTCCAAGTTTAAAAAAAAAAAATAATAATTGACGGCAAAAAAGTTTCTCCTTAAAAACAAAATTGGACAAAAGAACAACAGAACAACATTTTAAAGGCGCAGTCCAATAAACAATTAGTTAAATTGAGGACAGAAATGAGTAACAACAAGTCCTCTTTCACTACGACTCACGGGAAGAATCCCAAGCAGATCCACATTGCTCACAGACGTTCTCCCAGCGAGCTGACAAACTTGATGATTGAGCAAATCCAACTTCAACGTCAATTGGAGCTGGTTCAACAACAACAACAGCAAATCCTTCAACAACAACAGCATCAGATTCCACAACAACAACTCAATGTTAATCAGCCTTCACAGTTCAACCACAGAAGAAACAATTCTAATTCTCATAGAAGATCACAATCCTCTGTCACCGGTGCTATGGGATCTTTCCAGTTACCTCAACAACAACAGTCCAGTTTGGCCCCTCCACCAAAATTGAACTCGGCCCAAGGTCACAATAGAAGACATTCTCTTGGATTGAACGAGGCCATGAAGGCCGCAGCACAGGTCCAAGCCCAAAGAGCTGGTAAAGAGATTGAAGTTGAAGATGTTGACACCCCTTCCTCTTCTTCTTCTTCTGTTCAACAACCTCCTTCTGGGTTCAAATTCCCATCCAACACAATTGAGACTCCATTACAAAGAAACGATTCGTCACATGGTCGTTCAAGATCAATGGCTAATCAAGCATCTCCTCAAAGAAGTTTCCAATTTCCACCTCCAAAGTCTCCATCTGTCTCCGGTGCTTCCGGCCAATTCTTAAACCCTAATGATTTATTACCTCCACCTCCTCCACAGCAACCAAACTTTCATGAACGTCGTTCTTCTGGACATTATAGATCAAACTCACGTAATAACAACTATGACATCAACTCCAATTGGAGAAGACATCAATCACCATCAAGAGGTGGTGGTTACAACGATGATTCTGGCAATTCATCCCCATTCGTGCCAGGTCATAGATCAAGAAACTCCCACGGAGGTAACAATTCATCCATTTCTTCAATCACTGGGTTCCAAAATCAATCAGGCTCAAATATTGGTCCAGGTGGTAGAAAGTCATTGTTTGCTCCATACTTACCTCAATCATCAATCCCAGAACTCGTTGCTGATGGCCGGTTGGTCGTTGGTACTTTGAGAGTCAACAAGAAGAACCGTTCTGATGCCTATGTCTCCACTGATGGTTTATTAGATGCTGATATTTTCATTTGTGGTTCCAAAGATAGAAATAGAGCTTTAGAAGGTGATTTAGTCGCTGTGGAGTTATTGAGTGTTGATGAAGTTTGGTCAAGCAAACGTGAAAAAGAAGAGAAGAAGAGAAGAAAAGACAGCAATCATAACCCAAGTGAATCAATCTCTTTAGAAGATGTCCACAATGATGCTTCAACTCACACATCAAACCAACAACCATCTTTGAACAATTCATCTGGTTCAAACGCCTCTGAGACTAATGAAGATTCAGAACATCCAGGCTTAAAAAGAAGAGGCTCATTGAAGCAACGTCCAACTTTGAAGAAAAATGATGATGTGGAAGTCGAGGGTCAAAGTTTATTGCTTGTTGAAGAAGAAGAGATTAGTGACGAATACAAACCATTGTATGCCGGTCATGTTGTTGCTGTTATTGACCGTATCCCAGGTCAACTATTTTCAGGTACTTTAGGTTTATTAAGACCATCACAAAATCAACAGCAAAAGGAAAATCAACATCATCAAAACAAACCAAAGATTGTTTGGTTCAAACCTACTGATAAGAAGGTTCCCTTAATTGCTATTCCAACTGAACAAGCTCCAAAGGATTTTGTTGAAAATGTTGACAATTATACTGGTAAGTTATTTGTTGCTTCTATTAAGAGATGGCCAATCACTTCATTACATCCATTTGGTACTTTGATTGGTGAACTAGGTGAGATGAATAACCCAACAATTGAAGTCGAAGCTATCTTGAGAGACAATAATTTCATCTGTGATGAATATTTGGTTAACAATAAGAGAGTTGGCTATATTGAAGATGCTGAAGAACGTGATGACTTTGAATTAATTGAGTTAGATCTAGAAGAAGAATACAAGAAGAGAAGGGATTTCACAAATGAATACGTTCTGGCTTTGAGTGAAACTGGTGCATTATCAGATTCTGCAATTCATGTAAAGAGATTGGACGAGGGTAAAATTGAACTGGGTGTCCACATTTCTGACGTTACTGCTTTTATCAAAGAGGGTTCTAATTTGGATAAGAATGCTAGAAAAAGATCAACCTCTGTTGTTTTGGCTCAAAAAGTTGTCCATTTGTTACCAAAGAAGATCAATGAATTGTTGAGTTTTGAGAAAAATGTCAAGAACCTAACTTTATCAATATGTTTCGAAATTGATACCAATAAGTTTGAAGTTGACAACATCTGGATTGGTGAATCTTACATTCAACCAAAAATCAAATTGAACTTTGATGAAGTTGACCTGATCTTGAAAGATTCGCATGAGGTGAAAGAAATCTCAAGTGCATCAAAGGATTATATCAAGACAATTTCTTTAATCGCTAGGGAGTTCAGACGCCAAAGATTGGAAAACTCTAGTTTGAGCATTGAAACAAACTTGACTTTATTGGACCAAATCGATGATGAAAAGATTAGATTGCATTTGAACTTGTTCAAGACCAATTTAAGTTATAGTGTCTTGAATGAAATTTTCTTAAAGGTCAATAGTACAATTGCTCAAAGAAATTATGCCATTTTGGGCGATGGTGCCTTCTTAAGAAGACAACAACTGCCAACTCTGACCAAATTGGAATCATTCAAGAAGAGAATCTCAAATTTCAAAGATGAAGATGGCAAACCTATTGTCATTGATACCACTTCAAACTCCAACTTGATCAACTCAATCTTAAACATAAAGAATGAAACTATCAGACAAGCTGTTGAGATCTTATTCTACAAGACCTTATCAAGATCAAGATATTTCATTGCTGGTAAAGTTGAACCTGAGAACTTTGGTGCCTTTTACTTCAATCTACCTTTGTTCACCCATTTCACATCACCTTTGAGAAGATATTCAGATTTCATCGTTCATAGACAATTGAAATTAGTTCTTTCAGACCAAGAGGATAAAAATGCTACTGGAGAAGAAATTGAGTCTTTGAAAATGACTGCTGAATATTGTAATTTTAAGAAAGACTGTGCTAAAGGTGCTCAAGATCAATCCATTCACTTGATTCTTTCAAAGACCATCAGTGAGATGTCCAAGAACACTGGTCAATTGATCGTTGAAGGGTTCATCTTACAAGTTTATGAAAGTGCCTTTGACGTTTACATTCCAGAATTTGGTATTGAAAAGAGAGTCCATGGTGATCAATTACCATTGAAAAAATGTGAATTTGATAAAAAGAGAAGTGTCTTGGAGTTATATTGGGAAAAGAATGTTGATTCAGCAACTTTCACACCAGAGGATGAAAAGAATAATCAATTGAGTTATAGAAGATCCATCAAGAACAAATTTCAAATTGGTGCTAATGAAATCGCCAGAGTTTTGAGTCAACGTCGTTCAAAGGATATTTCTGAAGAGTTGAGTTCTGACTTATCTAAATTGAAACTTGAACCACCAACAATCTTTAGAACAAATGAAGATTTACAAGAATTTTTCAAAGACTTGAAGTTGAGAAGAGATGATACCAATGGTGATTACATTCAAGAAATCGCCGAACTAAGCAAGATCCCAATCTTGCTAAGAAGTGAGATTGGCATGGCCCTACCATGTTTAACAGTCCATGCTTTGAACCCCTACATTAATGGATGAGAAATTTATTTTCTTTGAATACTTTTGTAGCTCAACTACACTCAAACAGTGAAAACAAATTCTTTTTCTCCTTGTTAAATTATCAAAATTCTATACTAATAAACTTAAAAACGAAACTGAAACTAATGGTGATATGCTTCAAGCATCAATCAAATTATCCTCAGCTCTCTTGGTTTCAGCTTCATCTTGTTTAGCTTCTTCATTGACATCAGCTGAACGATCGTAGAATTCAGCCAAGATCTTTGGACTAATTCTATTCAACATTTCCTTTGGATAGATTCTCAACAATGACCAAGCTTGGTCTAAACTTTCAAAGATTGTTCTGTTTTCATAAGGACCTTGAGAGATGAAGGTCTTTTCAAATTTTTCCAAGAATTCCAAAGATAATTTATCTTCAGTAGATAGAGCTTCTTCACCGACAACGGCCTTCATGGCAGCAGCATCTCTACCAATGGCATATTTGGCATACAATTGATTAGAAACATCACCATGATCCTTTCTAGTCATACCTTCACCGATGGCACTCTTCATTAATCTTGATAAGGAAGGCAAGACGTTGATTGGTGGACTGATACCTCTGTTGAACAATTGTCTATCAACTGAGATTTGACCTTCAGTGATATAACCTGTTAAATCAGGAATAGGATGTGTGATATCATCATTAGGCATGGTTAAGATTGGAATTTGAGTGATGGAACCGTTTCTACCTTCAACTCTACCAGCTCTTTCATAAATGGTGGATAAATCTGTGTACATGTAACCTGGGTAACCTCTTCTACCTGGGACTTCTTCTCTAGCGGCAGAGACTTCTCTAAGGGCGTCAGCATATGAGGACATATCAGTTAAGATGGTTAAAACGTGACGTTCAGTTTGATAAGCCAAGTATTCAGCAGTGGTCAAGGCCAATCTTGGGGTAATGATTCTTTCAATGGTTGGATCATTGGCTAAATTTAAGAACAAAGAGGTTCTTTCTAATGAACCATTTTCTTCGAAATCCTTCTTAAAGAATCTTGAAGTTTCCAAGTTAACACCCATAGCAGCAAAGACAATGGAGAAATTTTCTTCATGACCATCATGAACATCTTTTGTTGGTCTAACCAAACCTGCTTGTCTGCAGATCTGAGCAGCAATTTCATTATGTGGTAAACCAGAGGCTGAAAAGATTGGGATCTTTTGACCTCTAGCAATGGAGTTCATAGTATCAATGGCTGAGATACCAGTGGAGATCATTTCTTCTGGATAAATACGAGCGTATGGATTAATTGGGGAACCATTAATATCCAAGTAATCTTCAGCAAAGACCTTAGGACCATTATCAATTGGTCTACCAGAACCATCAAAGATACGACCTAAAGTATCTTCAGAAACTGGAATCTTCAAGTTTTGACCAGTGAATTCAACACGAGTTTTCTTAACATCGATACCAGTGGTACCTTCAAACACTTGGACAATTGCACGATCACCACGAACTTCTAGAACTTGACCAGCTCTAACAGTACCATCTGGTAAAGTAATGTTAACAATTTCGTTATATCTAGGGAATTTAACATTTTCTAAGATAACCAATGGACCATTAACACCACCAACAGTGTTGTAATTGATTCTTGGTTTGACATTGAAGCCTTCAGTCACGGCCTTCTTGTTCAGTTCGAACAGTTCTTTATCGGACAATGACATATTGGGAGAAGGAGGACTCAAAGTTGGTGAAAAGATACCAAATTTAAGGAGCAGAAGAAGAAGCCTCTTCGGGATTTTGTCTGCTTTTTTCGAGGTCTTTCAACTTTGTTCTCGACTTTAAAGAAAAAGGGTTACCCGGAGATTTACACTATCAATCTATTGATAAGGTCATTAATCATTCATTCATTCCTATTGAGTGTATCCTTGTCGACAACGTGCCATTCATTGCTCTTCTTATCCAATTGTCTTTGTAATTGCCTATAAAAAACATTGTTCAATTGGTCAATGTCCAAGGATTTCACTGGTTCTTCTCCTCCTTCTCTTATCAATGAGTGATCGTAATTACCCAATTTATACACTAATTCATCCAATTTAACCAGCTGTTGGTATGTTAATCCTTCTTCAGTTAGTTCTAGTTCCTGTAGGATAACATATGTATTACCAATTAATCTAACAAAGGCATTAGAAAACAATCTCAATTCAAAAGTTGACATTTCCAAGATGCTTGTCTTTACAAACAATTCAAAACCAGCAATAGTATAAACTTCATTTTGACAAGTGATATCAAAGGGTAATGGTAAGAGGAGGACTTTCCCCATTTGTGTTAAAAACTTTGCTGTTTTCGATAGACTGGTGTTGATAACCTCTGTACTGAACTCAAGTAAGTTCCACAATGATAAGATTGGAGCAAAGGCCAGCATATAGACAAACTTTTGATCTTTACCAGTGAGTTTCCTCTTCTTTAATCCATATAATCCAATCAATTCTTGGAATAACAGACTCTTGGAGATTCCTAACTGTTTGATAATCTTGGATTTGTCATGTTGAAGTGTCTTGACCTCTTCCTTATAGTCTATAGTGGCCCGTGATTTGTTCCTCAATGATTTCTTCTTCTCTATAAGATTCCTCAGAGCTTCAATCTTTCGAAGTTGTTGTTGTTTTTTCAATTTAATAGCCTCAATCTCCCTTGTGATCTTATTGTTTCGCCTCTTCAATATCAACGTATCAATGGTCAACAACTGAGAGGCCAAAGCTGCAACACTGGCATCTGCACCAGAGACTTGACCACCATTAGCGATATATGCAATGATAAACTTGTAATTCTCACCTTTGATACAATTTTGAAGAGCTTTATTAATGGTGGCCTTCAAATCATAGGATTCTTGTAATGTGGTTAAATAGTCCAATTTAGGTCGTAATAAGAAATAATTAACACAATGTGGACAGTAAAGTTCTAAATATTGCACGTTACAGACTCCACATCTCATTCTTTCATGTGATCTCTGTTTTTATTTGTTGTACAATTCGGTTGATGAGTTGATATTTAAGTCGGGTTCTTTGTTCATTATCGTTATAAATCACCCTTACACCACTATATGGTAAGGGACACAATCAGTAAGATATACACAATAACATCAATAACATCGATCAATTTACATTAAATCTTTGAATATTTCTGATTCTAATTGATTAAATTTATATAAAATGTACAGAGACTTTGGATAGTTTCCCAACCAAGATTAATCTCTTGAATCTGAGATTTCTAAATGTTCTAATTCCAGAGCTTCATCAAGTTCAATTGTATTATCCTCCTTTTTAACACCTGTAGCATCCTTTGTCAAACCTTTTCTAACAGCAAGTACATTATCAACAATCACAGCATCAACACCAGATTCCATTTGTAATTTCGAATTGGCAACTTCATTGTTTTCAACACCATAAGTGAAACATACTAATCCACTTGATTTAACAACACTTGCTAACCTTGGACATTTTACAATTGGTTCTGCAGCTGAAACAATACCTAATAAATTCCATTTTTTGGAGAATCGAATGGCACTTTGTAATGAAGAACAACGCCAATCTGGCATGAAATTCGTACCTGATTCTGTCAAGAATAAAATTGGGATTGTTGGTTGTTTTAATGAAAGTAATAAGCAAGCTTCAGGATGGAATGAGGAAAATATAACATCACGACCATTTAAATTATCAAAAACAACTTTTAATATCGTATCAACCCAATAATTTAAATCAACGGTAACTTCACCAATATCTTCATCTTGAGCTTCATGTAATAATGGATATTTACATTCAATGTTAAACCCAACATTATTTGGGATTTTTTTAAATAATTCTTTTAAAGTAACAAAAGATGAAGCAATTGAATTCCCTCTTGAATTACCCTTAAAACCCTTTGTCTTAAAAGTTTTTGTTAATTTCATCTTTGTTGTAAAATGATCCATTTGACTATTTGAAGCATTAACATCATCATATCTTGTTAAATGTGATGCTGATCTTGGTCTAATAAAAGTATCATCTTTTGCCTTTCTCCCATTAGAATCATAACCTTGAGCAGGATGTTCATTTAAACTTAAAAATTGTTCAAGAGTTAAATTATGCATAGGAATATCAACACCAGATTCAGCAACTAAAAAATCATGATAAACAACAGGTTCATGATCCTTTGTCAATTGAACATCAAATTCAACGTATGAAGCACCTAATGAAGCAGCAGCAATAAATGATTCCACTGTATTTTCACCCAATTGTAAAGAATTTCTATTATTATTATTCTTACCAAGACCTCTATGACCAATAACTCTTGTTGAAACAAGTGATTTCCAATAAGTTTCAGTCTTGTTTAAATTCAAATTTGAATGAACAAATGGTGTAACAATTAAAACTTCAACGTTTATAGTACCCAATAAATCCAAAGTTTCAGTTTCAATGATTGGTAATGTAACCAATTTATTTAAAGAAGCTCTATGATCACCAACTTTTGTATAAATTTTATCCAAGATAGCCACAGCTCTACCCAAGATCCTTTGTTGTTTATGTTGACCACCATAAGTTGGAACAATATCAAAGAAAATAACTTCATCTCTTGGATCAGTGTTCTTAGTTCTAATAGTAATTGGATCAACATCATCTAGGGGTAAATCAACAACTGTTGGTTGATATTCTTCATCATCTTCATCATCTTCATCATTATTGACATGAAATCTTGTGGTTTTCTTCTTCTTAGTAACAACTAAGGATAAAGCAGTATCAAGTTCTGTAGAATGAACTTTAGAAATTGGAACACGATCAAGTTTAATAACATCAGTTTCTTCTCTAATATCATTAGAACCTAATGTAATAATGATATATGATTCATTACTTTCCAAAAATCTATGACCAAATGATTTCACAGGTTTTGGCAGGAGGGCAGGTGGTGATTCAACCTTTGGTTTTAAAGCTTTAAATAAATCTTGTTTAATAGAACTCTTTTGTTGTTGCTGTTGTTGTTGGTGGACTTTTTCAATTGAAGATTGTGAAATTAATGAAGGTCTTTCATTAACAGAACTATTTGAAGAATTTGCAGAACTATTATAACCAGTTCCACCATTCATTTTATTCTTAACAAGTTGATCATATAAAGATTTTGGAGGTTTTAATTCATCAGCAATTTTTAAATGACCTCTTAAACAAGCATGTTCCATTGGTGTCCAACCACTTTCATCAACTATTGAATAATTAGCATCATATTTTTTTAAAATAATGATAATATCATAAAACCCTTCAACAGCTGCAATAAATAATGGTGTCCAACCGAATGAAGATTCCATAATTTCAGTTTCTGCACCTTTTTTTAATAAAAATTCAACCGTTTCTTTAAAATTCATCTTTGATGCAATATATAAAGAAGTTTCATTGTTTAAATCATCATCTGAATAATTTATATCAATATTTCCACATTTTAATAAAATTTCAATCATTTGAGGTGAATTTAATCTTGAAGCTAATAATAAGATCTTGGAAGATGTTAAAGTATAATTTGAATTTTGAACAAGTACTTGAACAGTCTTTGGATGAGTACCTAATACAGCTAAATGTAAAGGAGATAAAGATTCTGAGTCACCCCAATATTTTAAATCATCAATTGGAATTGATTCATCCCATTCATTCCAATTTTTTAGAAAATCAATGATAATAGTGGTTATTTCTCTTAACCCATATTGAGATGAATAATGTAATGGAGTTCTCTTATAATTATCCTTTTGTAATAAACTTGGTCTTAAATGAGGTGGTAAATTTTCCAAGATAAATAACAAAGCAGTTGGAGAATCATTAGAATTTATACCATCTGAACCAAATGAATTTATTAATCTTTGATTAGTAATTGGTGGAGATGCAGGTCTAAGATTAAATCCATCAAATTCATCAATATTTTCATCTTCTTGAAATGATTGTAATTTCTCTTCATTTTGTTTAACTTGTTTACCTAAAGTTATAACATGATGATGAAAGAAATTTCTTGCACTTATATCTGAAGGATCATTTAAAGATGGGATCAATTCCAACATTTTTGAAACACATTTAAAAGATTCATTAATAGCAGATTTATTTAATAATGAAATCAATAATCTCACAGGACATAAAACAATAGACCGATATTGATTAATCAATTGATTTATTAAACCTTTATCATCATCAATTTGAATGAATTTTAAATATTTATCAGGTTGAACAATTGAAGAAGAAGAAGAAGAAGAAGATGCTGAATTACCATCAAATTTATCAGAATTTTTACCACAATTAATCATTTGTGGTTTAACATGAGGTGAAATCTTGTTTAAATAATCATTAATATTGTTTAAATTGTTTAAAATATCAGATTCATTAGCAAAACTTAATGGATAAATCCTTGAAATTAAATAAGATTCTTTTTGCTTTGTACCAACTTTCTTATCTAATTTCTTTAAAATCTTAATAAAACCTCTTTTATTCAATTCACCAAACCATTTTAAATTTCTAAATAAAGAACGTAATTCAATAAGAACACCAATGATTTCTTCAATTTCTTCTTTATCAAGAAGATCATTATTATTATTATTATTATTATTATTATTAATTGAAACATTAATAACATTTGATAATTTCTTTAATCTTTTCTCATATTCTTGATATTGTTTATTATAAAATTCATCAACTCTTTCAACATTTCTATCAAGTGCAAAGAAGAATGAAGCTAATAATTTTTGAACTTTGAAATCATTTAAATGTTGTTGATCTTGAAATTGATCTTGATCTTGATCTTGATCTTGATTAACATCAACAATTTGAGTATTCAATTCCTTTTGAATAATGACAATCTCTTTGATGAGTTTTTTCAAATCTTTATAATTCATATAATGGTGACTATTATCCTTGAGTTAGTCATGATCATTATAATGGTTATTGGCAATAATGATGGAATTAAAGACTCAACTCACCTCCATTCTGGCACCTGATGAGAGGTGATACTAAAAGATGAAACTGTTAGTATTATTCATATCAAAACTATTTTTAAAAGAATATTCACGTTTTACCAAACTTCATTGAGCGTTTGACGCCTTCTTTTCACTTGTAATTGATGATTTCGTTGATGATGTTATTACTTTAAAAGGGAAAGTAAATCACTATAATTTCATGAATTACCAAACCAAACACATGTGTCAAATTAATTTAAAACAAATCCATTTTTGGGATGATCATGTGATTGAACACGTGATGAGTTCTATATATAAACTATCCGGGAAAATAAAAACTACTTTCATTCTTTCATTTACCCGAAAGAACTTACTGATAGTTTTATAAATTGAGAAGTTAACTTAATTAATTTGAGTTGAATAAAATCAATAATTTCCTAATTTGGATACAAATCCATAGAATTTTGGGATAAACAGACCTAAAAGTCCTTTAGTACATAAACCCCAATTGAGACAATATGTCGGAACTCTTTATAATACTTCTCAAAAACTTAAACCTCTCCATAAACTCTTCTTATACTCAATTAGTGTTTATTACCGAGAGATTTGTTTCTTTTCCCCATAAAGATTAGTAGTACTTCTCATATTGATTACCTTGTACCCATAGCCTTGTTTATTACCTAATTTGTAAATAACTACGCATGTATACCTTTAAATTATAATGTAACGTATACAAATGGTATAAAAGTATGAGAATTTATCCATATTTATCTCTTGAATATAAATTGATAAACTCACAGTTATCAAATTGTTATATCAAAGTTATATCAAAGTTATAAATCATGGCTCTAATACCAGAATTATACAATAAAATAAGTGATCATACAACTTTTGGTGAATCCATGGCCAAAGATCAAATTAATGATGGAATTACTACTACAGGTCATGTATATACAAAAAGAGACATAGATAAAGAGAATAAGATTATTTTTGGTACAGTTTATTCAGTTACTTTTGGTATTCCACTTTTAATTGGTTTAGGAATAGGTTTATTTAATGTTATTCAAAATTGTTATTCAAAATATAAAATTAGAAAAGAATTAAGAATTAAAAGAGAAAGAGAAGGAACTGCAATTATTGGTGATGCTCATATTCCTTTAAATTTAATGGTTAAAGCTCCAAATGAAGCAGTTTCAAGTGTTGATAAGAGTAAAGAATCGACAATTGATCCTATTGCTTATCCTCCAAAGACTTATCAACATTGAATTTAATTTTGTTTTTATTGATATTGTAGATATTGATCTAGTGATACATAGTGATATATAACAATATAACACATTATCATCAACAATATAATCACTATAATCACTATAATCACTATAATAAAATATCAACACTATGACGTCATCATCTCATTTAATTTAAACATTAAAAAATCAACTCGGAATTTGTACTCAAAATATAAACAGAAACAAAACACTTTAATACTCTCAATTATCTTAATTATCTCAATTATCTTAATTTATTCCTCCCACAAACACCAACCACCAATAATGACCACAAATATCATCAATGAACATGAACTTCTCATCAATTCCTACTTATATAAAAGAAATAAATCACATAATTGGCAAAAGAAATGGTTTGTATTAAGAAGAAATCAATTATCTTATTATAAAGATTCAAAAGAATATAAAGCTTTAAAAGTTTTCAAATTAAAAGATATTCTTTCAATTATTAAAATTCCTGATAATATTAAGAATCATTTTATTATTGTTACAAGTTCAAGAGTTTATCATTTAAGAGCATTAAATGATGATGATTATAAACAATGGGTTGATGAATTGAATAAATTGATTTATGATGATGATGATGATGATGATGATAAGACACATAATAAAGATGATAATGAATCATTTAAATGGATAAAACCTAAAAGAATCAATGATATTGATCATATCAATTCAGATTTACAAAATTTACAATTCTCTGGAACTGATGATAATTTTACATCTGGTAATATATCTGATGGATTAGAATCATCAACTTCATTGAATGAGGTATCACAACCACCAGAAGCACAACCACAACCACCAGAAGTACCACAGCCACATCCAGAATACTTCAACTCTTTAGAATCTTCAACACCTGATCATATAATTGCAAAAGGTCATCTTTATCGATTAAAGAAACGTTATAATCAATGGAAGAAATTATATATAATTTTAACAAATCATTCATTAGTCTTTTATAAAAATTCAAAAGATTTTGAAAATAAAGAGAAATTTTATAAAAAGATCAACGTTGATGATATATTTGATTGTGTTGAAGTTGATCCATTGGGGAAGAATAAAATTTATTGTATGTTAATCATTACTTTATTTAAAAGAATTAGATTTTGTGCTGAAAATGAAGATGAATTGATTAAATGGGTGGTTCTTTTGAAAACAATTGTTAAAACAAGGAAAAGAGAGAAAGAAGAGAGGAATTTATAACTATTTATGTAATCATAATCATTATTAGTATATAGTCATTATATGTTGATATATGTTGATATATGTTGATATCTCGGAGAAAAAGATTAAAACAATTGTAATCATCACCATTAAAACAAACACCACCTAAAACATCACATAAAAATGGCAAATTTTGATTCTTTAACTCTTAAATTTGCTGAATTAAGAGAAGTTTTCCCCTTATTAAATGATGAAACGATCGTTGTTGCTTTAACTTTATATAAAAATGATGTTCAAAGTGCAATTGAACATATTTTAGAGAATGGATTTATTCAATTTGATAAAGAGAGGGATCAACAAAGAGATAACCATATTCAGGATCAATCAATTCAATCAAATCAACAAACTTCCATGTCAGAATTGAATCAAAAGGTCAATTTACTCATTGATATGTTTCCTGATATTGATTCAATTGAAATCAAAGCAAATCTTGAACAAAATGATTTAAATGTTGAAAGAACAACTGAAGAATTATTAAGTAAAAAGACCATTGATACTTTAACACATGAACAAGAACCACAACATCAACAAGACATTGATTATGAACAATTAGAAGATGAAGAAAGATTGATTAATTCTCAAAAATGGACAGGAATTGATAAACAAATTCATGATATTGTTGAATTAACAAATATTCCATGGAATGATGCAAAGGAGTATTTACAATTAAACAAGACTAAATGTGATGCAATTATTGATATAATTAGAAATTATAAACCAAAGAAACATCAAGATTTATCCAGGAATTCCAAAAAGAAGAATTCTAATATACCAAAAGGTGGTAAAGTTCAAGGTTTATACAATAACACTAATCCTTCAACTTCAACTTTAACTTCATTAAATGATAATGACAATGATAATGACAATAATGATTATTCATATAATGAATTTAGTTCTGAAGTTGAAGAATTAGCTGATTATGTTTATAATGATAAGAAATTATCTGAAATTCATTGGAGTTTTTATGAAGATTCTTTAAGATTCTTTAAAGGTGATGTTTCAAAAGTATTAACAATTGTTATATTTATTCATGAAAATAATGGTATTAAAGCAACATATAATTCAATTCCATCAAAACTTGATTTTACTACAATTACAAATAATGTTAAAGATCAAGTACCATTCAAGAAGACACCATCATCATCACAACAACAATTCATTAGTGTTTCAAAGAAGAAACGACCATCATTAATAACCACAACAAGATCAGATTCTGAAAAAGATTTAGAACCATATGAAATTACAATGCAAAGAATTCAATTAAATAAAGCTCGTGAAATTCATAAAATAGATCTTCATGGATTTCATGTTAAGAATGCAAGATTAACATGTTCAAATGCATTAAAAGAATGGTGGAATGATGAACTTCGAGCTCGTGAAGTTAATGGTAATACCTTAACAAGTTTAAAAGTTAGAGAAATTGAACCATTAATAGTTATAACGGGAAGAGGTATTCATTCAGAAGGTGGTTTTAGTAAAATTAGAGCTTCAATTAAAAAATTTTTAACAATTAATCAATATATCTTTCAAGAAGAATCTTCAAGATTTATTGTTGAAGGTAAAAGATGAGTTTGACAGTACTTTTAATCGTAGTTTAACATTCACACAACTACAAAGCTCATGTCTTAATCATTATCTCATTAACTCATAATCCCAAAAAGCTCAAGTCCATAACTTCTTCTTTAATTTTTGTAACTTCTCTCTTTCTAATAATTCTCTTATAACTAAACTTATAGTTTCTTGAACATTTTCATCAAATTCATTATCAATTAAAATAAATGAAGATTTCCATTGATTAGCCATTTTTTTACCATTTTCAATCAATACAGGACTTGCACCTTCATGTTTTGAATGTGTACAAACAATTATAATTGGAGGTGGAGCATCAGGGGAACTTGGATCTGAAGTAAGTTCATCTAAATGTGATGAAATATTTCTTAATTCTTCAAGTTTCCTTTGTTCTTCTTCATGATTCTTCATCTTCCAAAGTTGTTTAATTCCATAAACTAATGAATAAACATCACCTTCTTTACCCTTTGCCCATTTTTTTTGATAATTTCTATATTCTGTCCAAGCATCTAAGATTGCACCTCTTATTAATTCCAATACACTTAAAGATTCTTCACTTTTGGAACTAGTTGGTGATAGATGATCATTATTTGAGCATACTGATGATGATGATGATGTTTCTGTCGGTATCAAGACTTCTTCATAAGCAGGTGGATTTAAACTTGGAACAGCACAATACATGAATATATAACCATTAACATTCCCATCCAATTCACTAGCACCACTTGCAACTAATAAAGGATTTGTTGAAACAGGTCTTCTTGGTTCATTAGCTAAATTATGTAAATCAGCTTTATCAAGATTTCTATATAATGAAACTTCAAGAAATGGAACAACTAAATGAGATTTAAAAGGTGGAGTATCAATAAGTTCAACAGAAATTGAAGAAATTTCAGGAGCTAAATAAACACCAGCTTCTTCCTCTTCAAAGAATTTATATGAATAATATTTGTTTTTAATTAATCTTTTAACTAAATTACTTGATGAACTTGAATTTGATGATCTTCTTCTTTGACGAACTTCAATTGGTGATTTATTATAAGATTGGAATAGAAGTGGAGAAAGTTGAATATCATTATTTTGTGTAATGATCTTTTTAGCATTTAATCCACCATATTCATCAAGAATTGCCCTTGATTTATTACTTGTAGCCTTGAAATCAAATAACAATACAGTTGATTTATGAGTTGGATAATAAGTTTCTCTAAAGAATTTTGATTGTAATCTATTAGCAAAAGTTGATTTCCCAACACAAGGAGCTCCTAAAAGTACTATTTTAACAGGATTATCATGATTTATAACTTTTGGATCTGACATTAGTTGGTGTTTTGGGTGTTTTTTAGTGGTTTGTGTGTGTTTAATTCCATCATTTTATCCATCTTCTGGTACTAATTCAATTAATATAAATTTTTAAAAGGACAAACCCCGATATCGGTGTGCACGTGACTTACATATAGTATAAAAGTAAGTATAAACTACAATATCATTATAAGTTAAATCATCACATTACCACATTATCACATTATCACATTATCACATTTTATCACACTCATCTTAATAATTAGCACATAAACCATCTGATTTAACCAATTTATAAATCTTTTAATGTTAGTAAAATGAATGAATAAAGAATATAAGAGCTCATCAATAAATATATACTCACATCTTGAATACTTAAAGATATAAATTGTCTAACTTCTAATGTTAACCAAACTTTAACCATTGCTAATTTATCATCTTGATCTTTTAATCCTAATTGTCTTAAAATTGGTAATGAACTATATTAATGTTAGTAATTTGGAATTCCATGAACAATACTAAAATATACAAACCTTGCAAATAAATCTAATTCTGGATCCAATTGTCTTCCTAAACCTTCAATTAAAAGTATGGCGACTATAACTGATATGAAATCACCTTCCATTCTAACATGATGAGATCTTACCATACTTAACATTTTTTCTAACAAATCACCAATTGATACTGTCCCCAAGGTAAAAGTTCTTTGTTTAATCTTATCAACTAATCTTTCAACTTTTAATGCAAATAATTCAGTATCAATTGCAGTTTCTGGAGTTTTAGATCTTTCAATCATTAATTCACCGGCTTTATAACCATCAAATTCTGCAAGTGAATTGAATAAAGCAATGAAATTAACACGATTTAAATCATTTAATTCAGTTATTAATCCAACATCAATATAACAAATCTCTGGTTGATAACCTTTTGAATATAATTGTCTTAATTTTGATAAGAATTCATCATTATTTTCAGTTTTGTTTAAATCATTGATAATTTGATCTTGTTGGGTTTTGGATGATGATGATGATGATGATGATGATAATGATAATTCATCATTCTTTAAGAAACGTATAAAGATATTGCCAGGATGTAAATCTGAATGAATAAAATTGTTTAAAATCAACATTTGTAAAAAAGAATCAATCAATTCATCACTCATCTTTTTAAAGAAATCATTATTACCCCTTTTTTCAATTGATAAAGCCTTTAATTCTAATAATTTTGACATTGATATACCATTAATAAATTCTTCAACCAATATAAATCTATTTGAATATCTTAAATATGGTTTAGGGAAATTAATAAATGAATCATTTTGGAAATTCTCTTTAAATTTTAACAAATTTAAACCTTCAATTCTTAAATCTAATTGTAAATTCATTAATATTTCAAAATTATGAACTTCATCAGGTAATGAAAGCCATTCCATTGTTGGTATTAAATCAATCATTGAAGCAAAGAATTTCATAATTTTTAAATCTCTATGGATCTTAACTTCAACATTTGGATGCATAACTTTTATAGCAACTCTTTGATTTGTAACAGGTTGATCATTTGATAAAGAAGATGGAATAAATTGATCAAAGAATGAATGTTTCTTTCTTTTAGTTTCAGTTTCAACTTGAGAATATTCATCTTTTAAAATCTTATCACTTAAAGTACCTAAATAAACTTGAGCAATTGCACCAACACCAATTGGTTCAATATCTAATTCTTTAAAGATTTCATCAATTTCTAAACCATCAAAACTTTCCATTAATATAGTTTTTGTATAATGGAAAGAATGTTTCTTTGCATTTGAATGTAAATTCCCTAATTCATTACAAAATTCAATTGGGAAAATATCTGTTCTTGAAGCTGCCCATTGACCTAATTTTATAAATGAAGCACCAGCATTTTCTAAACTAAATCTAATGATTTTATACCAAATAATTTCACCTTTTTTAGTATTATTTCTTTGTGATTGTCTTTTACCAAAGAATGATATTGGTAAACAAATTAAAATTGGTGAAAATATCAATATTAATTCAATAAATCTTCCAATTGTTACAATTGGTTCCCAAATATAATCTTTGAGGGTAAATCTTAATATATTAAAATATTTTAATATACCCTTTTTTCGATTATTTCTATATTGATCTTCATCATCTTTTAATTCCTTTTGTGATGATAAAAACAATGAATTTTCATAAGTATCACCATTAGGATCAGGTTTTAATTCATGATCACCTTTAAACAAAGCAATTTTCTTCTTTATATCATTTTTAATCAAGTTGTTGTTATTATCATAAATAACACTTGTAGCAATCAAAGTCCCAACTAACCCAATTCTAAAAGGTGTAAATGATTGTTTAAAAACATGACGAGAGAACAATTGTTTGTTGAATGTTCTTATTCTGAACATCTTTGGTGTGTCTTTGGGTGTCTCTTTTATATCTTAATTATATCTTAATTATATCTTAATTATATCTTAATTATGTCCCTTTATCTCTTGAATTGCTGTTTGGGACATAATTTGGAAATGTTTATAAAAACAGGTTTTATCGGGTTTATTTTTAATTCCGGAGATTATACCCATCACCACATCAATTACATATCAATATAAGTACATATAAGTATAAGTATATATAAGTATATATAAGTATACATAATCATACACACCAATACTAATAAAACTCACAGTTGCTCATCTTTAATAACATCAATCAACCAATCTAAACCTTCAGTTAAACCTTCACCTTTTATAGCACTTGAAGCAACAATTGACCAACTTCTATCTTTTAAATCAACTAAATTTAAACATTTACTAACTTCAGCAGCAGTTAAAGCACCAGGTTGATCTTGTTTATTAGCAAAGACCAATAATGAAGAATCATTTAATTCTTCTTCATTAAGCATTAAATGTAATTCTTTTGAAGCAATATCAATTCTTTCTTTATCTGTTGAATCAACAACAAATATAACAGCTGATGTATTTGCATAATAACATCTCCAATAAGGTCTAATTGAAGTTTGACCACCAAGATCCCATACATTTAATTTCAAATTCTTATAACTTAAAGTTTCAACATTAAATCCTATTGTTGGTTTTGTATTAATAACTTCACCTATTTGTAATTTATATAAAATTGTTGTTTTACCTGCACCATCAAGTCCTAAGATTAATATTCTAATTTCTTTGTTTACACCCCAAAGTTTACCGAAAATCCCACTGAAAACGTTGCCCATGATTTATTTGTGGTCTTATTTTTCTCTTTTATCTGCTTTAATTATCTGAATTTAATGGATTAAACCACTGATTTATCACCGTTTAAATGCTTTTAATTTGATGATGATGATGATGATGATTTCAAAATTGATCATGAAATTGTGTTTGATTTCGGTTAATAAAAAAAATTGATGTTGCCCTTAACAATAACATAACAGATAAAACCGGTTTCAATTCCGTTTTCATCACGTGAGTGATTGATGATACCTCGGAATTCCGTTGGTGATTAATATTAAGGAAGAAGATAACCAATAGTTCTTTCTACTGATTAAACTGAGTATTAGTTCTTTCAATTATTGTTTATGACATTGATATCATGAACTTGATGGAGGGAAGTAAAAAGGTAATAATTAGTTTAATCAGAGTTACATTTGTACATTTGTTGTAAACACGTTGTATAATATCAATTAATTAATTAATTAATTTAAGGTCATTCATATTCTCATCTCATTAACATCAATAACATCAAATAGAAGGAACAAGCGAAGCTGGGTTTTCTTCTTATTATAATACAAAATGATTCAATTTAATAATTGTTATAAGGAACCGAGGAACCAATAAACGTCAAAGGGATTATTCCTTATCAAAAGAGTCATTTAACCCCATCTTATATAATCGTTTAATTATATAATTGTGATTGTTTAGATGATCAATGACATCATTGTTATTATCTGATAACAAACAACATGAACACCTGCAGTGCATTAACCACAAATAAATATTGTGATCATTTATAATATAATTAACATAATTAAACGTGGGACAATCTTTCTCTAATAATCAGTGATGACCTAATAATTGATCACCATCTCATTGAATGATCTATCAATCATTGCTCGCTCTATAACTATCTCTTTTGTAATAATATTATACACCGGGGTTAAACTGCAATATAATGCAAAGTGATCACAATTACACCCACCAATTGATAACATTAATTGGACCCTTTCTTTAACACCGTTGGATATTATACGAGTTCCAAAGATCCACGCTTCACTAAAAATACAATAATCACAAATATGATCAACAATTATGTCATCTACTACTTAGAGAGATCTTGGAGGGGATTTACAGATCTAATCAATTGGTGTTGTAACTAGTGATCATCATCAAACACGTTGACCTTATAAATATTAATTATATATAAATACACTTGTGGAATCCCTTAAAATCTGAATCCTTCTTCCTCAACACATTAAACTCCAAAGTCCAATGTCAATAACGTTTTATAAATGGCCCCCTTTCTGGTTATGGGTTTCCCTATTGCTTAACATTATTCTATCTGCTATTTACTTCTTTGGTTCTACAAATATATTGCTCAAACAAGGTATATATAACATCAAGGTTGATACAAGGAAGGCTACTGTTCATGATGTGATTGGTGGTATTCAGATTAAACCTGTTCAGTCATCTATGTCTTACTCAGGGTATACTACAAGTACAGCAACTCTCACTGCTTCTGCTTCTACCTTTGCTTCTGCTTCTTCTGCATCATCCTCAAACTATATCACCCAAAGAGAACATGATGAAGCTCAATTGATGCTAGAAAACCTTCAAACCACTCTCAATTCCCTTAAGGACGATAATGAAACGTCAGACTTGAGCTTAGCCAGGATATTTGGTGTTCATGATTTCTTTATGGCTAGTCAACAAGGTTTCATATGTTATTCCAACAATCAAGCCAAAGATTCCACCTTGAAATCCACAAAGGATGGTTGTGCAATGAATGGATTTCTTTCATGCTTTGGCCAACAAAAATCTAATCAATTGGTTAATTGGATGCCTTATTATACCATTGATGAAGATTATTTACTCTCAACTACAACATTAAACTCAAAATTCATCTCCCAACTTGTCTCCAATTGGACCAGTACGAGGACTTCTTATGTTAGTTCCTCGTTAAGACTAAATGATCTTGATGATTACAATTACGATAAACAAATTAAATATTTACTCTGTGAATCCCGCAAGCGGAAACATATTTATGTGGAAACTTCTTCAACATTAAACCAAGCATTACCTACAACTCTAGGGATCATAGCATTTATTTTCCTTGTTGTTTCACTTCTTATCACATTATGTTTTTATTTCTACTTAGGTGCAGCAATCTTGATCATTTCATTCATTACAAGCACTGCTAGATTTGTTCTATTGGTTTATTATAGTACTTCATTCGGTGATGGTCTTAGAAACTCTTCAAGTGGGGTTAAAATCACTGATAAAGGTCCATATATTGGATTTTTATCTACAATTTCATTCCTTTATATCATTTCATTTTTCTTACTCATCATTATCATAGTGGTTCAATTAAGATTTAAATCCAGATTGGAAGAGTTCAATCTTTATGAGAAACGAAATTTCATCTATGAATTGGATCCTCCAAAAGCTCCATATCCAGCTGGATTATTGACAAGAAGGAGAAGACGTAATGGAGGCGATGGATGTGGTGATGGTTATGGTGGTGGCGATGGTGGTGGTGATGGTGGGGGATGTGGTGGTGGTGATGGTGGAGGAGGTGGAGGAGGTGAATAGTTCATAAGGATTTTCTTCTATGCCTGTTTGACTTGTATGTTATTGGATATGATATAATGAACATGCTTTAAACAGTATATATTCTTTTCTTATGACTTCTTTTTCTTTGCTTTGGTCTCCTTTATATCCATGCAGTCTGTAATAGTTCACCTCAATGACTCCAGACAACATTTTCAATTGATAATATTACCAAACTGGCCGCAACTACGGTGATATAGATAGATATTATTATTGTAAATTAGAAAATAGATTCATTCCATTAAGTGATGATCAAAGTAAAAAAAAGTATCAACACCATAAGACCAACTCCAAAATAATGGTTAATCTTTGAAATAGCGGTAAGCGAAAGCATCAAATGATATACTAAATCCTTTTCTCTTATTGAAAACGAAAAAAGGATACTTAAGCAATGGTACAAGTGACCCAACCCATTAGACCTTGGAAGTAAATACCTTCATCATTTTGTTCGTTGTTTTCCTTTGGAGCAGCAGAAGTAGTAGCGATTGGTTGCATTGTAGTAATAGTAGTAGTTATTATACTTTGTGATGATGAAAAAGAACTTGAATTAAACTTGAAGTGAGGATGAAACACTGCTTTTATACTTGAATCTAAAAGGTCTTTATGCAAGACTTATCCCACTAGTGATGTACATTGTATCTTCCAAATCGGGAAGCTGTTTTATGGGGCAAATATCAAATCAGTTTCGAATCTTTGATTTTCATGCACAAAATATTTCCTATTTGGGCGAAGACAATGGAATTATATTGTAATAACATACAACTGAATCAGGAATATACAGTATGCAGATTTTTATGAGATGAGCACAGTAGAAGCACAGACTACGTAGTAATTAGAATATATTACTAATACTATAGTTAATCTGAAGATTTTAGTTAAATGGCATCAACATGGTTAATTGCAAAATTCGGCGCCTATGATTCTTAGGATCAATCGCTTTATATTGAAAGAAATGGTCATTTTCCAGTTTAAATTGTCCAATATTTTAATTGTAGATACAGTATGGATATTTTCTGTCTCAGGTGATATCTGTTTCTGATTAATTCATTCTTGACTGAGTCACAACTTTTTCTCTAAACGGAAACTTCAATACTAAATTGGATGCATTATCAAAGACCAGATTCTGCAAATCCTTCTCAGTCAAAGCCAGACTATGTTTCATGACAAGCAAATTTTGTTAAATTGCATGATGATACTGCATTTTTCCTACTATTGTTCTTGACTAATCATGCATATCGTCACTTCCACTGTTTCAACTTGTACCAGGATCAAAGATGAAAGGTTTCTCTCTGAAGACAGACAGATTGCAATACAGTTTCAGCCTCAAAACTTGCTCAATATCCACTTTCAAGTATAAAAAGAAGTGTTTTATTCCTTCATCAAGTTTAATTCAAATTCATTCCATCATCATCACAAACAACAACAATAATAACTTCTACTACAATGCAACCAATCGCTACCACTTCTGCTGCTCCAAAGGAAAACAACGAACAAAACGATGAAGGTATTTACTTCAATGGTTTAATGGGTTGGGTCACTTGCACTATTGCTTAAGCACCTTGTCTACAAGATACGTTTATTCTGGTTTAAAGATTGCTTATACTCATTAACGCTGTTATTAATCTTAACTGGTTATGGTATTCTAATTACTTTATCTTCATTGTTTTTAGATTTTATTTTTGAGCTACAAATAGGACCTTTTAATATATTCTTTAGATTGAACCAATTGTAACTTACTTCTTATCTTCTATATCAAACTTCCATCTTCTCTCTGAATTCTTCTACTTTACATTGAATTGAAATGATGAAATTAGACATTATACATTATAGTGGCTATTTGCTTAGTCATCTCTGTTTATTTAGCCGAATTAAAAAAAATATCATAAACGACTCATCAAATATTGAAAAGACTTCAATTTGGAGGACTCAAAAGAAGATAAAAAACAAGCTTTTAAAGATGGTTTCTGTTTCTGACTTGAAAGCCACAAAGACAATTGGGATCATTGGTCTTGGTGATATGGGTCTTTTGTATGCTCGTCGCTTTAGTGAAGCTTCTTGGACTGTTGTTGGTTGTGATCGTGAAGAGTTATTTGAATCTACAAAGGAGAAATTTAAAGATGAAAAGTTTGAGATCTTATTGAATGGTCATCATGTGAGTCGTATCAGTGATTATATTATCTATTCTGTTGAAGCTGAGAACATTGACAAGATTGTAAAACAATACGGTGCTTCTACAAAAGTTGGTGCCATTGTTGGTGGTCAAACCTCTTGTAAAAATCCAGAAATTAAGGCATTTGAAACTCATTTACCTGATGATGTGGAGATTATTTCATTGCATTCTTTACATGGTCCTAAAGTTAACACTACTGGTCAACCTTTGGTCCTCATTAATCATAAAAGTTCTGAAGCTAATTTGAATTTTGTTAAAGAACTAATATCTTGCTTAAACTCCAAGATTGTGGAACTAACAGCTGAAGAACATGATAAAATCACTGCTGATACCCAAGCTGTTACACATGCTGCTTTTCTAAGTATGGGTGTCGCATGGCACAAGTCCAAATTATACCCATGGCAAGCACAAAAATGGATTGGTGGGATTGAAAACGCAAAGATCAATATTTCATTAAGAATCTTCTCCAATAAATGGCATGTTTATGCTGGTTTAGCAATCACTAATCCATCTGCTCATGAACAGATTCTACAATATGCTCAGTCTGTTACTGAGTTATACTCCTTGATGTTAGAAGGTAAGATTGATGAATTGAAAGAGAGAATTTATAAAGCCAAAGAATACGTGTTTGGACACTTGGGTCATGAACACCAATTATTACTAGATGATGATTTATTACAACAATTTTCCCTGAGTAGACAACCCCCTGGTGAATCATACCCAAACTCACATTTATCATTATTAGCCATCGTTGATAGTTGGTACCAATTAAACATCGTTCCATATGACCACATGATCTGTTCCACTCCATTATTTAGAATATTTCTCGGGGTCAGTGAATACTTGTTCTGTTCTCCAGGTTTATTGGAAAAGGCGTTGAATGACTCGGTCGATGAAAAGGCATTTAGATATGATGATTTGGAATTCACCATGGCTGCTAGAAACTGGAGTAAGATTGTTTCATATGGTGATTTCAACTTATACAGGAGAGAATTTGAAGATACACAAAAGTTTTTCGCTCCAATGTTACAAGAGGCTAATGCTATTGGTAATGAGATGATTAAAACCATCTTGAGCAAAGTCCATGAACAAGAAAAATAGATACGATTTCATGATAAACAACTGTAGACATAAATACTAGTATGGGCTTGGCTCTTTCCATTAATTAGCTGAGCGCACTGCTCTAGTAATAACATTTTCCTGTCAATTCATGATTCGCTCGATCGATCTTAAGTTATACGTCTTTTCTGTTATTTTTATCATAATGACAATATCATAATTAATTAATTTATAACGTATAATAATATTTATTATATATTATTACAGCTACGTCCTCTAGTTATACGACATTACTTATCTTAAATATTAAATATGATCAAAAATATATTTCTGAAAATTTGAAGCGTCCCAATTACCGATGGAAACGCCGCGGCTCTTTGACCCCGGACTGCTGCAGCTGGTCAAGCTGGTAGAAGTAATTCAGCACTGAACAGCTCATGATTCAGCCTTCAGATAGGCTCCAAGCCATTGGTGACGTTGGTAATATCAATGGTGGTAGTAGTACTATCATCTCAATTACCAGCGCTTCATCATCCTGTCCCAGGACTCCACGTTTCGTGAAAAGTTTGAGTATCTCCATTTCATTTGTGGTGTTCGCCATTACGTTAATGATGGTCATGTACTTCCCTTATTCCTATTTGAGCAAGATTAAGAAGAACGATATCTCTTACAAGGAGATATTCTTTGACCAAGATGATAGAGAAATTGTTTTAAAGGGTGACCTGCACCCAAATTTCAAATACTATTTGTACTAGAATCCTTCTAGACCATTACACTGTACAGCTTTGAAAAAACATATTAATTGCACAACCCCAGTACAAAACAAGAGGTTAATGCCCGCTCTTGTAATATCGTTCGTAAACTGGGGCACAGTATGACTTTTTTTTTTATTAATATGATGACAATGATATATTTGAAAGGTTTTGTAGGAGAAATTGTTAAAGGAATGTCCAATGCCCCAATAAACAGTGTGTCGATCCCGATAAAGAAGCCATCAAGAGACAATGGTGCTATCTGAGAGTATCAATGTCATTGAACTTTGTATTTCTTATCCACCCGTTCACTTAATTGGTAAATTACTTATTCAGATCTTTACTGAAGTTCAATAGCTCAGGATGTATCATGATTTCGAATGTGCATGTCTATATTAAACACCTTCAATTTAATAATACACTCAAAGGAATTAGATTGAGAGCCAAAGTTGCCCTTTAACAGTGTTCTCAATGTCTTAGTAGAAGAACCATCAAACCCAAACTTTCAATTCGCTTAAAACATTATGTCTCACAGGGGCTTAACAACACTCAACAATATGTGGTCTTGGCCGAGTGGTCTAAGGCGTTAGATTTAGGTTTAAGTTAAATTCTCTAATATCTACGGATGCGCGAGTTCGAATCTCGTAGGCCACAATATTTTTTTTTGCAACAGTTTCAAATAACTTTTTGGATCCTTGAGCACAGAGGCCCTGTCCAATACGCCTACGACTACATCCATCAATCAAGAGTGTAAGCACCGCATATTAATCTTTATACTTGTTGAACATTAACTTTGAATACAGGCTTAAAATGAAGATTTTAGAAAAAAAGCATATCCTAAAAAGAAACATCTTGAACGAATTGACAGTTTGCTTGTTTACTGATGCCGTTCGTCTAGTTTAGATTCCATTTAGGGATATCTGACGTATGGAGATTCTATTAGTAGCCGATTTCAGTCCGTTCAAGAGAGTTATTCGCAAAAAAGATTATGTCCTTCGTTTTCTGCATATTGACTACCTCTCTCTTCATGATCACCATCTTATCTTGCACTAATGCTCTCACTAATATTTCCATAATAACCCTTTTTGGTTCGAATTGAATGTCTGATATAATGTTTATGTTCAAAGCAGTGACATGTTCCAGAACTTAACGTAGCTCGACTCTTCCTTCCTGAGCCAAATTGGCGGCAGTGTGTACGTATAGCTTAACTAACTTCTGTCTGGTTACTTGTTAGAGCTGTTCCACTTGTGCAAATAGAAAACTTTGGCTTTGAGATCAGTTCTGCCATAGGATCTGATTTAGTTTATGTTCAACCGTATTTAGGTCTGGCGCACAGGCGTTCCAAATTTGAATAGAGATGAAAATTTAGAGTTGATTTGAAACATCGCTCATATTGTCAATGTTTAGACCAAGTATCCAGACAACCCCTGACATTATCTGACCACTATAGCCTGCTCACAGATTTTCGATCTGTTTTGGATACACCGGTGATTCAGATATTCCATCAATCAAAACCAACTATCCAAAATGACTGACTTGAGATTGTAGGATTAGCATCTGGTAGACAAATAAATCAAGGCTATTTCTTCCTATCATCTATCAGGTTGAACATTGAGCCCTATGAGGGTATAAAAAGGATCGAATGCAAACATCATGATATTTTGTGAACCTTTCATCACTGATGTTTCAAACCTTTTCACTATGACTCTGGCCATAGCTGATGGGTTTATTAGTGTAAGCACGGGCTTCCCAGTCCAATCTTACACTTTAGATGAGCATGGCTAAATCAGTACTCTTGCAATATGCTTAGTCTTATTGTTAAATAGTTTTAGTGCCTATTAGTTGAACAATAGCTCTCAATCTTTTAAGAAGTAAGTTTAGAGGACTGAATGTTTAAAAGTTGGCTCTTAACCTGGTGGTCATATTGATCTATCGTGTTACATCGACTTCGACTTAATCTCCGCACTGTTGGTCACCTTTTTGATTCTCTTGAGAGTTGTGACTCTGGGATTTTTTGAGTGTGATTGCAGTAGCTGTCAAAGTGGAGAATATCTATACAGTTCAATAAACCCAACCAAATTAATATTAATGATATTACTATGAAAAGAAACTATTGCCTAAAAAGCTGAGAGACCCCCCTCCCCATCTCCATTTTAAGAGGAACAACTCTCAAGTCTTAGACTATATGTATAGGTGATCGATGTACTTATGATGCAGGAGCCAATTCTCCTTAACATAGTCCTCCAATATTCATAATAACTCAAAGTCAATTAGGCAATCAATTCAAGGCTAATACATTATAATTAATTAATATGTTTACCGGTATTGTTTACCCCAGATTTTCCTGGCCATATTGATCAATATTTGATTGTTCCTCAAGTCCCTTTGATCCTTTGGTCCCAAGTCTCAATTATTAAAAGTCCCCCAATCTCAGGGCCATCTGAGAGTCCCTAAGTCTCCTGCAAGTCCCGCCCAGCTCTCTGCTCCACCATTACATAAGCAAAGTCCTGAAAAGGTAGTTTTCGCGTGATGTTGACAAAATCCGGATTGTTGATTGGCTGCAGCAGATGCACAAAATCTCGAGAATCCCGGAGAACAATTTGAGATGGAAACACCGAAAAGTCCTTTTATGCCAAAGGGTTGGTGTTTGAGGGGCCTTAGGTGGGGGAACTTGACTGAGAAACCGGTCATAGAAAGTCACTGAAGGTTACTTAAACTAATACCGTTTTCCTCTGGTTCAAACTCAAGCCCAAAACGCCATTTATTTAAACTGTTATAAACCAAGTTTATGGGCCTGTTTTCCGAGTTAAATAAATTTTCTCCTGTTTATGTATGCAACACAGAAATGCTGAAAATTGTATAAAGCAAATCTGTTTCCGTGTTTCTTCTCTATAAGTCTCAATCTCAATCGTATCAGGCCGCGTCCCATCTCTTTTGTTCTGACCTTTAATGCTTCTCATATAGCAACCGACAATGGAATCTAGTATGTATCTGGCCCATTCCGATGCCTCTGTGTTTATGGTTATACAGATCCAGCCACTAACATTCCTGAAAAGGACTAAACAACTTCAATCTATCACAGTTCCGTGATATCAATGATTGCAGTTCCAAGATGACCATCAAAACCTCCAAACAGTGGGTCCTACCTCCTCGCCCTAGACCCGGTAGAAAACCTTCAAGTTCGTGTAACTCTACACCTTCTCCTTCTGCGTCCAACACAAATTCAGTAAACCCCGTCCCTAATCTACAACCGATTCAGCCTACTCTTAAAAAAGAACCGAAAAAGACATATAAAAAGAAGACTCCAAGTGAAAAGGCTGCTGCTAAACAGGCAAAAGCTTTAGCTGCTGCTAAATCACAGATACAAACTTTTAATAGCAATCCAATTGAATTGGCACTTAAGTCCATCAAAGATGAGAACAAGTCTCTGAAAGTTGAACTGAGTAAACTGGTGTCTGATTTGAAAATGCTTCAGCAACAAAGAAAACAGGAGACTCCAATCCACAAGAAGCGAAACCATTTGGAAATGGAAAGAGAAGATTCCTTAGGCTCCGATGATGATCTTCATTACTTAAACGTTCAGAGTCTTGATAGTGAGGACGAAATTTCATCCACCATCTCCACACCATCTCTGGTTTCATCACATTCTTCCATTATTTCACATTCTTTAAACCTATCTAATTCAACCTCATCCCTAAGTTCTATCAAAGAGGAACAAGTTTTGAAGATGGATGAGTTTTTGACAACTTCATATTTTGATCAATCCAATTCCATTTCCAGACCAAATCCTATTTTGAAAGAGAAGAGCATAGTAAAGGATGAGAACGTGATGTTGAGCCCACCATCAATTCCAATTGAAGCTTCCGAAACCAAGGAAGATTTCGAGTTTACATTTCTGAAACAAGAAAAAGTTTCAAACAACACTCATTATGACTCACTATTTAACTCCATCTCCATCAATGAGAACGACGATGTCTTCTTAAATGGCGACTGGGAATGGAAATGAACCCTCTAGACTATCTACCAATCCATTTATCATTTTGTTACCATCTTTTTTTTATATTCATGTGCGTTACGAGTTTACGAAGAATTTAATATCTTTATCTTCCTATTTTATTATTATGTTTACGATTAAATGAGTTCACTACTTATCCAGACTGTAGTTAAAATCACCATTATTAGCACCTATATACCAAATTCCCATTAATTAATATTTCAAACCTGTCCAACATCAGCTTCACCAATTGAAGTTGTATCAATAGTGGAAGTTAGCTCTTTGATTTCCTTTTGAGAGAACACCTCGTTACGGAAAGAGCGTGGAGTGGCATCGATGAGCACATCTTCCAAGGAGACTAGCTTATCCAAAACCTCATCCTCCTCAATAGAAGACTGTATCTGCCTGTGATGTGTGTGACCTTCATTCTCAAAAGTGACAGAATAGTGTTTTGACATTGTTCCTTAGGTAATAATGTCCCCTAACACAGGAAACTTCCAAACTTCAGAGAAGATAAGAGGTATTTATATCCCAATTGAAAAATTGATAAGCCAATTCTCCATGGCAATGCAGAGAACACCATTTTGCATTATTTTGGCTTAAAAAGGTGACAAATTGAATTGACATATCTCACATTTTACCCAAATTGCGTCATGATGGATCGGAATGTTTCGGAACTGTCGGAATTTCTTCATGAAGATCGCGGGAAAATTCCGATTTTTTGAGACGCGAAAAAAGAGATTAATAAGTGAACACACGCGTTTTTACGTGTTAAAGAGAGGAATAAGAGCCTTCAAAGCTTCTAAAGCACCTTAAAGACTCAGATAGAACATGTCCACCGGCTACCAGATAGGTGCTCTTTCCAACGGCCACAACTCCGACAACGAGGCCTCGCAATCTCCTCTAGAAACCACCTCCAACTCCAAAAGTGCCGATGTCGATGCCCTACTTGGTCTAGATCTTGAACTAGATGCCCAACCAGATGACCCTCAGGCAAAAAGAAAGAGAGTTAAAAACTTCAATGAGCAGCACCTGATATCTGTGCGTGGTTTGAAGTACATCAAGAACAATGCTGCTAAGAAACTGAGACCAAGATTAAACCATCGTGATGAGTACAAAAACCTTACAAACTTGTTGACATATTATCAGATTTGGGGTCACAATTTGTATCCCAAGGCTAATTTCAGTGATTTCATCAATCTATGTCAGACTATCGGTAAGAAAGGAAGTGTGAAAGAATTAAGACAACAGTGGGTTGCTGAAGATATGGCTAAAGATCAGATATCTAAGCTAGGCACCGATGAGATTGAATTAGATCTTGGATCAACTGAACAGACAACTCTCAATAGGGAAGATGAAGGACCACAGTCAAATGACGAAACTTTGGGTTCTGCAGCTCCTAATGACAAACCACAAACCCAGACCAATGGTCTTTTTGTTAATGAAGAGGATGATTTTAGTGATGACTTTGATGATTTATACACTGCTTTAGCTACAAAGCCAAACCAACCAACCACTGTATCCACTTCTACTGCCACCAAATCTGCTCATGCAACTCTGTCTTCATTTCCACAACCAACCAACAGCACTGAGACAGGGTCCAACCCTAATGGCACCTCATTTCCACTGACCACAGACACTACAGTTTCCGAATCAAGTAAAGAAACGGAGTCAACATCTACTGAATCGGCTTTAAATCCAAACGAGGTAAGTGCTGCATCACGAATTAATCAAGTTCAAGAGCCTTATGCAACTGAAGGAAGCCAAAATTCAAACAACAAAGAAGAGGACTTTCCAGATCCAAACGATTTTGATGACTTTGAAGATGAGTACGCTGCTGAGATGGAAGCCATGAGAGAATTTGACTAAGCTTATGGCTTCTGAACACCCTATTGCCACGCTCAGCTGTGTTGCAACTTAGAAATCGGTTCGGGTAAATTCCCTTTATAAAGCCAAGTCACGTGATTTTTGTTGATACCAATGAACCACCACAGTTTGTGTCAACCACAGTTGCAACTTGCCAGCATTTATGGGCAATTTATCAGCGACAAATTGCCTAATTGGACCGGAGAAGCGAATGTTTGTGTTGTTCTGTAATAAGTCTGTGATCCCAATGAGGAAATGCACAGGACTATTGCGTTTTGCTAATGATTAAACACAGTTTCAACACCACAGTTTCATAGTGGCTTCTTTATAAAAAGGTGTAAGCACCCTTTGACTTTTATGGTCTTATCAGATGGGTTGTCTTATCATATTGAAAATACTCATTGGCTCTGTCCTCCAGGTTTACGCTATTTATCATTTCATTGTCATTTAATTCATCTTATCGTTGTTCACTGCGGATCGGCTCCTTTGATTCACATTATACCCTATAGAATATACTACACACACAATTATGACTCAGGTTGAAATCACTAAGGAGAACTTATCCAACATCAAGGCCAACATCACAGACTCAGACCTGAAGAGAAAGCTAGACAAAGCTATTCAAGAAGCTGATAGAAGTGCAAAGAAAAGAGTCTTTCTAGAGGATCGTACTCTAAGTATATCATCCACTGACTCTGAAGATTTAGGTGACAAATTAGACCTGCTAGATTCCCAGTCAGAAAGTGATTCAGATTTCAAAGAGGAAGAACAGCCTGTAAAGAAGAAAGCAAAGTTATCTGATGTTGAGATCAAGAGAGTCCAATCAGAGGTTAACCTAACTGAACAACACTTGGTTGAACCTACTGATTCATCATTACAAACTGCATTAGTGATAAAGTCATTCGAGGAACCATTCATCGTTGATGCTAGTTATCCAAAGCCGGAAGAGTTGAAAGATCACGAAGTTCTTGTTGAGAACAAGTTCATCGGTTTAAACCCTATTGATTGGAAAGGTAAGAAGTACAGATTTGGTATTTATTCATTTCCATGGATCCAAGGTCGTGAAAGTTCGGGTGTTATTCACAAGAAAGGTTCAAAAGTCACTAATCTTGATATTGGCGACGAAGTGTTCATTGCCTCTACTTCATACAGAGATTTAAAGACCTCAACTTTTCAACAGTACACTGTATTTGATTCAAGATTGGTTTGGAAATTACCAGAGAACATAAGTTTGAAAGAAGGTTCTGCTATTGGTGTTGGTCTAGTCACTGCTGGTTCAGTTTTGGAAGAACTACAAGTCAACATCTTTGGTGGTGAGGATGAAGAAACTATATTGAAGGAAGAAGACCGTAAGAGTTTATTAGTTTGGGGTGGTTCAAGTGGTGTTGGCTCTTATGTTATCCAATTGGCTAAGATTGCCAAATTTGAAAAGATCATCGCCGTTGCCTCATCTAAACATAATGAATTCCTACATAGTATTGGTGCCACCCATGTTTTAGATAGATTCAAGACCAAAGAGGAACTTTCCAAAGAATTGAAAGATATCCTAAAAGACGAAGACCAAGGTTTACAAATCGGTATTGATGTCGTTGGCAAAGAAACCACTAACAACGTTATTGAATTCCTAAACCTGAAACGCTCCAAATCCACCAAAAAGACATTTGTTGGTGTTGTTTCCAAACCATCAAAGGACCTAGCTCCAGAACTTTTAGAAAACATTGAAGTGAAGGAAGTCTTAATAAAGAAGTTCCATGAAAATTTAACCCATGGTCAAAGACTAGTGGAGAAGACTACGGAATTTTTGGAGTCTGGTGAATTGAAATCTCAGAAGAATTTGAAGGTTTATAATGGGTTTACAGGTATCGATGAAGGTTTGAAAGATTTGGAGAAATATGGTGCTAGTAATGAGAAATACATCGTTGAATTATAAGTTGGTTATAAGGGTGTTATTTCTCAAGGAAAGGTTTTTATGGTTTAATGAACACTGCAAAGTTATGATAGATATCTATTTATTGTAGTTTCTGAACTCAGGCAATGGAACTATAAGCTGATATCCTTCGGACAGTAGACCGTTTAATACGGAGCAGAATAAGAGATAACTGAAGAGTCTAATAATCAAATCAACAAAGCAGCTAGACCAGCAGCAAAGACACCGACAATTGGGGTAACATGACTGGCAGCACCAGTAGAGACAGAAGTTGAAGTAGTATTAGAACTGTTAGAGGAGGTTGAAGAGTTTGAGCCATCAGATGAACTTTTGTCAAGAACGATGTTGGCACAAGCGATTCTGGTGTTGTTCTTCTCTTTCAAGTGAAGGTTGATGGATAAGTTACCAATGAATTGGGAACTGTTGGAATCTAAGGATAAGTATGGGTCGTAATATGTGGTCTCAAAAGAGGTGGTGTTCATGATGGCACCATGCTTACCACTCAAGTCACCAACTTCACAAGTGGATGGGTCAGATTTGTCACAGACAGCGGTGTCATTGGCGCCAAATGGATTTAAGTGACCAGCAGTATCAGCACAAGAACCACCTTCTGGAATTGGTTTGGCGTGGATGTGGTAAGTGATGACACCTTCACCAGTTGGTAGGCCTTCTAAAACGACATGAACTTGGGCAGTACCGTTGTTAGAGTTGATAGCGATGTGACCAGTGACATCTTGGTCTGGGCCTGTGGCTGGGAAGTCAGCGATATAGGTGACGTCAGTTGGGTTATTGGAGACTACTGGGGCAGAAGCGGCATAACAGCTGGTGGCAATGGCCAGGACAGAGGTGGCTTTAAGGAACATCATCTTTAACAGGTATTTATGGAGAGATGAGATAAAGAAAGACTTTAACACCAGGGGGAATCAAGCTGAATATAAATAGTACTTACCGGGGAGAAAGCCCACCTAATTAGGCAAGGCTAGAAGTCTCAAATTGGAAAAGATTCTCCGGCCGCCGTGACTTCATGACTGATCATTCTTGGTAAATTCTGGGCGAAATAAGCTTAATTCTATGTGTATCAGAGGTTCCTGCATGGGTGTTCTTTTGATAATATGCACGTTTTCTAACGGAACAAAGAGAACAATCGACGATAGGGAAAAAGAGATCTGAGATCAGGACTTCCATTGCCATTCATGGCAAATCGCACCATGCGTCGAACCCGTCCAATGAGCACAATTCTAACGCTAGAAACGCCACTGGAAGTGAGCACTTTTTCAATCTTTTCCTTCAAGATCTCTTCAATTATATTTGTGGCCCGAAACATGGCGATCCAAGGTACACCTCTTTTATAAAGTGCAGATCTTATTATGCTTTATACGTTTCAAGGATCGAGGAGAAAAAAAAACCCCATATCTGATTGGCCCAATTGACCCGATTAATGGTATCTTTTAGCTTCGATTAGTCTCAATTCCCCTATCTTCAAGGAGCAATGTAAATACAGAGAAGAGTCAAGGTTGAAGCCATATGCAATTTCTCTTGAGAAACAAGCCTCATGCTCTAGATTCAGCTGAATTCGACCATCCAATGAGCGCTAGAAGTACTTGGCTATTAATGGGGGAGTTTTAAAGTTTTCATACATATAGCTACTAATCCAACATATATATCTAACATCTTTCGTACATTTCATTTCACCAATCTAATGTCTTCCATAAGAACCGTTTGATCTTGGTACATTGTAGTTAACATAACCACCGTTCGGGTATCTCTGAGGCACACCTGCCATTCTTTGTTGATAAAACTGTGGGCTTTGATCAGAGAATGGAGGACCTCCAGTTGAACCAGGCTGAGGCGGTGGATAATAGCCACCTTGTTGTATTATTGGGATAGGCTGGAAAGGTTGTTGATACATTGCCTGTGGGTGATGTTGCAATGGTTGAATCGGTTGCATGAAGCGTTGTTGATGAACAGGGTATTGTTGTGGGAGATGCTGTGGTGGAGGTGGTAGATAGCCTGGTGCACCAATTGGATGAATACCTTGTGGAATTGGAAGATGTTGTTGTCTAAAGGCATCTTGATCAGGGAACAGTGATTTGTAAGGTTTTTCGAAATCTTCTGGTTGATGAGGTGAGTTCCAAAGTGGAGGTGTAGTGAATGGCCTTTCTAGATAGAATGGATCATTTTTCCCAGATTTCTTGTAGTTGTTTAGACAACCTTTGAAGAAGTTGAAGTCATCATCGTTGAAAGAACGTGGTTTTTCCAAGTTTGGTAATTTATGTGCAGGGAAAAAGGATGCTGGTGTATGAATATATCTCTTCTTTTGGTTAGGTTGGTTTAGTCTTGGTGAGCTCTTGGCCATATGTGGAGAAGAAAGTGAAGAAATTGGTGAATTGATGGAGCTAGATTGGAAACTTGGGGTGAATGAAGCAGTCTTTGGATTAAATTTGGTCTTTGAAGTTAAGGGAGTGTTTGGTTTAGCTGGTGATTTGGCAGGTGATGATGATACGTTAGAAGCGCTTGCAGGATTCAGAGGAGTTGGCTTTGATGACGATACTATTGTAGTTTGGGTAGTGACTGGAGCCGGGGCTGGGACTGGGAATTGAGTAGCAGAAGCAGAAGCAGGTTTCACTTCAACTCTAGGTTTGGTGTTTGCCTCTGATTTCTTGATGATTTCTTCTTGCTTTTGTTTATCCTTAGCAACAATTGGTAATAGATCTTCAGGAAACTTGGATGGTAGTTTGAAGTTTTGAGAAAACTCTTTTAACGAATTGATTTCATTTTTAGAATTATACTTCTTGGATTTTGAATCCCTTTGAGACACAATTGGTTTGGCAGGAATGGTTGATGGAGTAGGCTTGGAAACTGATGCAACTGGCGATCTTTTTTCAATGGTAGGCTCCGACTTAGCTTCAATCGTTGGTTCAATTCTTGTTTCAACCTTTGGCTCAGTCTTTGATTCGACTTTTGGTTCGACTTTTGGTTCGACTTTTGGTTCGACTTTTGGTTCAACCTTTGGTTCAACTTTTGGACTTGTTTTGGTTTCAACAGACTTTTGTGAATTAGAAGCAGAAACAATGGCAGGATCAATATTCTCTAATCTTGATCTATGACTTGGAGGAACATATTTGGATTTTTCATCTTGAGCAGCAGCATTGAATTGGAACCCACCTTTAGAACCTTTGTTCATCAAACTATCAAACAAGGCGTCCGATTTGGAAGTTGAATTGGAACTTGGAGTTGGAGAAGTTGCACTTCTATCAACACCAGAGTATTTATCTTCTTCATCGATTCCACTATCATCAAATTTCAAACCACGTTCTTCAGCCAAGTGGAAATTACCATTGAATGATTCACCTTCAATTTCCTTTGCCAATTTATCAGCCTTTTCAGCATATTGTTTATACTTTGGATCAGACTTGTTAATTTTTGTAGTGTATAAATGCTCGTCAAACTCAGACTTGATACCAAATTTCTCTTCATTTGTTTGAAATTGATCCCAGTTCTTACTTGCACCATCGTCCAAAGTCAATGATTCCAAAGAGATACCACTATCAGTTTCAGGGACCCACTTTTCAATGTCACGACGTTGTTGAACCTTAACATCACTTGAAATATCAACATCAGTTCTGAAAGTTTGTTGCTTGTTGACAACTTTGTTGAATAGGTTCAAATTTTCGATTTCCACTTCAATCAAATCTTCAAAATTGATCAATGTGATGTTTGATTCGTTGTCAACTTTCAACAACACTTTCAAAGTCTTTGGATCAATACTTTTCAAGATACCTGAGACATGAGTGCCTGAGTTAGTCAAAATCTTAACGTGTGAACCAATAGAGTTGAAGATCAAATAAAGTAATCTGTCATTAGAGGATTCCTGGAACTCAGCATTGCTAAAGATGTCAAAAGGGACATTTGGGCCATTGCTGCTGATGTTGTTATTGCTGCCATTGTTGTTGCCGGTGTTGTTGCCAGTGTTGTTGCCAGTGTTGTTGCCATTGCCATTGTTGTTGTTGTTACGACGAGGGAAATTCTTGGAACCAGAGCGGCTGTGGGTAAGCCCCTTCTCCTCTTCAGTACCGGTCTTTGAAGGTTGCTTGGTGGTCATCTTTAGCAGGGCAATGTACTAATATGACAGAAGATGTATTCTTTGTGAGACTCCACCCAGAAATAACAATACAGGAAGAGAACAGGGTGAAAAGGTCAGCTAAATTAGCGGCAGAATAGCAGAAGCAACCAAGAGGGATGGGAATACACGGCAAATAATGCAATTGATAGCGGGAAGATCTTTGTTGACGCCCTTTGTGACCTGTTTTGAAGGGACTTTTGGTTGTTTTAACCACAACTTTTAGTTAATCGTAGTTAATTCGTCTCGCGACTTTTTTTCCACAAAGAATAGGAAAAGCGGGTAACGAGCTTAAATATTGGGTGATTCCGAAAGCGGAAATGATACAATTTACATTCACTTTAAAACACAGATCTGAAGACAATTTAAGAAGACTAAAGGAAGATCCGGTGTTTATGTAACTTTCCAGTTTACTGTTATCATGAAGCAATGGTACTTTGTTATGAAATTGTCTCGTTGATCTCGTCAAGTATATCTGCGATCTTGGTCAGGTCTTGTGTCTTATCCAGCAATTCACTAGCAGTCATGTCGAGATCACCGAGTATTTCTAGCAATTCCATATCATCGGTTTCAATCTCCCCAAAGCCCGTAATATCAACATCATCCCTCTTGTGCATTGTGATATCCTTATTCTGTGCTAATTCTTCATTATAGACCTTCTTATACTCTGCCAGGGACTTTTCCCAATCACTCAGTTCTCTAGAATGAGTAGCAACGTTTGTCTTCAAATTCCTCACTAGTTTACACTCATTCAAGTAAAGATTCTTTAGAAATTGCAATTTCTGTAGTTGGTAGTCATAATTAAAATCACTTTTGTTTAGATTGGTAGGTAACTTTAGCCAACTCTCCTCGTCGAGTTCAGTATTAGCTCCTAGACGTTGTACAAACATATCAATAAAGTCCTGGATTTCAGCATCTGCTGCGCCAATGAGTCTTTTCTTATTGGGGAACAGTTGTAATGTTTTGTCCTTGTTCATGATAAGCAACTGTCTAATGTTATTTACCACTTCCTCCTCAGGTACCTCCCATTTGCCCAAATTAACAGCCTTATTGTAGCGTTTAGCGATCTTTCGCAGCGTTGACTCATCAATATCTGTCATTGTGTAATCTTCCTAGTGAGTTTTAGCCTCCAAGTACTCTTGTGTATCCAAGCGTTCTTTGTTGATTTATGGTATTCTTTTGTTTCCCATTTCAGTAAAGCGCGTCAGCTTGCGGTAGGAACCACATATTTGCCCTTCGGTACAGAGCTCGGTGTTTGATGCTTACAGCGAAGCACAGCTCTGTACTATGAATTGTGCACTACCAGTGTAGAAGCCACAGATTTATTGACTACGTCACCTTTTGATGATGTCCGCACTTTAGACTATTGAGCCTTTCCGCGGTTTACCTTTCAACGGTTTAGACTTTTGAAGTTCAGCCGCCTAGGGTCTCTAGTCTATCAAGATTTAGGTTATGTTAGTTATATTGCTACATTGTTACCCCTTAGACCTTAGGTTTTAGTCACTCTTAATCAGCAGGATTAATCTTTAAAAAAAAAGTCTCAAATCTCCACCTCTCCATTCGCGACTACTCCCTAATTCTTGAATAATCGTAAAAGAGATTACACAACCCACAAGACTTTTCACCAGGCTTCAGCTTCCTTCTTCAATGATTTACACCTGCAGTTTTTTACACCTCAGTTACGAAAAATCAATTTTATGTGACATGGCAATTATCTAGGCCAACCAAAAGAACCCTTGAAATCTAATTTTGTTCATGTCTTTACACCTATATATCATGAAACCAACTTTCCACACAAGTGAGTTGGATCGCTCTTCATTAGTACGCCCCGCGGATCACATGCACAACTTGGGAAATTAAAGAAACTCATAGAATAATTGGCGAATTAGGAGCTTATGGTCTAGAGTCTAGACCTTAGACACTTCTCTCTTTAATTGATGTACAATGACGACATTCATTTCTTTTGCCAGATCTACTGCCATACTAATTACTGTAGAACCATGCATATTAACGCACAGTGTAGATTTAGCTAAAGCGTTTTCGAGAAAACATTGCATAAATACGCAGATCACATTGCAGCATAATACAGATTTCAAGACCTATTTTTTTTAAATGTGTGCATCGTCAACTTCAACTTTACAAAGACTTTTTACAAAACCCTTCCCAAATCTTCAACAATCAGCCTTATCCACTACAAAAAGTTACAAGCTTCTTCTTTCTATCTACTGCAAATCACTTTCCCCCTCCTACTTGTCACTTCAATAAGACTTCAACTCTCTCGTTAGTCCAGCTTTCAACGGTTTTGTCAAAGTCTCGATCTCCTCCATTCAACCAATTTGGCGTGTTTATTTTTAAGATAACACAAAAGAGACCCAAAGGACTAACAATAGAACATGTTGAGACCTCCTAGCTTTGAGAGTCCTCAGAAGGGCATCGCTAGAGGTTATAACTTCCCAATAATCAACACGATAAACGAGGGCGAGCAGCAAAATGGTTCCCCCAACCCATTTGAAAAGTCATTCCAATCCTTAAATTTAAAGAATGTTTCATCAAGAGAAACAACGGAATTTGAAGCTTCGTTGCTGTCAAAACATACAAAGGAGGACTCCATCAACTCTATAGACACCATGAACAGTTTTAGACTCAAGAGATTCAGTTCTTCTTCATCTATTCCTTCAATTGGCGACCTGACGTCATCACCAACAACTCCAAACAACTTCAAGAAGAATATAATCAGATATCAACTGCCACAACACGTCCAATTAATCACAAACATAGAGGCTTCTCTCATTATAGACTCAGAGAACGTCTTAATCATCGATGTTCGTCCCTTTATTGACTTCAACAAGGCCCATTTGAAAAACTCCATCAACTTTAATCTGCCTTCTACTTTGATAAAGAGACCAAACTTCACACTAATGAAATGTTTGGGCAATATCTCCATACTGGAGAGTGCTAAGTTAAAGGAATTTCTAGATAACGATACCCATAGCAAGAAGATCATCATCTATGATGAAAGTCCAGTTTTGAATAACGAAGTGTCATTAGGTGTATACGGCTCATTAACAAAGTTTTTAAACCACGAAGAATATAAAGGCGAGTTATGTGTCTTGAAACATGGTTTCCAGGCTTTCAAAACTGAATTTCAAGATCTGTTAGAAGTTGCTGAATTGCCACAAGAGTCCAATGATATATTTATACCTCCAAATCCTCATTTTCAACACGAGTCAATGAGTTTGAAACCACCATCACAGAGATCGATATCATTATCCAACTTATCCACCTCACCATTTTCCACCGCTTCAACTAACAGTGCTGGCTCATACTCTAACCCTTCTTCAAGCTCACCGATTTCACCAAATTTGTCAAGATTTCAATTACCAAAGTTACCTAAAACTCCAGTTTTCAAAATTAGACATAATGAAGAAAGTTTTGATATTGATAATTACAGGATCCTGAACGAGTTCTCACATTTAACTTCAAGTTTGAATAAGGGCGCTTCAGAATCATTACCGGATTGGTTACAAGTTTTGTTAAATGAATCAAATTCATCATCAACATTGATCAACAATTTCCAAAACTTGGAAATCAAGGAGAAGAACCGTATTAATGAAATGGTTTCAAGTAATTCCTTTTGTTGTGGTATTGAGTTGGGTTTCAAGAACAGATACAAGGGAATATTCCCATATGAACATTCAAGAGTTAAATTGTCATTAACTCCATCCTCTGAGGAAGTTGATTTTGATAAACTAAACTACATGAACTATATTAATGCTAATTACATCAGTTGTCCAAAAATGACCAACATGAAGTATATTGCAACACAGGCCCCACTTTATGAAACATTGGAAGATTTTAGAAAATTGATTAAAGATAACAACATTGATATTATTATTGCCCTGACTACCCAATTTGAAAACGGTGTTGAGAAATGTTACCCATACTGGGATGATAAAGAAATTGTCGAAGTGTTGGAAACTAAACAATTGAACAATATCTGTATCAGAAGATTGTTTTTGAAGAAGATTGATAAGGAAGTTATCCAAATTCAAATTACTAATTGGTCAGATTATGATGTGGTATTAAACTCCCAACAGGATGATGTGTTACGTTTGATCTATTTGAAGAAAATATTGATGAATTCATTGGGAATTTGGGATGAAAACGTTCTTGTGCATTGTTCCGCAGGTTGTGGTCGTACAGGGGCCTTTTGTACTTTGGATTCCATAATTAATCAGAATTCAAATGATTCCAAGGATCCAATCTTTGATATTGTTGAAGAATTTAGACATCAACGTATCTCCATGGTTCAGAATCTAAGACAATACTTATTTATTTATGACTGTTTGTGCAATTATTATGAGAATTTGGCCAAATATGATTGTTATCAAGTTGAATTGAATGAATTATCAATCTTGAACAATTTTGTCAATGACAAGAGACAACAAAGGCAATACAGTGCTTGAAAGCCGATAAAAAGAGAATGGATGTGGGGGTGGAGGATTATGTTATTGCTATGAATAGGATGCAGCGGGGGTAACTAGTGAAGATAGATTTGCCACGCTTAGCGTTTTTATGAAGGTGAACGGTTTTGTGACTTGCTTACATTTAACGAATTAATGAACGATTATAAAGTATGATTTATGCGTAACAACAATAGCGTAGTAATGAATCAGTAAGATATTAGTCTGCCCAAGTGATGTTTTGGTCTATTGGGTACAGTTCGTTTGAATCTGCCACTGTATTGAAGTTTTGATCATCATCTTGGTCGCATAGATACACAACGAAAGGGTCACTTTTAATACATAGAGCACAGCATACATCCCAAGACGACTACAGTACACGACGAATCATATTCAAGTATTCACCGATATATTCACTAATATTCAACTAAATTCTCAACCAAGCAACAATTCATAACCAATGACCAATACATTGACAATGATCAATGGGATTCTCAACAGAGTCTGCACAGCAGCAATCAAATTTATCAGTCTTCCCTTGGTAGAAGAGGTCTCTGTAGCACCAAAGGCCGGTGTAGCGTCCTGGCCTAGACCAACTGAAGTTCTATGTTAGTAAAATGAGTGAGTTGGTTGGGGGGGGGGTTGGTTGGTTGTTACGTACTTCTTTTCAGGAATCTGTCTTCACTGAGCACAGCGATGGCGTTAACGAGAAGTAAAATAGCTAAAAGAGTTAATGACAGAAGTGTGAGGATATTAAATGGGTAACATACCGTAGAAAAGTCTTCCAAGGCCGAACATTGAGGCTATTTGGTGAGTTGATGGATGGTTTGTTATGAGTATTGATTTAAATCAACCGCGAAATTAAGGCATGGCTGACAGTAGTTAACAACACCAAGTACTAAAGATGATATGGTGAAGTGAACCAGTTATAACGAAGATTAAATTAGCACAAAGAGAAGGAGATTTCAATGACAATCACATAAAAACTACATTCTCATTGTTTAATACATTAAGATAATGACTTATATCTGTTTTATACACACCCTCAACTCTAATCAGCGTTACGACGAGCAGCACGTTTAGCCAATCTCTTACCAGTACCAAAGACCTTCAAACCTCTGTTCTTCTTTTGTTTACGTTGTTGTCTTGATGGTTTTTCAACCTTTTCAGCTAAACCGTATCTAACTAAACGGTAGGCTGGTTCGAATTTCTTAGCATCAGCAACAGAGTTGTAGACTAAACCGAAACCAGTTGATTTACCACCACCGTATTGGGTTCTGAAACCAAAGACGGAGACAGCGTCTTTGTCAGCTTTGTAGACAGCAGCTAATTTTTCACGTAATTCATCTTTGGAGACGTTAGCTCTGTTTGGGTGCAAGACGTCAATGACGAACTGTAATCTGGATAATAATGGGTTGTTGATAACCTTTCTGGTTCTGATGGTAATAGCGTCACTCTGTTATGCTTGTTAGTAATCATGTTCAGTAGGAGTTGGAGAGTTTTTAAGAATTTGAGAGAGGTTCACACAGTGGTTGATGATTGTTGCTTTTGATTTGGCTGAGGGTATGTAAATTGATGGGGAATCACTGGCGTGGAGGGGTTTCTCAAATCGTATTGCTTTGCTGTTTCTCACACTCATTCGTTCTTATTGGTCTCTAGAAGGGATATCTCTATGCCTTAATCACTGTATTTCTCATAATCAATTCTCCAATCACTCTTATTAGATGATGAATTAATCTTCACTTTGCAATCCCTCAAAACACCGGTATCATTGCACATATAACTAATATCTCATTCGTATGTCTCATTCTCTCATTCTCTCTCTCTCATTGTATCCTCTATGCGGTGTCGACATACCATTTTGGCCCTTTGATTAAAACTATCTGTGAGTTATTAAGTTGAAATTCTTTTCAAGAAATGGTAACTTTTCAATTTTTGTTAGTTGTGGGATTTTGAAAAATCAACGAAAAAATTATGTAATCAGAGTATACAATGATTATGTAATTCGCACTCAGGCAAAAAAGAAGAGTGGGTGGTGTATGGGTGTAGGTTTCATGGTTTTTTTGATTTCGCGGAAGAAGCAAAAAGAGCAGTCACAAAAAAAAAGAACAAAAAAATGTAAAAAACACAGGTTATTGCCCGTGTAGAAATGGCAGCCTTTTCTTTCCGAGATTTGCCGAGTTTGAAAGACGTTGGAAGAAATTAATTAATTAAATGACACTGGGAAAATTGGCAGCTAAAATGGTGTCCTGTCAATTAAATGGCAGAATTTATGGGTAAGTCTTTGACAGTTCGGAGTTTGGGTATATAAGACAGAAGGATGATTAAAACATCATAAAAGGTCAAGTGGGTCAAGTATATGGCTAATAGCTACAATATAATTATCAATAGTACAAAGGAAAACGTGAATATTAATGCATAACTACCCTCAACTGACTCTTTTTTTCACAAAAAAAATCAGCTTAGTTCTTTCTGGTGATAGCGACTCTAACGGCTTTGATTTGAGTATAGTTGTCTAAAGCGTCAGCACCCATTTCTCTACCAATACCAGATTCACCGTAACCACCGAATGGAACTTGTTGGTGGAAATCGTTGTAAGTGTTAACCCAGACGGTACCGGCTTTAACTCTGTTGGAAACATCTAAAGCCTTGTTGATGTCTTCAGTGTGAATACCAGCAGCTAAACCATATGAGGTGTCGTTGGCTAATTTGATAGCTTCGTCAACGGTTTCAAACTTGGAGACAGTGACAATAGGACCAAAGATTTCTTCCTTGACGATCTTGTCAGTTTCTTTAACATTAGCAAAGATGGTTGGTTTGATGAAGTAACCCTTTTGGTTTAATCTTTCACCACCAGTGACTAAAGTGGCACCTTCATCTAGACCGGTCTTAACATATGATAGGATCTTGTCAACTTGCATTTGAGAAGTTTGAGCACCTTGGAAGATACCTTCTTCAAATGGGTTACCAACTTTCAAAGCTTCAACTTGTTTCTTGAATTCAGCTAAGACTTCATCGTAAATACCAGATTGGACGTAGATTCTTGAACCGGCACAACAAACTTCACCAGAGTTGTAAAAGATACCCAAGATCAAATTCTTAACAGTTCTTTCGATATCGGCATCATTGAAGACAATGTTTGGAGATTTACCACCTAATTCTAAAGTGACTTTCTTCAAGTTAGAATCAGCAGCGGCTTTCATGATGTGACGACCAGTGGCAGTGGAACCGGTAAAGGCAACCTTCTTAATCTTTTGATGTCTAGCAATCTTTTCACCAACAATCTTACCGAAACCTGGGACAATGTTAACAACACCAGCTGGGATACCAGCTTCAGCAACCAATTTAGAAACGTATAGAGCAGATAATGGAGTGGCTTCAGCAGGTTTTAGGACAACAGTGTTACCAGTGGCTAAAGCTGGACCAACTTTCCATGACCACATCAACAATGGGAAATTCCAAGGGATAATTTGACCACAGACACCAATTGGTTCTCTCTTGGTGTAGTTGAAGTGTGATGAGCCGGTTTCGATTTGTTTACCATAGACTTTATCGGACCAACCAGCACAAGATCTAATGTATTTGGCAGTCAAGGCAACATCACCTCTTGAACATAGCAATGATTTACCGTTATCCAAAGATTCGATACCAGCTAAGATTTCAGAATGTTCATCAATCAAGTCAGCTAATTTGTTTAGGACTCTGATTCTGAATTCTGGATCAGAAGTGGACCAACTGGACTCAAAGGCTCTTTGGGCAGCGTCAATGGCAATATCGACATCATCTTCACGAGCTTCATAAACGTGAGTGATTTCTTCTTCAGTGGATGGGTTGATGACTTCAAAAGTCTTGTGTTGTCTTGATGGGACGAATTTACCATCAATGAACAAACCAGTTGGTTGTTCGTAAGTGATACCGTTTGGTAAAGTAACTGGGACACTTAATGGGATACTGGAGTAGTATCTTTGGGTGTTGAAGGCAGCACCTCTTAAAGAGACCTTCAAAGTGGATTGAGCAGTTCTGAACATTTTGATGACGATGATGGTCTGGAGCTTGGAGTCAACGAGTGGTTGGTTTCCAAATGGGAAAGGAGGGACGTATTTATACCCTGGAGGAGCCCCAACGGTCCATTGAGTCCATGTATTTCTTGCTCTTAACTCCTTTCTCTATAAATTTCTCAGCGATGTAAACAGGCGCATTACAATTATCCGTGTACATAGAGACGGAATTTGCTTGTCATTTTTTTTTGATAGGGCATTGATACAGCCTTACAGTCCATAGCGGGGTCATTGTTGGGCATATTATCAATATATTATTGTTCAATTTGTCACCAGAACATCGTAGTAAGCTCATGGAGCTCTCTTAGACTTCAATATCTCACTAAGGTCTCGCAGATAAGAACGCTTCCCTAATTACCTTAGTGTCAGCTCCTATCGCCAGCGCCTGTCGTTTCCCCTTCTGGATCTTGGAAAGTATGTGCGCACACCGATGAGGTGGGGCTTCTGTGACAGGAAACTTCGGCCTCCACCTAACTGATTTTTAAAAAATTTTTAGTGCCAGGATATCTTTTAGCTTAATATTGTTGCTGATCCCTGATAAAGTCGCTGAGGTCTAGGGAATAGTGAGTAGTCTTGGGACTAGGGATTCATGATGTCTATTCAAAGTCCTTTTAACTTAAATTTTTTAGTCTTAGTGAGCTCTAACCCCTCTTGACCTCAGGTTGTGAATTTCAGGGTTCGATTTCACAAGGGGCAACACAATAGCCCCGCAGTGACTATAAGGCTCACAATTAGCCTAAAAACTCTAAACACCGAAGCCATGATCTACAAAACTTTAAAATTAAGGAGCCTCAAAGACTATAATATAGTATAATTATATATTGATCAGTTTGGTAGCTAAACTCCATGGCCTTACTCCGACTTTCGGATTGATCTGAATCATTTACTTACCTAATTATTTACTCACTATAAGCCACTCTGAACTAATTCAACTATTATATTTATAAGTGTAATTGATTATAATATAAGTTCAATTTTGGATATCGGTCTTGGCCTGGATTGGTCCAAGCACTGAAAGCATTAACGTCGAACCCACCTATAACTAATCAAATATACAAGCGTGTGCTGAACAGCGCGGCACAGCGATCCTATCATAGCGGGATATTATAGTCCTGGGTATAAGGTCCGGCCTATCAGTGATGTGGTATATCAATTAGTTGAACTTTTTGAGGTAACATTATGTGATTACTGAACTTGACCTCCTGATTCTGCATAAGTTAGCCCAATCAATCATAATATAGTCTTTTCATTTCTCTATACTTGGTCAAGAAGATCAACGTCTCCACTTCTATGAATTTTGTTAGCTGGATAATAATTGTTGGAATTGAAGCCCCAAAATCGGCTACTTGACATATTCACATACCTTTATAAATAAATTCACCCTTATCAAGAGAATTCTTCAGTTCTTCCTCATTTGTAACTTTGCAGTTTTGGAAGCCTTTCTTTAACTTATTACGAAAGAACGTGTATCCCTGTCTATTAGGTTTGTTAGTGATCGATTCATGAAAGCAATTGCAGGCTTCAATATACCAATGACCACTTACGGGTAGTCCTTCCCAATGTATAACAGTCTCTTATATAGCTCTCTAACTCTGGGATCCATCTTGACTAAGGATCCATTGGTTCTACCACTCGTTTAAATCTGCAGAAACCCTGATCCACCTGTCAAATATGAAGCTAAACTTCGCCTGGCACTTTCTATTTTCTAAAGGATGTTTTTGATCACGTGATATTCTGCCCCTCGATTCCCCAATTAAGCGAGATGTGATTATGACATATTCAGGGCTTCTACAGTATTGATATAAATGATAATCACGAGGTCAATCAAACGCATGTTTAGTGAGGATGTAGAAGAAAATTCAGTAGTGATTCAATTTGGAAGCAGAGTTTCATATCACTTTTCATAATTTCTCCTAGCAACACCCTTTATTCTACAAATCAACTTTTAGTGTGCATGATTATGAATTGACAGGAAATGATAAAATGTTTGAGAAGTGAATTATGTCTCTATAATCAGAGATATGGGAGCCATTTTAAGCAGCATTTATTCTCAAGGCGAAGTTGACAACAACAGCGGCCAATAGGAAGAAACATAACATGGTTGGACCAAATCTATCATCATAAGGACCAGACCCTCTTTTTCTAATGGCAACAGCTCTCCAATGATACGTTATCAAGGCATAACCCATAGTGGCCATGGCGACCAATGTGAAAAGACCAGCAGAGATTCTACCCACTTTGTCACCAAAGTTCAATAAACCGACACCTAAACCACCAAGTATCACTGTGAAGTTTAACCATGATAAGAATGTACGTTCATTGGCAAAGAACACTTTTGGCTCCACACGAGTTGGTAAGGCGATCCTCTTTCCCGGAGCAGATTGTAACAGAGGAGCAGATGACATTGTTCAGTTCTTGTATATATGTGAATTAGGAAGAAACAGTGGATTTGGAAAGGTTTTATCCAAAGAAGATCCAATACAACTTTGGCTCCTGATTTTAAGCTCATTTCCCATTTTAACGCACGTGGGAAATATCTGTAGCCCAAAGAGGTAAATTCCGGGAAGGTCGGAAACTGTTTTTATTTAGCCGTGTATGGGTTTATTTAACCGGAGATGTCTAAGCACCATAAACTTCAACTTTACAGAAAAGATTAGACACTACTTGAACATGGAATATCAAATACATAACTGAGCAAATGACTATCTAATTATGTAATTAACTAACTATGTAATTATCAAGATTGATGTGTGTTGGAATTTATGCTAGATAATAGAAGATCAAAGTCCATAGGCTTATGATCAAGTATTAACAATGCAGGATCTTCTTGCAAGTAGGAAAGCACTAGATGTGCCTTTTTAGCATCATCAAGCCCACAGAATTTTATCAAAATAGCAGAGGTCATAGACTCTGCCACAATACACTCGTCAAGCCCCCCATGGCCAGTACCAAACCCAGGAAGCACTAATGTGCCAATATCTGTAGACCCATTTAGAACATTCCAAGTTAGATCAAATACGTATCGTTTCGTTTCAAGTTGAGATAGATTCAAAGGTCTAGGAACCCTCATTGTTGGGATGTGTATGAGATGTTTGAAGCCCAGTTCCTTTGCTTGATCTGAGATCTCATTGTCCTTGAAAGTGACCTTACGTATTGTTCCTGGTGGTGCGTAATCAGATCCCAACTTCTTCTCGATTTTCTCTATCGACGATACCAGTTCTGAAATAGCCTGATCATAACCACCTTTCATGTGAAACAACGAATTTCCAGGGGCCACGATGGCCATTGGTGGAATTATCTCTTTGGGGTGCAGGGCATTTAATGAGCTATTCTGGATCAAAATGGACACGGGAAAGACGCCAGAAGACAATTTGAGAATCAGAGGTGAAGCCTTTGCCACATAATGTCGCCAATGGTGACAAAGTGACTCGGAATTGCTCAAAAGGATGAATCTCATTGAGTGTTGAAGGGTTCTCAGATATGTGAGATTTTCCCATTGTGACCCTAAAAATCATGTAAACTTGATCCATTTCAACCTCATCGCTGATGAAATGACCATCAAAAAAGAATGACGAACTCTCAGGAATCGGTACTTGAGCTTCTAAAGGGCCGTCCACTGGCTTCTGAGATACCATCTGCCACATTGAGAGAGATCGATGAACTTACAAAGGACCAAAAACTTGAGAATTTGATTATGGTACGAAATCGCGTCAATTCAGCTATATTCATTTCCAGACTGCCCACAATGACCTCATTGGAGAAAACTCGGTTAGAAGAGGCACTTATAGAGCATCTCAGGGTCCCTAAACATGAATGGGTCTGGTTTGCTGATGAGTTAACGCCTGTTGATCCGTTTCAGATCGATTTCAAGACAAAGGCTCTTGATACAATGGTTGTGTTGAAAGAATTGTTCAAATTGATCAAAGTGAGTGATGAAGCTGTGCTTATACTCAGTAAATACTACTATGAATCTCCATGGTGTGATGAGATAACCTCCGGAATAGCTAGAAAAATTCTTGAGGTTGATATTCATGACGAGTTGTCACAACGACTTGTCCAAACAGTCCAATCGGATTTCAAGAGTCTCAAGACCACCAAGGTCTCACAAGCAGGGTTCAAGAAGATCAACAAGTCAATAAGTGGCCTGAGACCTAAAATCGGTCTCCAAATTGAAGATGAAAGACATGAATGGAAGACATCACATATCACCTCGATCTCCACCTTTGGTTTCCTATTATCAAAGCTGAACTCCAAGACTATCAAAGACCACTGGTGGCTCATAATCCCAACCATACTGAATGTCCTTGATGACCATGAGGGTGCAATTAAACTTCAAGGCGTGAAATTACTGGATCAGATGCTTCAAATTGTTGACCCTGCTTATTTCAAACTGACCGGGTTGGAGTCTGTATTCTATGATGCTGTGAGACCGTTGTTAAGTTACCTACCAAAACTGACCCCAACTCCATTATCAGTTCAGATCCTATCACAGACATATCCAACTCTGATCAGACTCTTTTCCCTCTCAGGTGACTACCATTCTAAATTGATTGAACTGTTAAATTCTGGTATCTTCAGCACCATCAACACAGTCCGTGATAACCATGATATCCTACTTGTTTTACTTCAGCAAGTGAAAACCATTATCCAAGAGTTACAACTCCAAACTCTGAAAGTACTTCCAAGATTATTATACTCTCTTTCTATGATATTGTCTGATCCATTTATTGATACATCTCCAAGACTCTTCTGCATGGGGCTAGACACTCTCATAACTTTGGAGCTGAATACTTGGCCACGTCTAAAGGGTCATAAGTATGATATCTTGGGTCTTGTCGCTATTTGTCATTCTAGGGATACAGATGACGAGATTAAGGACAAAATCAAGGCGGCTGTTGGTATCTTAGAAAACGCAATAGGGAAAGAAGAATTGATTGATGATTATAAAGAGTTAGTACAGAGGGATCCATCACTTGAATCCTTGTTTACATCTAGCTAGCCCTACAAATTTGAAGCATATTTTTATCACACTTCATGTATTCATTAATGGTAACTTTGCATACTAGTCACGAGCACCACGAGCCAATAGTTCCTCCAATGAAAGCTCCTCAAAGTCTTCAGGCTCATCAATCTCATCATCGAGCTGTTTCTTCCTTCTTGCTGAGGTTTTGTCCACTTTCTTAACCTCGAGCTTTGCGACCAACTTGTCAAGGATACTTTGAGCAGACGACAGCAATTCAGGATCTGGATATGTGTCCTTTTTTAAGACAGGGTGTAAAGGAGGTATTATATCAGGTTGTTTCAAGTATTCAGGTAATGAAGTCTTTGAGGAATTGATGATTATATCTTTGATGGTCTGAGACACACGATGTAAATGTGTAGAGTACTTCACTATATTGTCATGATTACCAGCTCTGAAGGGCAACGGAAGCTGACTCACAGAGATAGCAGGGTTGAATATTCTCTTGTCGCCTTCAAAATCCGTTTCTTTATCGTCTGATTTATCGACATCCAGGGCATCGACCAATTGGTCCATTAGCCTTTTGGTCTCAGTATCTGGTAAGAGGGGATGTTCAGTTATGATCTTACCAGATGTTGTTTTCAATTCTGTCAAGTCTGGGAAAGTGGAAATCTTTTCATCTTCAAAGAATGGTAATCTTGTTAAGATCAAAGCTCTTTTGTCTTCACCAATATCATCACGAGAACGCTTCGCATCGTTCTTCTTGATATAGACGGGCATTAAAGCGACCATTTGGACTTCCGATTCAGGAGTCTTAACAAATCTAGCGATAGCAACAGAATCCAAGGAGTGTAGGGCATCAACCACAGCAGTTAGGGCAGCCTTATCATTTGCATTACCTTTCGAACCAAAAACAAATGTAGCCTCATCAGTCAAATAACAACGTGGTAGCTTGTTTTGGTCAACAATACCACGAATGTCTAATCCCGGAATCGTTTTATAGATTCTCTTTTGTTTTAATGCTTCGTTCAACACAACAGTGGACTTACCATATTTGTATCCGTGAACCAATTTGTCAGTTTCAACAACTTCAATGTCATACTGCTTAGCCTTCAACTCATCGTCGTCATCATTCTCCAATTCGTTCTCATTATCATAATCATTAGTATACCAGTGGACTTCATAAGAAGTTTCAGCCTTGATAGGTTTAGCAATACCTTCTGGGTTAAGACCATACACTTTCCCGGGCTGTGGTCTTTCACGGCGCACAGCACCATATCCCTCGACAGTGAAACACAAACAAGATGAATCTTGTTCGAACATTGACCAGTATTCAGCGTCTTTGGAAGTGGTACGTGATGACTTCTTTGTGTTGTCTGTATCGTTATAAATTGATGGATCAGCTAGGTTGGCACCAATACGGAACTGAATCTCAAAAAGTTTTGTAGGGCGTGTGATCTTTGTTGGTGGATTACCTAGTGCAGTGGTGACGTCGGTACCAGTTAATACTCTTGAACCAGGAGTGGCAGTCTGTAATTTCAGCCATTGTTCAACATTGGAAGTGTTTTCAGTAGAATCAAAATCAACACCAATAATGATCAAGTTAATTGAATTGTCAATTAAAGTCATCTGTAGGGCATTGAAATAATCATCTTCAATCAGATCAGTAGATTTACACGAATTGGTGACAACAATGACATTCTTCTTGAACTTCTTCTTATTAGTGAACTCCAATATGTTTTGTAAACCAACGAGTATCCCTTGCACTATATTGCTTTCACTCGAATTCTCACTATGAGATAAATTTAACAGTTTTATATCTTCAAATGTTGGAGGCTTCGTTTGGAACACATATTCAACGCCTTCAGAGCCTGATTTCCCCAAAGTGTCTATTCTCATGGGTTAGTAGGGGTCCCTCTTAGAAACTTATCTTCAAGGGAAACTCACCATCTGTATTAGCTGTGACAACAGTGACATAGTCAGTTTTTCTACCCTTAAGAGACTGTAATACGTTAGTAAAAGAGTCGATTGATACCATCAAATGTAGTTGATAACATACTTTTGTAGCTGTGACATCTCGAACGTATCTCAAACCATGTTCCAAATCACTAATGTCCCTCCCATTGGACGTTTGTTGCATATGAGGACCAATGTCCACAATAAACGTGGTTGTCTAACTTCTTGTTAGTAAAATAGGTCATAATCAATTGGGTAAATATTCACTATACAAACCTCTTTATCAGCCATTTTTGGTGTCTTTCAGGGGTTTGAAGTTTTATTGAAAGGTTTCAAGTGGGTTCTTTTTTCTCTTTACACCAGGAAATTGAGACAACACTATGAGTTACGTAATCATAATAGGTAAAAAGCCTTTCCATATTAAAGCTATAATAAACAACGGAGCCAATATGTAGACGTTTATAGGATATCCGTCATGGAAGTGACTGTCAAAGCTACAAACATCTTGCGATAATTTGGTGCTGTAGCTGATAGTATCGATCTTTGTAGTAGTTACACAATGTCAAAGTCTATATATATTAGATCAAGGAAAAGTAAAATGTTGAAAACTCCAGTTGGGAGATTTCCTATATATAATATAATAAATTATTAAGAAGAAAGTACTAGTGGCACCTCGAGAAGTATTTCTCGCTGAAAACTCTTAAACGGATATCCATTGTGTAGCATTTATGAGCTTAAGACAAGATGAAACAGCAAATTTGAAAGAGGAAACTGAGTGGATAGGATTGAGTGGATGAAGTCTAGAACCATCACTATAGGGACTTACACTATAGCACAGTTATAAGAAGACAGCTTCTGCTTTAAAACGTTGAGATGTCTATTGCAGTTTCTCAAAGTTGACAACTTGAACCCCTTCACGGCCTGTTTAAGGCAATTCAGCTATATCAGACGAAATCTTTCCAAAAATTAAGGACGTAACAATATATGTAATTCCACTTCAATTTTGCTGGTAACCCAAAGAAGAAAGAATCACAGGAGGGACTCATCACCTTATAATCACTTGAAAAATCCTTACGAATTTGTTAGTTAATTGCTTTGATTTCTGTCTCTGGAGTACTTGACACATAAAACGCTTTCGCGAGATGCTATTACTATAGTAACGAATATAGGACATTGGGCTTCAATTTAGATAAAGAGACTTTCTTAAAATAAGTAAGGCGATTGTCTCCTAGACGGATACAGTAAGAGATATCCTTAATCTTCAGTCATATAACAAAAACAAAAAACTATTCAAAAATCATTGATATAATATATATCTATAATCTAATTATTGGCCTGTAAGACAAAGCATTTGTAACAAAAACAGGAAGGGCACCAGCAATTAAATGAAATGAATCTAAAATAATTCCTCCAAGGTCATCAAAGACCTCGGTGAAAATCTCTACAATATCTAAAGGGTGATAGATCAAAACGATCATGAGCGCAGCTATTTGAAGAAGCAGGATTATTGAATCAATGATAAGCCAAGCCTTAATGTAACCAATATCTTCAATCTCAATGAACTGTTTCACTATTATATTACCTATGGTCCAAGCTCTGGCGAGATTGAATGAATATTTGAGGAATTCCTTCACTATGTCTCGAGTTATTGAATTGTGTAACTTCTTTAATGCATTGATGATGTAACTGGTCACCCTCATGAATGGTGATGATAATAATCCTGCAAGACGAATGAGATTCAGTCTTAAGTAACTACTAACTCCAGTAGAAGTGGCTTTGGCTTCAATGTTAAGGATACTATCATTAGAAGTTTTATCATCTAGCTCAATGTCAAATTGAGCATCAAAGAATTCATCCTCAGAGTTTTGTTGTATTGATTGTACATCAAAGTGAGGGAAGTGAACATCTGTCATTTGAAATTGATCAATCTTATGAAGGAGGGCTTTCAGGGGACTTCTTGATAAAGATGTTTGTGGAAAGAATAAGTTCAGACTGAAATTGGAGGTAAAGAGATCATTTTTTTCTCAATACTGAATAAAGACATATGAGCTCAACTTGAGACAATTAAGTCAACTCTCAAAAAACTTTAAAATTCAGGAATTGATCCGGACATTAGCTATCGAGGGTACTGATCAGTGGAGTTTAGAGCGTACAGGTAGTCCTTTGTGGGACTGTGATTGTTTTATGAACTCTGGTGGGCCATAGACGTAATTAGCGATAAGCTCTCCAGACGATCTACAAAACATAAGTAACTTGTATACAGTTAAACTTTTGAACCTGCTCCATATCGTTACATTTATATATATATATTTATATGTGCTCTTACTTCTTGAACAGTTGGTTAGCATTGCTAGCAACAGACTCTCTATATGTCATTGGTCTTTTCTTTTGTTCTCTGTTCAAAGAGTTGTCCAGGCCAGCTAATCTTTCCTTCTCTCTTATGATGGACTCCTTGAAGTCAAAGTTAGAGTCACCTAACAGCATTTCTAATTCAAAACTAAAGTTTTTGACCTTCCCCTGTTTAAACAAATCCACAAAATGAATTGCTGAACCCTTTTCATCATAAGAACCCTTAGATTTATTATACTTCCCAATCTTCTTACTGATTGCCTTTAAAAGGATATCAATATCATTAGTAGGAAACTCCAAATACTGGGAATAGATCCTCCAGTTTTGTAAATTGATCAGATATAACAAATAATCAGCTTGGATCACAGGGTCCACCACATTTGACTTGACAGCACCAATAAGTGAAAGAACAATCATCGTCTTTGTTGAATCCACCCTGGGCAGGAAAACTCCCGGAGTATCATAAAGCAAAATATCTGGATCCTCATTGATCTTAATCACAGATGAAGTCTCTCTGGTGACACCGGGTTGACCACCTGTCTTTGCAACTTTCTTTGTAGTTTGAAGACCAACTTGACGTAATGTATTAACCAGCGTACTCTTCCCAACATTAGGCATCCCAACAACCATCAATCTCAGACCTAGTGGTGGAGGTGAAGGCTTGATACCCATATAATGAGCTTTGGCCACTTGGAGGAGAGTTTGGGAATCACGTTTCGACCGACAGTCCACAAACATGAATTGTTCATTGTTTGAATCATGCCATTTCGTTAAAGTGTCAGTATCAATCCGACTCAAGTCCTTCTTGGAATATAAGATAATCCTTTGTGTCTTGTGGTGTAAATAATCATCAAGAAGGACATTTCTAGAGGCAAGTGGAGCTCTTGAATCTCGGATCTCAAAGATTAAGTCCAATTGTGGAGATAACTGCTTCATCTTTCTTAGGGCCTTTTGATGATGGCCTTTAAAATCTGATAAACGGACGTTGTAATCTGGAAACCTCAGTCGAGGAAGGAACTTGGATATGTCGAACTTCTTTGACATCGATGGCGTGTTTATGTGTTTATATAAGTGAATATTGTGTACTTTTATAGATGGCGATGAGCTTATAACATCAAAATTTTTCTCGAGGCCAAAAAGTGGAAAAAAAAATAGTGTCAACTTTAACCATAAATACCAGACATAAACCACACAAACACCCACCATGCCACTCATTATCTTCTCCGGTTTACCATCTTCAGGGAAATCTACACGTGCTAAGGACTTGTATGCAAAACTTCAGGCCAAAATCGGCTCGTTATCAGCTTCAGACCCCGGTGCAAACATGAAAGTGATCTTCCATAGTGACGAATCACTGGGGATCTCCAAGGAAGAATACAGAGAATCACGCACTGAGAAGTCTCTGCGTGGTCTACAAATGTCTGCTGTGAAGAGGGATATTTCAAGAAACAACATTGTGATATTGGATTCCCCGGGGTATATTAAAGGTTTTAGATATCAATTACATTGTGAGGCAAAGTCTTTTAGCACACCTTGTTGCGTGATTCATGTGATGGCACCATTACAAACCTGTCTTGATTGGAACTCGAAGCGTGAGGTATCAGATCAATGGGACCCTGAACTTTTAAAGCAACTGAGTATGAGATTTGAAGAACCAGATGGTAACTCACGTTGGGATTCTCCATTGATACCAATTGCATTTGATGATGAGTCCATCCCATTTGACGACATTTGGAACGTCATGGTCCATTCAAGACCACCACAAGCTAATGCTGCTACAATGTTGAAACCTGCTACAAAGACGAATTACTTGCAAGAGCTGGATAAGTTGACACAGAGTGTCGTTAATAAGATCATTGAAAATTCAGAATTGAACACCTCGAGGATCAAAATTGATGAAGATCTGTTCTTAGACCTACCGGCAAACGGGATCAGTATTGCCAAGTTGCAAAGAATAAGAAGAACGTTCATCACGCTGAACAGGGTGAGAAGTTTGGATGTGGATAGAATTGTGATCTTGTTTGTCGATTACCTACGTACGAACATCAATAGAGAGTAGGAGATAGTCATTTAATGCATGGTTCATATTTTGTTCATATGTATATGTATATATATATAAGGTAATTACAGGAAGTGTTGACGTAATTGTGGGTATGCTTTGCCTGATTCATCGAATTTATTCAGCAAAGTGTTGATTTTAGATTTGATTTCTGGAGTTGGGTCTGGGTTTAATGTGACAAATTTAGATAATTGTTTGTTGACAAGTCTCTCCACCAAGTTTTCTCTGTAATCTTGAATTAATAGGTCAAATAGCGAGTTCCATGGTCTTTCATCAACGATCAGTTGATTCTCCTCCTGTCTTAATCTATGAATAGATTCCCAAAATGAATAGAAAGATTCAACATCGTTATTCTTAGCATATGTCGTTAGGACAAATTGCACCACAGAGTCAGATGGGACACGATCAGCGAATAGGATCTGTAATAGGTTTTTGAAATTCTTATGTAAGATAACGGATTGATCAGGGGTGATTTCGTTGTATAAGTGATGATACGTTGGGATCTTTAAAATCTTTAGCAAGATCTGATCGTTGTCAAGGATATCAGGATGGTTCACTTCAACGGTATTCAAGATTTCAAACAGGTATCTGAACTTGAAGTGCACAATTGAACTAAATTCAGGGAAATCTTGTTTAAAGATGTTCAATTCTGGTGATTGGGATATCAAGTCCAAATATTTCTCAAATTTTGGGATTGTAATTGGTTCACCAGAGCAGATCTGGGCCTTTACGACATCCTTCACGGTGCAGAATGAGATAGTGGATGGTGATAATAGATGTAAGATGGATTGAAATTCAAATAGTTGATCCCAGTGGGTCTTTGTTGGTTCTAATGGGAATGCAGTGTTAAAGAAAGTGGAGTATTGGTTTAATAATTCTGGAGTGATTTGGTTGATGTTTTGAGATTTTAAGTCGTCTATCAAATTGTTTAAAGTTCTTTCAGATAATTCAGCGTCATTTTGGATTACTTTGGATATAGTTCCAAAGCTCTCAATATCATTAAATTGGAAATGTTGTAGGGCAAGTTGATCAATTGGGATCTCAGTTTTAGTTGAATAAAATCTTTTGAAAATACCAGCAAAAACCGAATCATCACCAAATACTTCTCTACCATTCACAGCCACAGGTTCATCTTCTTGTTTATAGATCTCTTTTTCTTCAGGTTTACACCACATATACTCCAGATTGACAATTTTTCTTCTTTCTGGAGTTAAAAGGTGGATAAAGACATTATCAATTTTAGAATCAATCATAATCCATGAATTTACACCAAGACCAAAATCTTCATCTTTGTTCTTTTTTCTATTGCTTGACATTCTTCTCTTCATTCTTCTTCTCATTCTGATTGTACTATTAGGCTTGATCAAACCTTCAACATAAGGATGTGTACCAAATTCCTTCTTAATAAACGTCAACAACTCTTGAGAGGCATTCTGTATATGTTTCTCTGATTTCCCCTGACAGATGATCATAAAGTCAGACATTGAGGAAATAGGCAGTTCTTCTTCACGACCTCTAAGATCAAACACCTTGAAGTTGTCAAGACCTAGTTTATCAATCATATTCTTAATGATAGGTTCAAGGGAAGTTGGTGCCTGTACAGGGAGCTCGGGGAATTCAGCCTTAAAGATTGGTTTATCCAGTTTAGAAGATTGACTGTCTCTTAAATACCATGGTAAATCATCCACCTGTTTCTCAGTATCATTCAATAAAGTATGTGATGAAGTCATGTTGGCCCTTAGCAGCAATCCTGTGGCCAATTTTGGAGCTAAAACTTTCAAATTTAGCGAACTACGTATCAGCAGTGAGCCTCTCGTGGACCGAACAGCGTTGGAAAGCATCTTTAACCGTTTAAATTCTTCAATAAACAATGACAAAATGGAGCTCATCTTTCACATTTATGGCACAGTTTTTTCCCTTTTCGAGATGGACATAAAACGATTTCGCGGTTATTTCGCGGATTTTTCATTTCACGAAAATAAAAAAAATTTTAAAGAAGAAGCGATGAGCTCCATTCAAAGAAGAAGAAGTTGAAGAATTTAAAGGAACTTTCAATCAATTTCTTTTGCATTTTACCTCTTTGAACCATGTCATCCAACAAAGAGAGAGTCAAAATCGTTAAGAACCCGGTTCTTCCGGCTCAAACGACCCCAGAACAAAGATACTGGAGAGGTTTCACCAACACACAATTAGTTAAAGAACATAATGCAGTCAGTCATATCTGTTTCAATCCAACTGCTCCATATGATTTCGCCATTACTAGCAGTACGAGGATCCAGGTGTTCTCTTCCAAGACTAGAGAGGTTGTCAAGACTTTTTCTCGTTTCAAAGACACAGTGTACAGTGGTGAGTACAGATATGATGGTAAACTATTAGTCGCTGGTGATGCCTCTGGTTTGGTCCAGATATTTGATGCCATACAACCAAGAACATTGCTAGTAACGATTAACCCTTCTACACATCCTACTCATGTTACAAAGTTTCATCCTTCAAACTCCACAAATCTATTGACTGCTTCTGATGATAGAGTCGCTAGACTATATGACATTTCTAACGCTGCAAACCCAATAATATCGTTTGATGATCATGAGGATTATATCCGTACTGCAAACTTCATTCCTGGTTCGAACTTAATCACCACTGGTTGTTATGATGGGTTTGTTAGAATCTTTGATGCTAGAGTTGGTGCTGATCCAGTGGCTAAATTTAATCAAAATTCACCACTGGAGGACATTTTACCATTATCACAAACCTCAATGGTCACTGCTGGTGGTCCATCTATCAAAATATGGGATATGACCGCTGGTAAAATGATCAATGAAATGGGTAATTTCCAAAAGACAGTCACATGCCTAGCTAAACCAGGTCCAGATAGTAGAGGGATCCTTGCTGGTTCCTTAGATGGTCATGTTAAAGTGTTTGATGAGGTCAATTGGGAGGTGAAGTTTGGTTGGAAGTTTGGTGGTCCAGTGTTAAGTTGTGGTGTTTCCCCAGATTCAAAGCATTTCGTTGCTGGTTTAGTTAGTGGGTTATTATCTATCAAGACTAGAAAGACAGAACCAAAAGTGAAACAAGGTGTTAAACAACATAAATCCAATGCATTCAAGAAGATGTTGAGAGGTGCTGAATATCAAGGTGAAGAAGAACATAGAAGCTACAGTGATAAACCAAGATCACAGAAAAGGTTACGTACATATGAAAGACATTTGAATGGCTTCAGATGGTCAGAGGCATTAGACGCTGCTTTCATCTTTGGTACATCCCGTGAATTGACTGTCACTGTTCTTGAAGAAATAAAGAAGAGAGGGAAAGTGAGAGCTGCATTGAGTAACCGAGATGAAACTACTTTGGAGCCATTATTGACTTTTTGTATCAAGGCTATTGAAGATGTCCGTGCCGTCAATATTGTCTCTGATTGGGCTGCTGTGGTCATTGAACTATACGGTAGTTTAATAGATAAGTCACCTGTTTTGGAAGAGCTGCTAGTGAGTCTGAAAAAGAAATTAAGACAAGAGGTGGACAAGGCAAGAGAAGCGCAAAAGATAGAAGGTATGCTACAATTACTGACAGCCAATTAAAAAGATTATAATAGATGCATTGAATAAGCTTTTGATAGTAGTTTTGTATATATGTGGGTACCTATCTTCTAGCTCTTTTACCGAAGTATTTCTTTTTATTTATCTTCAACTTCTTGAAATTACGACGGACAGGAGCGGCTTTAGCATTAGGGTCAAGCTTTTGACGAACGTATGGTTTCTCGCAATCAGACCATTGCTCATCTTCACTGTTTTCTCCAGACTTTATCTCTGGGACGTCTGCTAATGAAGCCATCTTTGATCTTAGATCTGTAACTGGACCTGATTCATCCTCTGTATAACGGGCTTTCATCTTCACACGACGGGTTGATCTCTTTTGCGTTGGTTTTTTCTTGTTTCTTCTTGGGTTAACTTCTTCTTTATCATCATCCTCCACTTCTTCCTTTTCCTCAATCTTTGGAATTAATTCATCAATATCATAATCACCATACTTCAAATCATCCTGTATGTCTTTAAACTCATCAATTATGGTGCTCAATGGCTTTTTCATTCTCTGTGTAGCCAATGGAGATGGTGATGCGGTCATTAGTTGCGGCTGAGAAGAAGTCTTGAGGTATGCAGGGGTCTCCATTAGATTGATCACTTTGTTCTTTGTTGGGGTCTTAAACTCCATTTGTGATGAGGGAACTTGGATCTCATTTTCATGATCAGTACCAGGATAATCTGAGACATCACTATATTCATCATCACTGAAAATGTCAGAAAAGTCTAATTTCCTCGTGGAAGTCTCTGTAATCTCTAATTGACCTTCTTGTGAACTTGAAGTCTTCACTGGTGTAACCTTGGGGCTAGTAATGACATCAAATATACTCAAGACCCTACCATTGAGTTGTGGTGTAGGACCAACTTCTTCGATTTTCAGAGGCGACGTCTTCAAGGGAGTGTTCAGCTGGAGATTTCCCTGTCTTTTCTTTGTGGGAGTCTCTGGATTGGGCGTTGATTTGAGCTTCTTGTATAGTTTATACTTCTCTGAAATGTCATGATTAGCTTTAATATCGTTCTTGGTCGGATTTCTCCCATTTGTTTTCTTGAAATTGTGTTCCCACTGTTTAATGGCAACTTTAAGCCCGGATTGATCCATATAAGAAGGTTATTTATAGTTGATTGATGGTTCATTAAACACAAAGGTTCAATTAACCGTGTCGTGTTTTTACGCGTCAAACAGGTTCGCGGGTTTTGATCTCCCTCCTCCGCGAACTCGTTTTAGAATCTGACCATATGTTTCACCAACAATTAATCAACAATTGACATAAATTAAGTCAATTCATAGTTTAAAAGCATCAATTCGCCATAGAAAAATGCCAATTACGCGCAACGCCATCTTTGCAGCACAGCCATCTACTGCCAGAGCACAGACTACACATCTTTCTTACGACGTTAAGAGTGATAGAATTGCTTATGCGGCCGGTAAGTCCATCTTCATTAGATCTGTAGCCGACCCTGAGAAGGCTGTTCAATTCACCAATCACCAGTATAACACTACCGTGGCCAAGTTTTCACCTTCTGGTTTCTATATTGCTTCTGGTGATGAGGCGGGGAACGTCAAGATCTGGGATACCGTTAATGAGGAGGAATTGCTAGTTAAAGGTGAATATCAAATCTTCAATGGTAGGATCAATGATATTCAATGGGATGCTGATTCAAAGAGAATCATTGCCGTTGGGAATGGGAAAGAACGCTATGGTCATGCTTTCACTTGGGATTCAGGGAACACTGTTGGTGAGATCTCTGGTCATTCTTCTCAAATCAACGCTGTGGCCATCAAACCAAACAGACCATATAGAGCAGCCACTGTTTCAGATGACTCTGCGCTTGTCTTTTATCAAGGTCCACCTTTCAAATTCGATTCTTCAGTGAGAGGTCAACATAGTAATTTCATCAAGGATGTTAAATATTCTCCAAACGGTGAATTCTTGGTGTCTGTCGGTGCTGATAGACAGATTGTTGTCTATGATGGTAAGACTGGGGAGTTTGTGAAGAAAATCGATAATGATCACGAAGGTGGGATCTTTGCTATCAGTTTTATCGATGATGATCAATTTGTCACATCTTCAGCTGACGCCACTGTTAAGCTATGGAATATCAAAGATGGGAAACTGGTAAAAACATGGACTTTTGAAAAGAATGTTGCAAACCAACAACTGGGTGTCATTGCCGCTGGTAAGTTCATTATTTCATTATCGTTCTCTGGTTCTTTGAACTATTTGTCATTAGACTCTTCAGAACCTGTCAAAGTTGTTAGAGGCCATCAAAAATCAATTACTGCCTCTGTCTTTGACTCAAACAGCTTATACACTGGTTCATATGATGGTAAGATTAACAAATGGGATTTATCTACTGGTGAAGCCATTGAGGAACCAAGCCATACCAATTTGATTGTCGGCTTAGCTTCTGATAAGGAACAAATCTACTCTGTTGCTTGGGATGACAAAATCCAATCATTGACCACCAAATCTTCAGAATCGCTACCTGCTCAACCAAAGGCCATTTCTTCAAGTGAAGGAATAGTAGCTGTTATCACAGAAGATAGTTTATTAGGCTTTGTATCTGGTAAACTTTCATATACCACAAAATTAGACCAAACTGCCACTGCTGTCGGTGCTTCTAACAGCCATATCGCTGTTGGGTTCCAAAACTTATCCATTGTCATTTATAACTCTGCCACTGGGGCCAAAGAATTCGACTTGCCATCTACTAGATCTACACCATCATACATTTCCTTCTCACCAAATGGTGAATTTGTCGCTGTTGGTGATTCAAGTGGGAAGATTAACCTATACAACCTAGAGACCAAAAAGATCCAGACTTCAAGATGGGCATTCCATACCAGTCGTATCACGTCTATTTCATGGAATAAAGATAACAACTATGTCGTTAGTGGGTCATTGGATACTAATATCATTGTGTACCAGGTGAAAGTTCCAGCAAAGAACATCAAATTCCTTGGTGCTCATAAAGAAGGTGTTACAACTGTCCAATGGATTAGTGAAGATGAAATTGTCAGTGGTGGTAATGATGCCACTGTTAAGAAGTGGAAAGTTGAGTTCTAAAGAGAATGTTTTTACAAAGATAGATTTCAGATGACTCATTATAATGTACATTAACGTTTACGTTCCTTTTTGAACTTGAATGCTGTTCTCCCTTTGGCATCAATGATCTTTTTCTTATCCCCATTTTTCATACCTTCTCTTTGCACGTTCATTATTTCTTCAACTTCATGCAATTTCTTCTGTCTTTTCAAATGGGCTTGAAGTTGCCCAAACTTCTTCACACGTTTCTTATCTAAGGATTCCTTTGATGCCTGTAGTTCAGGTACGATGGATGTATTAGTCTCCAATTGTGATATTCTTAGTCTATTCTCTTTATTCTTTAACAAGTTTTTATCTGTTTGGAAATACTTCACTGGATCAAATGCTTCTTTCTCCTCAACACTCTCCACAAAGACCGTATGCTTCCCGGTGTTCTTAAATGCTATGCTCTTCTCCAACTTTTCAATCTTTTTCAAGTCCTCAGTTCTTAATGTTCTGATATAATTCGAGTCCTGTGTCTTTAACAACTTGACTTGATCTGTGGTCAGTCTCTCAGCTTCTCTCTCAGAGATCAGAATCCCTCTCTCATCGGTCTTCTTAGCAACCATAGCATGGTAATATTCATCAGGATTTCTTTCTAATGCCTTAGATTTCAGATTCTTCAACATGGCTTGCTTCTTATGAAAATCTTTAGCACGTAGTTGATAATCCTTCTTCTTCTCCAGGAGACCAAAACGCTTTCTAGCGCCTGGTTGGGCACGTTCACGATGCTGCTTCTTCTGCACATTATGCACTAATTTGGCCATCTTTAAAATATCCTTTTTTTAGTTATAAAAGAGACGATTGAAGGTTGGTCTAAAAAGTACCTCATCGCCATAAAGAAATCTTTAAATTTTTTTTTCTTTCTTACAAGTATTTCCGAATAAGGAAGTTTTCGCGCAATACCAGGGCTGCTTAACCACTGAGATAAAACATATCAAAAGATTTGATGTATTCACTTTGGAGATGTGTATTAATTAGCAGCCACCAGCAATAATAATGGCCGTCATTGAGGAGATTGGTCTTTTAGGTGATGATTATGGTGTAGACATTGATCAGAATTTGTATGTGGCGTTGTTACTGACGCTCATAACGAGGAAACACAGTCTGATAGGTTCAAATGATACAGATAACAGTGAGAATGAGATGAGGATCATCCTAAACACTATGTGGGGGCTCGATGCGAAGTTTATACGAGTGGATCAAAGTACAAAATTGGAAGATTTCATAAGGAGCTTTGTTGAGGGGAAAGATAAACTACGGTACGTCTACGTCATTGTTGGTGTTGAAAGTCTAGGTGAAGATATTCAGGATTGGCTCACGAAGGTGCTACGGAGGAAGAAGTTGATCCATGATGGGAAAAATTACAGTGAGGATACAATATTCAGTATTATTGGTCTGTTTGATGAGGAAAAGATTAAGGCAAACCCTTTGAAGCGATCATTAATCAATCAATTATGGATCCAACAATCCCATCATCCTGAAGTGCCACAACGGCCAAGGAAGGGCATACCACCAACTGATAAACTCCACGATATCCTTTCCATGAGCCTGAAAGTTCGTGAAGTGACAATGGTCCCTGAGATGAGACGCTATACATACGATATTATCATTTTTGTACGAAACCATCGGTGTGTAAACACAGGTGTGCCCACCAGGATCATTGATGAGCTCCAGCTGTTGTGCAAGGCCATATGTGTCATATTTGACCGTAAGTTTGTTATACCAACGATTGTGAAGCTTGCAGCAAGGAAATTGATCCCGTTACATATCAAGTTGATCCCTCCAGAGATGGAACCTTCATTACAATGGGGTGGTGATATTTCGTTAGCGAGGGAATTGATGAAAAGAGTCACGCCTGAGATCATTGTGGAAGGTGTACTGGGAAAGATATCTGTCCCTGTGTGATTTATTGAATGTAACAATATAGAACGAGGATATCATCTTTGAAAGTAGATTCTAATTTGTATATGGTAATCCAAAACCGATATTCCCGCGTATCCCCGAGCTATCATTTATCAAGGGGACATAGGGGAGGGCTATAATTAACCACTTGAAAAGCTGGTATATTTCGTATATAACAGACGCTTGTCAGAAGTCTCAACGAAAGACAAAGGAGTTAAACTCCGCCAAATTCACCAAAAATAAACGTTAAATGATCGATAATATAATTTCAAGATTATTCCGTTAATTGATCCGATATTTTCAACATATTAAACCGATTTCACCTTTAGAATGTCTCTAAAGAGTCCAAAAAAAGAACCTGTCAGTCTCTCAAATCTCTTTAAAAGTAATTTCTTGTAAAATTCCCACTTAACACAGTTCAAATCTATTTATAACAGCAAAATTTCCCACTTTTTTAAGCCCCATTCTCAGGGTGTACAGCTTTAAACAATATCCCCACAGTCCTTTTTTATGCAGGTTTTACCTTTTGTCAAGCAAAGATTTTCTAAATAAAGTAGAAAATTTTCACGATTGTTCTATATATAAAGGGTCTAGTAGTGTCAATTCACAGAAGAAGGTGAAAGGAAGAGAGATTAACGGTTATCACAAGATCTTCTTTTAAGTGTCAAAGTCATTGCTGCTTTTATCAAACTCTGCCAGTGATTAAACACTGTGTTTTTTGCGTTTCATCATTACATTTACCACATGTCAGAACCAAAGGAGATCAAGTCATCCCTGGATGATATCCAATCAGAACATACAATTGAGTTAGACACATCAAGAACTCGTCGAAGATCCACCATGCAGTCTAATAAGGCTGGGTTAGGCTTCAATGACTTGCCATCTGTTATTCAACCACCAGTCCCTGAATCATTACCAACTACCCCTGGTTATGAGCTGTCAAATCGGATGTTTGAGGAGTCCTTGGTCACTCCTCCAAGTGAAATACCAACACAACAACGTCCTCAACAACGAGCAAAGCGTCCAAAGCCTGAGAAGCAAGATAGTTTATTTGCTAAACTGCTAAAGGCCAACAAACAAGTTGATGAAGAAGTGATGTCCTTACATAATCCACCAAAGAACCTATATAGAGTCATTGGTGCCTGTACTTGGAATTTTATGGTTGGTACACAAGACGGGTCTCTTGGTGCCTTGCTCCCACACATTGAATCACATTATAAGGTTTCATATGGTGTTGTATCGTTGATCTGGCTAGGTAATGCTCTAGGTTTCATCTTCATTGCCTTCACAGCTCATCATATTGATAACAAGATCGGTCGTCATAAGATGGTGGTGCTAAGTGTCCTGTGTTTCTTGTTTATGTATGCCATAACGATCAGTGGTACAAAGTTCCCAGTGATCTGTATTGCGTTCTTCTTTGGTGGTTGTGGTGGTGCTGTGGGGTTAAGTTTCTTCAACATCTTTCTCTCCAAGTTGAGAGATTCTTCGAAATATTTGGGCTACATGCATGGTTGTTATGGCACTGGTGCCTTTGCTGCCCCATTGATTGGGACAGCAATGGTAAACCATGGGATCAAATGGAACTATTACTTCTTTATCCCGTTATCCCTTGCTCTTGTCAACTTTGTGTTTCTTTATATTGCGTTTGCTGGCTGTGATGAAGATTTGGCCAAATGGGAATTTGTTGAGAATGATGATGTTCAAACACCACCAGCTACAGATGGTACTGCAACACCAAGACCAAACAGACAAGACGTTGAATTGGAATTAATGAGAGAAATCACACCAGTTGAGGAACCTATCGACTACATTAATGGTGCTGCCTCTCATAAGACGACTACTGACAACGAAAAGCATAATTTTGGTGCTGCATTGAAAGATTACAGAACTTGGTTAACCTGTGCATTTATTTTCTTCTACCAAGGTGGTGAGGTTGCACTTGGTGGGTGGATTGTTACATTTTTACTAGACACTCGTGGTGGGGATGAGAAAGCCGTTGGTTATGTTCCATCTGGTTATTGGGGTGGTATAACACTTGGTCGTTTCATTTTGACACATTTCTTAACTAAGACATTTGGTGTCAGAAGACCAATCATAGTGCTATGTATCTTGATCATTGTTTTCGAGGTACTTGTCTGGTTGATCCCAAACACTGTCATTGCTGCTATATTAGTCTCTCTTGAGGGTATGTGTGTGGGACCAATCATCCCAATGATGGTTTCCCTAGTGACTAGAATCTTACCAAGAAAGATCCGTTTCTGTGCAATGACCATCGCCACTGCTTTTGGTTCCTCTGGTGGGTCTGCAGTGCCATTTGCTGTGGGTATGGGTTCACAATATGCTGGTACCTATATTTTACATCCAATCATAATCATCTGTTTTGCAGCTGTCGCTATTAGTTGGATCTTACAACCAAACATCGAGAGAAAAGGTGTCATCAATAACATCTGGCAAAGATTTTGGTAATTATAATTCTATTCTTTAATACTTGTTTCATAGTTTTACAATTAATGATAATTTGAATAAATACAAGGAAATTTTCTTCTTAACGTTATATATACACACAACAATTCAATCTTTCTTAACTTCATAATGCCATATTTGATTTGGTGGGTAATCCACAGGAATTCTTTTATCCAGAGGGAATCTCTTACCCTTTTCCTTCTTATTAGCAATTTTATATAGTTCATTATCAACTTCTTTTAAATCTTCCAAAGCGATTTGAATGTTTTCAAATTGTTTTGCCAATTGTTCATTTCTTAAATCTCTTTGGTCCTTCTGATACACGGCCCAAGCACGCTGCACTGTCTGATGTCTTATCAGATCCTCATTAGACAATTTGATCATACGAGGTGCCTTCTTACGTTGAGCTAACACGGATAATTGGGTGATCACACGTTGAGTAGCTGCTGACACAGTAACGGTTCTCTTCTTTGTTCTCTTACCACGGGCAAACTGCACTGGACCCAATGGGATCATGGTGGTTGGAGCAGCGTTAACAGCACGTGACAATGAGCTCAGATTAGTTGAAGTGATTCTAAACATTTTTGTAGAGAATTGGGACAATGATCACCTTCTTCTTTATGTCTCTTTCATGTTCTTTTGTGACTTCTTCGATTTCATTCAAATTTTTCGAAGAAGTGAGAAATCCGCGAACTCGTTTTATATATTTTGAATGTCATTGGTATGGGACACATCACTGATAGGGGTGCAATCAGAGGCTGTGAAGAGAGACAAAGTGAGACATAATTGAATAAGGTCAAATCGGAACATTAGAATCATTTGATCATTGTTCAAACTTCCAGTAGAATGTCAGATGATTTAGAAGAGGCACTACGACTAAGCAGGGAATCTTATGAACGTGAAAGAGCTCAACTCCCGGCACCACCACCACAAATCACTATTCAAAATGATGAACATCAGGAGCAACAGGGACCTCCACCTCCCTATTCAGAAATAGATCCATATCACAGACAATCACAATCACAATCACATCCGCAATCGCAGTCACAATCACAATCACAACTACCACCACAACATCCACAGTTGAACTCTCGTCCTCCTGCACCACCAATATCTCAATTAACACTTGATACACAACCTCCAAGGCACCCAGATCGTTTACCTTCACCTACACTCCCTCAAAGACCTGTGAGTCCTAGACTTCCTGCACGACCAAGTGGTAGTTCTAGTACTTTTCCAGGAAAGGCTAATGTCACATACGGAAATAATACACAAGACGCACACAATGAGATAAGACCTGCTCTACCACAAAGGAGGTATCGATGATTAATGTTTAGAGAAATGATTGATGTACACCTGAATGATGAACTCGTTGATATATCGTAAACGAAAGTAATCAGTGTTTTCAGATCTATATATTCTCGTAAACTCTAGTGAATAGTCATCGATAGGCACAAAGGTTAAGCTCTCTCTAGCCACACAGCAACCTCTAACGTACGTTACAACTACAAACTGAACTGTTATATGATGATCATTGTAATCTATTGAATCTAGAAAAGTAGAACAGCTTTCAATTATCAATAATTACCTGAATGTTGTTTGGTGGTTGGAATTGCGACAAAATGAGCTTTCATAAGAGAAGTTAAGTGACATTAAGTATAAAAACTCCGCGAAAACGTCCTCTAAACAGACAAAACTGCCTTAATGAACAGATTTTCCTCACTAAAGTGGTGCTCTTTTCTACCAATAATACATTTGTTAAATATAAGAATGACAAATAAGTTCAGTCTTGAAAGTTTTAGCTTCAACTTGTGTCTTTTAGTGAGGGCCATTAGTAATATTCATATTCCGGTTTTGAGCCCCGGTATATAAATAAACCGCGAAAATCTGGAAATGATAGAAAGTATTGTTAATACCCATCACTCCAACAAAGACTCTTGATAACTGCCCCCATTAAACATTCCAATAGACCCATATTAACCATGATTGAAGGTATGTCACTTATTATTTCTTCTCAGAGGCGCACTACTAACCATCAGCTAGAACGCACAGAGGACATGTGTCCCATTTGTAAGACAGATCGATATTTGAGTCCCGACATGAAGTTCCTTGTAAATCCAGAATGTTATCATAAGATGTGTGAATCCTGCGTGGACCGTATCTTCTCATTGGGACCCTCCCAATGTCCATACCCTGGCTGTGGGAAAGTTTTGAGAAAGAACAAGTTTAAACCACAGATATTTGATGATATCAATGTCGAGAGAGAGATTGATATACGAAAGAGAATTTCACAGATATTTAATAAGACTCAAGAGGATTTTGTGGATTTGTTGGGATACAATGAATATTTGGAAAACACAGAGGAGATTATCTTCAATTTGGTTAATGATGTTGATGTTGAAGAGACAGAGAGGAAATTACAAGAGTATAAATTACAGAATGAATCAAAGATTAGTGAGAATAACTTGAATAGAGAGAAGGAATACCAAGATTTTAAAGAACAAGAGAGATTAGAAAAGGAGTTAAGACTAAAGAAGATCATGTTAGAAAAGCAAATTGAACAAGAAGAGAAGGAAATGAACGAATCGGCCAAGAGAGAAATTGTTAACAAATTGTCATCAGGTACCGATGCTAAGGAAGCCGTTGCACAAGTGAAGAAATCTGTGTTGAAGAGATCTTCAGCTAGGAGAAAACAATTGAATGATATTATGAAATCACTAAGTGCAAAGAATCAACCGGAGGAAGAGAAGAGCAGTATACCATTCACTCCGTTCAATGGTGACAGAATTATCGTGAAGCAATTTGAAATCAAAGATGAATACTATGATCCGTTTGTGGATGAATTGAAAGTCAAGAAGGATTATATTGCTGCTGGGTTCAGACCTGAATTGGTGTATGAACGTGTTTTAAGCGAGGCCTTCACTGGGTTAGGTTGTTTCATTGCTGATGAAAAGATTGCTACATAGATTTTAAAAGCATGCTGATGATTAATGGTACGAATATTTTGTAAAATAACTTTAATGACCTCTCAATTGAATAAAGTTGACAGCTTGTCTTGTAATTAAACCTGGGTCTTGCGAATCAATCTTATAGTTTTTCTTTATGATTTTATAATCTACCGTTCTCTCAAACTCCTCGTCAGTAACTTCCACTTCTTCACCATCAACAATACTCAAATCATAAGGAATATCACTCTCCAAGATTTTCACAATAACCAGATCCTCACTATCATCTTGGATACCAAACTTTCTTAATGCATCACCAATATTAGAGCTTGGACTTAAACTGAAAATGACCTCTGAGTGTAGTGTTCTCGTGCGAATCCTGTCCTTGGTATGGTCCAAAAGTGCCCTATAAATAGCTGAGGAGAGTTGTTCAGTTGAAACGATGGTCTTTGCAGTGATGAATGCGAAATCATAAGTCTCATTACCTTGTAACAACTCAGTTTTGATCTGTTTAGCATTACGAACGTTGCTAAATTTGTGTACTATGGCCACGAACTGCGGGAGCTGTGGGAATCTGAGTTGTAAAGGCATCGTACTCTTTTCCTGATCTTCTCTTTTGTTGGGAAGTGGGATACAAATGATGATTTTGGGTATTAAAAAGGTCTTTAAATTGAAATCTTTGAATGTTTCTCGTTGACCCGGGTGAAATTGGCAGCTCATTGAATGTATAGAAAACTTGGAAACCAACTGAAAAACCATTGAAATATCACTGAAAATCTCTGTAAGCCAGTAACTTTTTAATAATGTCGAGTCTGTCTGTGAATCTCAAGTTTTTTCTTACTTGGGTCATTTTAAGATATGTGGTTATATGATACCCTTTTCTCTTTATACTGTAGATGAACTGTCACTATTTTGTTTAATTATTGGCCTGTTTTTGCAAACCTGGGACCATATAGGTGATAGAAGGTTTCATTAATTATTTCTTCCTAATAATTGGATTTGTTGAACTCATCTTGTGGATAAGGATCAAAAATTGAATGCTCCCAAAGTAAGCTATGATATACACATATTTCAACAAGCTTTGAGAGATGTCATCAGTGAGATTCTTTACAATACCAATCAACCAATACGCTGGATCTTGAATAGTCGCTTTTGAAACTTACATTCCCAGTGTTTCTTGCTCAAGACTCGATTAAAGTATGCCTATCATTCAATATTCGATTCCTGTCATATCACCGTGACCCATTCACAACCTCTTTGTGATTCATCCAGAGTTCAGCCATCCATCTTTAGAAAACATTTTCGTCAATCATTTACTCAAATCTGGCACAAAAGCCTGGAAATTCATTAAGAGTCATCTTGTATCTTTGATTCATGGACTAACTGAAGAAAAAAGACACTTAAAAGATCTTTAACTCTATTATTTATCTATAATTAACGATCTCATCCAAGCTCATCTCATGCTGTCAAAAGTAACACGGTTCACTAAAAGGTGTCAAAACAGATGATTACGTCATCGTCTCAAGTTCGAATCGCGCAGGGGGGAAACATTCCGCGATAAAAGGGATCAAAACAAAACCAAAATATGAACAAAAACCTATTGCGGAGGCAAAAAAAGTTACCAGTTTCAACTATCGAAACATAATTGAAAAGCTGAATTTTGTCTTATATCATGAACATTTCTGAGGACTCTGAGTCAATATTCCCCTCATACCTGTTAAAGACCACTTTTGGAGAGCTTTTACAACAGAAATTGAACGTTTCTGGACCCCTCAACAATGAACAATCCCGTCTTTCAAAATTAAGTGCCATGGGTGCTATGGGTAATGTTCCATCACGTTATTTGAATGCTGATTTTGATAGTGATTTGATGAATGTCTTTGAGAATAACAGACGTGGAAGAGCTGATGTGAATGCTGATCAAACTGGACATACTACAGAGGAAATTGAGCCTGATTATTTGAGTAGTGTACATTACTCACATGACACTATGGATATCGATGATGATGATGATGATGAAGAAGATGATGATGAGGACCAAGATCTAAACCTAGATACATACACAGATGGAGATAGAAGATCTTCACTCAGCCGTTCGAGATCTCGCAAGAATTCAAAATCAGCCTTAAATATACTTCATGGTGAATCTGCTTCAACATCCTCCTCAGGGTTTAAATACCCTCTACCTACGAAATGGGAACGACCATCAAATAATTCCATGGTGGTATCACAGAATGGGCTACAGTTGAAAGTGGAAACCCAATCATCTAATACATCATCATCCTCATCACATATCTCAAAGAATTATGAATACCTTGTAACAAAGACGGATAATGAGATACCGATTAATGTTGGTGTGTTCTACTATGAGATCAAGGTAAATTCAGTGACGAATAACAACATCAAGGGTAATTCCGATATTACTGTTGGCTTTATGAACTCTTCATCAGTTACAGTGAACAAGATGCCAGGTCTGGAACTTGGTAGTTATGGATTCAATGGTAATGACGGTAGTATTATTTGCAATCAATCAGTGACGAAGAAATATAATAGAAAGTTTGGACTAAATGATACTATTGGCTGTGGTGTCAATTTCACAACAAAGACGATATTTTATACCAAGAATGGTGTTTATTTAGGGATAGCTTTCAAAGATATCAATGATGCACTGATACCTATTATTGGCTTGAAGAATGGGAACTCGATAACTTCCAATTTTGGTCAGAATGAATTCTTGTTTGATATTGATGGATATGTCAATAATGAGAAAATCAATGTTGAGAAGAGTATTTTCAGTTTTGTTAGATTGAAAGAAAGTGGATTGCAGAATGCAAGAGTTAATCAGAACACAGATAAGGAAATTCCAAGTATCTTACAACGATTAGTTAGTTCATATTTTGATCATTTAGGGTATGTTGATATCTCCAAGACATTTAATGAAGAAGTTGCTGCAGAGACTAAAGATGAAGGATTAAGATTGAAAAACCCTGAAGAAATCAGTGTTGATGAAGATAATCTGAAGATTCGTCAACAAATTAGAAAATACTTGTTATCAGGAGATGTTGATTCTGCTATTAAACTTACAACACTGAAATTTCCAGAAGTTTTCATCAAGAATGAAGGTATCCTTTTCAAATTAAATTGTTGCAAATTCATCCAATACATCAAGAATTCATCTCTTGATGAAGCTATTCAATTCGGTCAACATTTACGTAATTTATATGACTCTAATCAAGAATTTCAAGAATATTTAAATGATATATCGAGTCTTATAGCATTTGAGAACCCATATGATAGTGACTTTGGATATTTATTGAAAGAAGAAGAGATGTATAAAGTCAGTGATGAATTAAACTCTGAGATCTTAAAATCATTGGGGAAATCGAGCATTTCAAGTCTTGAAGGTTTGATGAAACATAATAAAGCAATGATCAACTATTTAAACTCAAAAAGTCAATTGGAGTCACTATTGATCACTGGCGAGGATTTTGGGTTATGAAACAATACAAATTTAACGAAAGTAAAAAAGGACGTAGCATTAATAAATAAGAATAAATAAGTGTGAGGTTCAGTTTCATATGATCATGAGATATTACAAATATTGGAGCAATTTCTCATGTAAATGATCACTTAGTTTAACAGGTCCACTACCTGTTTCCACCAAACGATACAAGTCATTTTTCTGGTAAGAACCTTCAACGACATTTCCCATCTCATCGACATTGACAAAGCCAATAGTATCTTCAATTTCAGGTGTTCTTTGATAATTTGGGACTTTTCTTAAATCATAAATAGCCATATGATCACCACTGAAGTCCTTAGATTCGACCAAATACGTGAAATCATCAGCAACATGTTCAGCAACAACTTTGTGTAACAATTCCCTAAATTTTGGATTCTCTTCAAAGTTATCTGGTGAAATATCGTCTTCTTCAGGTTGGTCAGCAAAGAGTTTAGCCTTCCCCAGATATAATTTCTTTGGGTCCTTTGAGAAGGAAATGAGGTATTTCCCGTCTTCAGGATGTAGATACAACTGTGGTTGCTTCTTGAACTGTGATAGAGATCTTTTGAATATTGAAGGGGCGAATTTAAGCATTTTAATTGAGTGTATTGATTATGTGTTTTGAATGGACGTTGCTTATAAGTGGAAGGGTATTAATTAAATTGTGGAGATTTTTTACAGGCCGTTACTACAGGACTAGGACACTTTAATATATAGCAATGAATGTTGCTCATACAATTAGATATAAACACCAAAGTAATCTGATAAGAAGATGATACTAAAGCTGATTAAAGTTGTTAGTAATTGATAATTTGGACTAATATTACAATAATGAAGAAACATACCCTAATGACAATGAGATCAATACGCTTAAAAAGGTAAAGCTGATGGTCTTGGTGACACCAGAATGACCATTACCAATGGCAATTGTGCCTAAAAGAAGTGCTATATAATGTTAGTAGAGCTCTCATTAACTTTTATGAATATATATCCAAGTTAACATACTCAATAGAAGTGAGATTAGGGCTAAAGGGCCGTTTGAAGAGGTTTTAATTGGAGCCCTGAATGTGGATGCTTGCTCAAATTGTTCCTTTTATGATTGTTAGGCTTTTTCGTTAAAGAAATTGTAATATTCAATGGGAATCACCCTCAAATGAGTTCACTCACTAATAGAGAATGAGACGACATTCTTGATAGTTTCCCAAGTCTCTTTTGTTGATGACAATACCCAACGAAATGGTTAATTTTTCATTAATATTAGTTGAAAAAAAGGTTCAAACAATGAGACCTTTTTCTTCCCATTATCAACACGATGCTTTCCAGAAATACAAAAGTCATAAGAATCTTCAATCAGAAGTTCTACTCAACAGCAGCTCCTTCTATCCCATCTTTAGCTCATCTTGATAAAAAATGGTTTAAATTGAAAGAGTTAGAACAAGCAGATATAGTGGACCACTTAAATGCTAAAGCCCAAGGAAATTGGAAATCATTGACACCAGAGGAGAAAAGAGCTATGTATTACATATACTATGGTGAATGGGGGCCACGTTCTACAAAACCACAGTCCTCAATGTCTTTAACAGTGCTGAAATCACTATTTTCATTCGTTCTACTTATAGGTTCCGGTGTTGGCTTATACAATTATGCTATCGATCAAGAGTATGATGAGAGATTAGAGAAAACCGTACAGAAAGTTCAATCTATCAAAGAAGAGGAGGCTAAAGAATCCCAATCTGGTTCAAAGACGGGCAAGTCAAAGAGAAGTTGGCTTTGGTGGTAAAAAGGGCATAAATGTTAGTGTTTGATAGAACTTACCACATTGAAAAGAAAAAACACAAGAAAGTGAAACAAAAAGCCCTTTATTAATACAAAACCCATGTTTCCTGATTACTTTAAGAACAACAGAGTATCACTTTTATAAAGAACCCGAACTTCCTCATATTAAACAGCATTTTCAACTTGTTTAAAAGTGTCCTCGGCTTTAATCGGACAAAAGCCTTAATCGTGTCTATACCGTAATTTCGCGCGCCACACTTTTCGCGGCAATTTCGCGATTGCACACACTATTTCTTTAAAGGTACATAATGAATAAGTACACCTTTAAATCTTTCATTGTAGGGAAAAACTCAAGAGAAACTGGACATGTTGCTAAGTCGAAATATTTTCGGTCCCTCACTTTTGAAAGGTCCTCAAATATCCCGTTTCAACCGTGCTTTCGGCTCCCAAATCCGTCAATTATCCACTAGAAGATGGATCAAAAGCAATCAGGTCCCATTATTTAAGACTAATACTAAACTAATTAAAGATAAGCTTATCACTCCAAGATTCTTCTCCACCACTAGACTTTTGAGTAATGCTGCCTCCAAAGCTGCACAAAAGCAAGAAAACCTATCACAACTTCGGATAATCAAGGACTTGTTATCATATTTATGGCCTAAGAACAAGACATCTTTCAAAGTAAGAGTTGTCATCGCCTTATCATTCTTGATCTTGGCTAAGCTTTTGAACGTTCAGGTCCCATTTTTTTTCAAGTCTATCATTGATGGAATGAACATTGATTGGTCTGGAGAAGTTGGAGTAGGTACAACTATCATTGGTGGTACTATTTTAGCTTATGGTGCTGCAAGATTTGGTGCTGTCTTGTTTGGTGAATTGAGAAACGCTATCTTCGCCACAGTTGCCCAATCAGCCATTAGAAACGTTGCATTCAATACTTTCAAACATCTATTGAACTTGGATCTTGGTTTCCATCTATCAAGACAAACTGGTGGGTTGACAAGAGCCATCGATCGTGGTACTAAAGGTATCTCATACGTGTTGACAGCCACTGTTTTCCATATCCTACCAATCACATTTGAAATCTCTGTGGTCAGTGGTATTTTGACTTACAACTATGGTTACCAATTTGCCCTTGTGACTTTATTAACAATGATTGCCTACTCTGCCTTCACAATCAGAACCACCGCCTGGAGAACAGGTTTCAGAAGAAAGGCTAATCAAGCTGACAACCAAGCTGCTAGTGTTGCTCTTGACTCGTTGATCAATTTTGAAAGTGTCAAATACTTCAACAATGAACATTTTCAAGCTTTGAAATATGATAATGCCCTAAAGAAATATCAAGATTACTCCATTAAGATTGCTACGTCATTGGCTTTTTTAAACTCAGGTCAAAACCTGATCTTTACTTCGGCTTTGACCTCAATGATGTACATGGCTGCCAGTGGTGTTGCTAATGGCACATTAACTGTCGGTGATTTGGTTTTAATCAATCAATTAGTTTTTCAACTGTCCGTTCCATTGAACTTCTTGGGTTCAGTTTACAGAGAATTGAAGCAATCATTGTTAGATATGGAAACGTTGTTTCAATTACAAAAGAACCAAGTCTTAATCAAGAATAAAGAAGGTGCCCTCCCATTACAATTAAAGACTGGTGAAATCCGTTTTGAAAACGTCACTTTCGGTTATCATCCAGACCGTCCGATCTTGAAGAATGCTAGCTTTGTTATTCCAGGTGGTCAAAAAGTCGCAATTGTGGGGCCTTCTGGTAGTGGTAAATCCACGATATTGAGATTAGTCTTCAGATTTTATGATATCCAATCAGGTAGAATCTTGATTGATGGTCAAGACATCAGAGAAGTTGATCTGGATTCATTAAGAAGAGCTGTCGGTGTTGTTCCACAGGATACTCCATTGTTTAATGAGACAATATTGGAAAATGTTAGATATGGTAACTTGGAAGCCTCTGATGAAGAAGTGGATAGAGTCATCAGTGAAGCCCAATTAGACAGACTAATCAAGGATCTACCTGATGGTTTACAAACAATTGTTGGTGAAAGAGGTATGATGATCTCTGGTGGTGAAAAGCAAAGATTGGCCATTGCTAGATTATTACTAAAGAAGGCACCAATTACTTTCTTTGACGAAGCCACAAGTGCATTAGATACCCATACTGAGCAATCACTATTGAAGACCATCAGAACTATCTTTAAAGATAATGGTAATACCAATATCTCCATCGCTCATAGATTAAGAACTGTTGCTGACGCTGATAAGATTATTGTCTTGGAAAAGGGTACAGTTAGAGAAGAAGGTGACCACGCCTCACTATTGAAGGATCCACAATCATTGTATGCTGAACTATGGAACATTCAAGAAAACTTGGACTTGGATGAAGAATTAAGACAACGCGATCTTGAAGAGGAGAAAGATTTGGAAAAATAATGCCATTTATATATATACGAAAAGCCACATAATTCCAGGTTGTGTACATATACATAAAAAAATGAACTCATGATAACAGACAGTGTAGTTACAAGTGGGTTGTAATTGGGCTCGTCAGTGGCAAAAATAAGTTCAATCAAAAATTAATGAAATATGATAACCGCGAGGTTCGAACTCGCGCCTCCGAAGAGACCTGGACCTCGACCAGGCGCCTTAGACCACTCGGCCAGGTTACCATAATTCAACCGGAATTGGGAAATTTAAATACTTAAAAATCTTGGAATGTGAATTATGACAAAAATAATTCCGGTTTGATCCCACCTCAAGTTGAAGCCCTTGGATCTTTCAATTGACCCATCTTTCAATTGACCCTTTGGTTATTGGTGAGTATAAGCGGAAGAAAGAATATTTGGTGGATTTATGTTGAAATAGATTAAAGAGGTTGGTTTTTCATTAGAGTCATTGACAAAACTTAATAGCTCTCAATATGATAAAGGTTAGAAGGTTATGAGAGGCATAACCTCTCAAAAATGACCTATGGGAGATTGAAAGAGACATCTGAAATTTTCTACAAAGACCCCTGAACCTCCAAGATATTTGATGTAAAGCTATATTTATTGTGAAGAGACTGAACAATTTATCAGCTGAAATGAGGGAAGAGATTTAATAAGACACAAGAAATATGAAGAGAATAAGTTATCTTGAAGCCATATAAAATAACAAAGGATAGACAGTTATAAGGTTTAAATGGGTGTCAATGCAAGTTTTACTCTTTGAGAAGAAAAAACTCTTTCAAGGATTCATATATGCCAAGGTACTGGTTTGTTTCAAATTGATGCCTGGTCTCTTTCTGTTGTAATGACTGTGTCAAAATTTTGTTTTCAATATAGCTGGATATAGCCAGATTTGACTATACAAAAAAGCTGGCCACTCATTGCTCCAAATGGAGATCGATTACGATCTCACATACGTACTTTAAAGTTCGCCTCTCGCTACTTCATCAGACTCTCTGATGGCCTATCTTCGTAGTCTTTATTTGTCTTAATTCTCTCAACTCCTGAAGAACTTTTGACAGCATTAACTTGAGAACAGCCTCTCCAGCCTATCTAGCTCAAGGTAATTAGAGTAGGAGAGATATCAATTTGCTTTGAAATAGGAGCCCAATTCTGTAACTTCGATTCGGATATCTTTATACCAATGATATGATTTGGGGACACCTCCGCTGTACTAGGATGCATTTTGACATTTTATTTATTTTTAATATGTGTTAGACCAAAGTGGAAGAATTAGTTGTACTAGTTGGCCAGAAGTACTGTTTGAGTAAGTCATCACACAATCTTCGAAGTCAAACCAAAGGAGTAAATTAAGCCTTATCGTTTTAGTACTTAATATTCCTGCAGAAGTTAAAAATCCCAAGACGTTTCCTGATGATCACACATCCTGTAATTAATCACACTACTAGGATTGCAAACGTCAAATCCAGCTTGATTTCAAACAAGCCCCTTTCTCATGGCACCGGAGCCTCATATCTCTTGAATAATTAATAAAAATATCCAGAGCTTCAATGCCTGTAAAGGGTGAAATTTTCTTTCGGATTTGGGCTTGTTCATTTCCACAGATTAGGTTGAAACCTTAAACTTTAAAAGACTCGTTTCCCCTGAAACGGTTCTAACCTACTGTATAGGTCGGTCTTTGGAGCTGTAAAAATACCAGAGAACACTCCTCAGTCGGGTAACACCGAAAGACTCTGACAGTAATATTAACACTGTCAACAGCTCAGTGTGATTATAATATAATATATAATAGTTGGATGAAGAACAGGAAAGTTAGAAACTTGTGGGGTGATACCAGATTGGACAGACATGGACAGGGGCACACTTTGGTGAGAGAGGTAAAAGACTAATTCAAGGTTTTATGGTGACTTTAGGACTGATGATATAACGACCGTAAGCTTTATAGTTTCTCTTGATCCATAAGGTCAAACTTATATTTTCGCGCTATTATATTAGGGCACTATATGACGTTTCTGGGGTAAATATGAGGGTCACTGTTTTGAAGAGAAATATTACACTCAGCTGTCCATTCCGTATCACTCGGAAATCACGGGCATATACTGACTTCCCATTAATATTGGTAAAAATCCCTCTAAAACTTGGAGAATACGTCCATGATCAGCTATGTTATCCTGGTGTCCAAAAGCATCACGGTAATAATATAATAATTAGCTGTGAAACAGCATGGAAGTTTAAAACTGAAAAGTTCGTATATATATATCGATAAAGATCGACTTATACATTGATGTTTAATTATATGACTAGTGCTGTTCAGTTCATTCTGGTAAATCATGAGCTTGTCTAGAAGCACGCACAACGTTGGTAAACTTACGATCATGAGCTGCACTGTAGAGGCTATTCAATATTATATTATATATAATGATCTAACAAGAGATCGAAGCTACATCCCTGACAACTAGTACATTCTATGATCTTCTACTCCCAGTACAGCTAGTACTGTTTAATTATAGCGTTCGTCTTCTTTGGCCAATCACCTTCTCTTTGTCTGTTTAATTTGTCAGAGACATGATAAACAACAGCCTTTAAGTATGAGCATAGGGTGCCATGGCAAAGAAGCCATCACAGTCTAAAGAATTCTTAATTAAAGATAGGGCTGATAGTGAACACCATGTGGCTATATTGGTGGAACCAGACCGATAAGAACCTTATTCATGAGCTTTGATTGTTGACCTTTTCTTTTGGTCTGAGCTGGACACCACAAGAATGCGGATGCAAGTTCTGCGGATCCATACATGCACTAAATGAACTATCGGCATTTGGTCTGTACAGTACAATGCAGAAACCTGTGGTAACCTGTGGCAGCCTCCGCACCAATGTTCTAGGCTCATGGCCTCTGCCAACAAAAAATTGATTAATAAATTAACTACAGCATCTAGCTGCTTAATTGTACTAGTGTTGTCAGTGGATAATTACTGTCTGCCTGGCTGGACTCAGGAGTCAGGGCCACCTCACCAGCGGGTGGAGGTTGGCTAGAATCTCTTTCTTCCGTATTTCTCTTATCCCGCTATTCCGCACTTCCGTACTTAACCTCTGTACCTCTGTACCTCTGACATCCTCTAACTGCAACCATATTGATCTCCAGATCATTTAAAGAGAGAGACGTAGAGTCTCTTTGTTGATATTTTCTTAATTAGTCGTTTCTCCAGTTCTCCTATTCGCTCTAATTCCCGTTTCCACCAACACCTAATTGATTCCAATTTAGGATCTGCAAAATATATGCGAGTCACCTCGCTACAATACGTACTTCACAACCGTTTCCAGTCATTATTTCCTTTTCTAGCAGATTACTGCATTCATTTCTGTACTTTACTGCAAATCTGCGTCGGCAGATTGACATTTTGGTCCCCCTCGAGACCTCTGTGTGAAAAATTTCCACAGCTTCTGATAAAAAAGGATAATTTCTGCTCATCTTTTCAAAAATTTTCATGTCCCTACAAAAGAGAAAGACCACTCGTTATTCATTTATAACAAATATCACTGAAACTACTCCCAATTGATTCACCAACCCCTTCCCATCATCCAATCCAGATTCGTATTCGCATTCGCCAGTGTTCTTTTTTTTTTTCGGCTTTCTCAGTACCCCCAGATCACTGAGAAAAACGGGAAACACAGTTAATCAGTTAATATGGATGACCAACAGGATAAACAGCGCTCTCAAAACTCCACTAGACTGGTTAGTTCAGGTCTATCTCTCACAACATCCAACAACTCTTCTTTGGATTCATACAATTCCTCAATTGCCGTTTCTACAGGCACCAAAAATTCGACAAATTCATCCTTCACTGGGAAAGTGAAAAATCTTATATCGAGAAAGAGATCTCAAAGTTTGAACATTGGTCCACTGAATACCAATTTAAGTCACGAAGAAAGTCTCACTTCATCAACATCATCCACCTCATCCAAGTTTAGACTTCTAAGAAACAAGTCTGTCACCTCAATCTTCCCAACATCACTACCTTCCCTGATCTCTTCTCATTCAAACTCTACTACTCGTGACAACTCCATATCTAGCCTAAGTGACTTCGAACTTGAGTCTCCATTGGCATCACCCCCATCACCATTAGGTATAATTGAAGAGAATGCAGTTGATAGAACAGGTATATCTCAAACAGGGAGAAAGAAGTCCATCAACAAACCATTGACCGAGAACGACATTAAGGTTTACGATGACATTGCCGATAATATTATGGCTAAAGTTGTTAATGAAGATTCTGTTGTTGAATGGAACTTCTAATCCCCTGCTTTTTCTCTCATAATATATTACCAGTCATATCCACATTCATGTTCAAGACTATAGAGAACAAATCATTTTTATTACAGATCATCACCTCCGCATACGAGGCCAAAATGGGTAAAACAAGAAGCAACATACCCCATGATAGATAATTGGACTGGCTCCCTTAATTATCTTCAACACTGTTCATTTTGCTAATTGCTTTACAAACAACAACTTTCAATTCTGCTACTTGATATCGCTGCCCTTTTTATTACTTAACGCAACCTTTGTATAAGTTTAAATATCATGACCTTAGAAACATTTTACACATTTAGACTATACATCTACTGTTTTTCAACTCATTCTCTCTAGGTCGATTGTCCTCATTAAAGCATTAATTACTCTTCTTTCATCTCTTTGACAGTATTCATCAAAACTTTAGTCAACCCAGTGGTACCAGAAGCTAGCCCACTCAAAATATAAACAACAGGATGTAAGTTCAAGCCCCAAACATCAATTGAATCTTGAACCAAATCACACATCAACCGAAAAATGTCCATTTTCAATATTTTCTCCTGGTGTTTCAATTCTTTCAATTCCTTCTGTAGTAATGATTGAGCAGATTCTTCACCTAATGGAGATTTATTGTTAAATTCTTTCAAGATCTGACTTCTCAATGGTGAGCTACCAATGTTTTCCATAAACTTCTTGGATAATTGTGAGGCCTTTTGTCTAACTTGAAATTGAATATCTATTTGCATTTGTTTGTTCTTGTTAGCACTCAAAGCGACCCAATTTTGTTTCAAACCTAAAAGGATATCATAAAACCAAGCTAAATCAATATGTTTCCCCACGAATTTTCTAAGTTTTGGATGTGATAGAACATTGATCTTATAAAGTAAGAATAGCTCATCCATGACACCATAGTAAAAATTGATGAAATCAGCAAGTGAAGCTTCATTCAAGAATATTCTTTGAAAATTTTCCCCACTTGGAGCTTTTAATAATGCTTGAACTTTGGATAAGATAGTCTTCACGCGGTATGGTGTACCACCAAAACGTAACATGAATCTGAATGTACTTATGTTCTTGGTGATCTCTGTGATCTTCTTTTCAAACATGGTGGAATTTAAAAACAGTAGAAGTTTCAAATATTTGATTGGGGTCTTGTAATGCTGTAGTGGACTCAACGAAAGATTATCAAACTTCTCATGAACGATGAATCTTCTTGTGGATGTCAAGTAGAATTTGATCAAACTGAATAAATATTGTAATGTCTTTGCAATCTTATCTTTACCAGCAGTTTGAGACAAAAGTCTCTTGTAGATATCCATCTTCGCTATTGTTCGACTATGTTGTGTTTGGACCTGTTGTGATAGTTCCTTTACCGATTGTTCTAGACCATCTTTCAATTCATGAGACTTTGTTGGAGAGGTCGGCTCATCCTGTATCGTGTAATTGTGGTCTTTATTATTGAAGCCATTCTCTTTAAAGGGCGACGGTGAGGGAGATTTATATTTCAAATTGATGTAGTGCGACTCCGTGAAGATACTGGAATCGTTCAGAGGTGGGAATTCCATCGTGGTTGGTGAAAGAAACGATGATTCTTGCTGTTGATGTTATATCCTCATTAAGTATATGACTGATGGATTGTGTTTTTTGACTATGAGAAATTCGGGACGTGTCGCGTGCATACTGAAAGATACGCCGAGAAAATTTGGATTTTGGCAGGAATTTTTGTGGAGTACCCTTTATGAGGAGGACATTCCAGCGTAAATTTGAGACTGGTTTGGTTATCCTATGATAAACCCATAGTTAAACAGTCGATAACGGCTACAATCATGGCCATTTTATAATTCCATTGACATTCATCATTTAGTTTTTAAGTTTCTTGTTTTGTTCCTTGGATGGTTTGGCCTTTCTTTTTTTAACAATTGAAGTCAGATCATTAACTGGGGCATTAGAAGCTTGAGGTTGTTTGGCATCACTAGTAACTTCACCTAGAATACCTTTCAAAATTTCCTTCTTTTGAAGGTCAAACTGTTCATTTGGATCCTTTTTTAACTCCTGTAGCTTAATTTCTAGTTCCTTGATAAGTTCTTCATCTTTTTCATCTCTTTGTTTGATTGAATCAATAGCTTTATTCAAGTGTTCAATGGCACTTTTCTTGAACTCATCTTGCTCAGTGCCGTTTTCTGAGATGCTGAATTCTAATGCTAGTGATAATTTGTAATGAGCTTCGCTTATTAGGTTAGACTTGAATTCATAAATTGATTCTCTCAATTTCAGCAATTGTTCAAAATCTTCGGTGGCTTGCTTGAAGTTCTCAGTCTCTAGTGAAATTTCACCAAGAAGGTCGTGTATATCAGATAGTTTCTCTTTTAATTCTTTGATTTCTGATTCTTCAGTGGCTGAAGATAGTTTAGTGTCATAAAGGGAACGTGATAGATCCAAGATTTCCCAGGCAATTTCGAAATCTGATTGTTGTTCTTCTTGTGCGCTGTCATCTTTCTTTTCATCATCATCTTCTTCTTCTTCATTCGGTTGTTGTTCATCTTTTTCATCCTCTTCCTCGCCTTTATCTTCTTCTTTATTCTGTTCTTTGCCCTCTTCATCATCTTCCTCTTCAGCTAGTGGAACATCCTCACTAAACTGGAACAAACCATCACCTTCTTTATTCTCTTCTTCTGGTTCCTCTTCCTCCCTTTGTTGCTCTTGTTCATCGGCACCACCGAATAAGCCATTATTGCTCACAGCAATCTGATATAAAGCCTTACCGTATAAATATAACAACTCTGGGTCTTCTTCGCCATTATTCAACTCTGAGAATCTACCACAAGCTTCACCATAGGATTCCACAGATTCCTCAAACTTCTTAGCGGCATATGATTTTGCACCAGCTTCTAGTAGCTTCACAATCTCAACTGGGTATGTCATCTTTGTGCTTCAACTTGAAGACCTTCAATAATCTTCAACTGACCTATGCCTTTACTATTATCAGACGCGTTTGAAAGATTGTATAAAACACATTCGCGCAAGTGGTGTTTACCGGATTTTTCCCGATATGGAGGGAGACTGGTCGGAATTTACCAAGTCTGATTTGGTGTTTTTGTGTTTCAAACGCGTATTTGAAAGTGGACAAAAAAAACTTTCCACACTTTAAGGCAACAACTGTCCTTACAAAGCATCTCAGATAGCCCAATTCCGTCAAAATGTCAGCCAATAGTATGCTGGATGTTGAACCATTGAAAACTAACACTCACAATGGTATCTCTGTCAAGGAAGAGCCTGCTGTCTCGAGTGTGTCGGGATCAATCAATACCAATGAGGGAAACACTGGTAACAACAACAATACTCTTTTGAAGGAAGAAACTAATCACGCCACCGGTTTAGGTCTTGACTTTAGCAAGAAGGATCTGGATGAGCAGCCTATAATTAAGACCGAAGACTCTCCGGTCAATATCAAATCTGAGAACGGTTTTGCTGGTGTCAATGACCATGAATCTAATATCAAATCAAACTTACCAACCCCTGATATCAAAGTCATTAGAAGAAAGTTAAACGGTTATGTTGGGTTTGCTAACCTACCAAAGCAGTGGCACAGAAAGTCCATCAAGAAAGGTTTCAACTTAAACTTGTTAGTTGTTGGTGAGCCAGGTCTAGGTAAATCTACATTGATCAACACTTTATTCAACAAGGAAATCCTACCTCCAAAGGAACCAAGAGATCCATCTTTGGAGAAACCTTCTCAAGTTACTATTGAAACTGTTGAATCTGACATTGAAGAGAACGGTGTTAAATTACATTTGAGTGTTGTAAATACCCCAGGTTTTGGTGAGCAAGTCAACAACTCTGATGCTTGGGTCCCAATTATTGAAGAGGTTGATTCAAGATTCAACTCATACCTAGAATACGAGAACAAGATAAACAGATCCACCTATACTGACACAAGAATCCACGCTCTATTATACTTCATTGAACCAACAGGTCATTCATTAAAACCACTGGATATTGAATTCTTACTAAAGATTCATAAAAAAGTTAATGTTGTTCCAGTAATTGCAAAGAGTGATACCCTGACTGAGGAAGAAATACTAGAATTCAAACACAGAATCTTGGATGACATTAGATACCAAAAGATTGATATTTTTGAACCTAAAGTTTACGACAATGATGATGAAGAAACTATTCAAGCCACCAATGAAATCATTTCCAAGATTCCTTTTGCTATTATTGGTTCCACCAGAGAGATCAAAACTCCAGATGGCCGTTCAGTAAGAGGTCGTCAATACCCATGGGGTATCATTGAAGTTGATAACGAAGATCACAATGATTTTGTCAAATTACGTCAATTATTGATTAGAAATCACCTAGAAGAACTACGAGAAAAGACCTCCAATATACTATATGAATCTTATAGAACTGAAAAACTTCTGAAATTGGGTATCCAACAAGACGATACTGTCTTTAGAGAATTTGACCCAGCTACTAAACAACAAGAAGAGAAGGTTCTCCATGAAGCTAAACTAGCCAAATTGGAAGCTGAAATGAAACAAATCTTTCAACAGAAAGTTTCAGAGAAGGAGAAGAAACTACAAAAATCAGAAGCAGAACTATTCTCCAGACATAAAGAAGTTAAAGAGAAGTTATTGAAACAAGTGAAGGCATTGGAAGAAAAGAAGAGACAATTAGAAAATGCCCGTCTAAACCCAACTGTGGACCCTCAACCAACTCCACAAACCAAGACCAGAAAGGGTTTCTTACGTTGATGTTCCCTTTTCTAAGCTTTCCATCCACTCAAAGTCTTGTCAATTTACTTCCCTTTTGCTTTACTGATCTATTAAATTTTATGTGTTTATTAAATGATTGAAACTTTGTAGTGCTGGCGGCTAATTTTGGGTATAAAAGGATTTCGAATGGCACTATTTCTTTAAGATTTCAAGTGAAATTGCCATTCAAGTACGATCTATGAAAATTACAATTGGGCGGGTGTGCGCTCTCTCAAGACACTCATTCTCTCCTTATTAATCCAGCATAATGGCCTCAACAGTGACGTACTTCAAATTAACTAAATCCATCACCAAATCAATTTTTTTAGCGTGCATATTGCTGGCATTAAAAGGAAAAAATCTAGTTTATTTGCGCATTTAATGCTGACATGAGTGGACAGTCCAACAAAAATATAAAAGCAGGTGGAATTCCCACATTCTCGGTCAGCTTATAAAGAGTTGTTTCTCAACTAAAACTCAACTATGGAAGTATTGAAGATTGAGATTGAGAACATCCATTGTGAAGACTGCCATTCTGCGATTCATTCGGCCTTATCTCAAATCTTCAACTTGGAGGGACAAAATGATGGCTTACCAAAAGCTCAAATCAAGACCGTAGACGACTACGAAGTCAACATTGTTTCCAAGAGGGAAGTTCTGGGGAGCTCAAGAATCCAACGCCAGATTGTCAATAAGCTAGAGAAGAAGGGGTTTATTGTTAAAGATTACACACTACATGATATTGATGAAGAGGCTAATGACTTGGGCATTCGTCCACAAAAAGATCACTTCTTTTCCAAACTATACGATGTTTTGTTCACTAGAGAGGTCAAAAACTCAAGAACTCTACATTTACAAAGTTGCAAAGAGTGTCGTGAAAAGGAAGAATACAAGGCAAGTAGTGATGATGATTATGAATTAACAGACATTGTTACTCAAAGCCCATTAGAGTACCGTGCCGTGTTTACCATTGGTGGAATGACATGCTCTGCCTGCGCTGGGACTGTGTCTTCTGCGATCAAACAAGTCTTACAGGCCTCAAAGATGGATGATTTAGACTCCAAATTTTCAGTTGATGTTATTTCAAACACAGCTGTTGTCATCCTGCCGAACAAACAACTAGCCAACCATATTATTAATGAAGTCAGAGAGTCGGGCTACACCGCTACATTAGTTGAAATTCTACCTGTTACAAAAGAACTTAAGTACAGAGTTCACGCTGCTATTGGTGGTATTTCATGTGCTGCCTGTGCTAGTTCTATCACGTCTGCTGTTAGTGACCTTCCATTCTTGGTTGAACATGCCATTTCCATTGTCTCAAAGTCAGGTATCTTCATCATTGATAACAATGATCAGAAGACTCTTGATGAATTGAAGGAGACCATTGAAGATTGTGGGTTTGACTTCGAAATTGTTGATATTGAAGAGGTTGATCATGCTGTAAAGAAGAAAATCTCGAGAACCGTCAATTTGAAAGTTGACGGTATGTTCTGTGAACATTGTCCAGAAAACATCATGGAGATTTTGAACAAGCATGGTGATGCCATTGTCATTGAAGAACCTATCACTTTGTCCCATCCATTTGTGAAATTTACTTATCTACCTACACCTCCAAATTTGACTATCAGATCTATATTGGATGAGATCAAAGCCAATTCTCAGTTCAAAGTTGAAATTATCAAAGACATATCCTTAGATGAACATTTGAGAAGAATTGCTAAGAAAGAAACTTTGAAGATTCTTTACAGATTGGTGCTAACTGTGATCATTGCCATCCCATCATTTATCTTTGGTATTGTTGGTATGTCCTTGTTGCCTAAAGGCAGTTCATTCAAGCAGTGGTTGGACGAGCCAATGTGGGTTGGTAATGTTTCAAGAATGACATGGATCATGTTTTTCCTTGCCACGCCGGTCTACTTCTTTGCTGCTGATATCTTTCATACTAAGGCTTTAAAGGAAATTAGAACCTTGTGGAAGAGAAATGTTCCATGGACAAGAAGATTGTTCAGGTTTGGTAGCATGAACTTGTTAATGAGTTTAGGTACTTCTGTTTCTTATTTCGCTAGTATCTTACTTTTAGGTTTAGCTGCCCACACTGAATCACATGGCCATGGTGGTGCTTTCACGACTAACTACTTCGATTCTGTTGTCTTTTTGACATTCTTCCTGTTGATTGGTAGATTGTTAGAATCATACTCCAAGACTAAAACCGCTGAAGCCATTACTAGTCTGGGGTCACTGAAACCATCTGTTGCAACCCTTGTGGAAGATGATGAAGACATTAAATTACCTTTAAACCTGCTAGAAACTGGTGATTTAATCAGAATTACCCCTGGTGAATCTTCTGCCTTAGATTGTATTATCACCCAGGGTAGAACCAAATTTGATGAAAGTGCATTGACCGGTGAATCTATTCCAATTGAGCATGATGTCGGTGAACAAATATTTGCTGGAACTGTCAATAAGGGCCCATCTTCAGTGATTGCCAAGATCTCTGCTCTTGATGGTACTTCTTTGATTGATCAAATTGTCGCAACTGTCAGGGATGGCCAAATGAGAAGAGCCCCAATTGAAAGAAGTGCTGATGTCCTAACGGGTGTTTTTGTTCCGATTATTACAGCTATTGCTATCATAACCTGGGTTATTTGGATCTCTTTGGGCTATTCAGGGAAATTACCACACCACTATATGACCAATGATGTTGGTGGTTGGGCTATTTGGTCTTTGGAATTTGCTATTGCTGTCTTCGTCATTGCATGTCCTTGTGGTATTGGTTTAGCTGCCCCAACTGCTTTATTTGTCGGGGCTGGTTTGGCTGCCAAGAACGGTATCTTAGCAAGAGGTGGTGGTGCTGCCTTTCAAGAGGGCTCTAAGGTTAACATTGTCTGCTTTGATAAGACGGGTACTTTAACTATGGGCGGTGACTTAAGAATTACCAACTTTGCCTTACACAATGACGAAGTTATCAAGAAGTTTGCTCTCCAAATTACAAAAGATCTAGAGACTAGTTCGAATCACCCATTAGCTGTTGCCGTTAAGACATTCATTAATGAATTCACAACAAAAAACAACTTTAAATTGTCCAGTGTCAAAGTTCCTGAAGCTCAAGAGATCCCTGGGAAAGGTTTAAAGGGTCAAATCATGCTGGATGATGATGAAACTGATCAAGATTGGATTAATTTCAAGCCAACAGATGCCATTCTGGGTAATGAGACTTTGATGAAAGAACACTACGTTAACTTCACATCTGATCAATTGAAACTGTTAAATGATTGGAAAGTCCAAGGCAAAAGTATTATCATCTTAAGTATTAAATGTCCAGCAAAGTTTCAAAATGACAAATATCAACCAGTTTTCTTGCTAAGTTCCCGTGATGAGATCAGACCTGAAGCTAGAGAAGTTATCAACCAACTAAATGATTCAAACATTGAAACTTGGATGATCTCTGGTGATAATTACTTAACTGCTAATTCTATTGCTAAAGAATTGAACATCAAGAACGTAATTGCTGAGGTTTTACCAGAAGAAAAAGCGGAAAAGATTAAGTGGATCCGTGCAACACATGCCAAATCTACAATAGCGATGGTTGGTGATGGTATTAATGATGCTCCTGCTCTTGCTGTTGCTGATGTCGGTGTTGCCCTTGCTTCAGGTTCAGATTTGGCCCTGACATCCTCTGATTTCGTATTATTATCCCCATCATTCCCATTAGTCACCTTGTTGACTCTATTCAAACTATCTAAAACGGTTTTCCAAAGGGTTAGATTCAATTTTGGTTGGGCTTTGATTTATAACATGATTGGTGTTCCAATTGCAGCTGGTGTTATCTATCCTTACAAGAATTCCAAATTATCACCAGTGTGGGCCAGTGCTGCGATGGCCCTGAGTTCCATTAGTGTTGTTCTGAGCTCTTTAGCCTTGAGGTTTTTTAGAAAGCCAAAGATTGTTGTTGAAAGTTCAAAGAAACTTAAGGATTTCCAAGCTGTTGAGGATAAACTATGAACCATAAACAATAGAAACGAGAATTTTATTTACAATGATTAATTTCATAATACGAGCGTAGTATTGAATCAAGTTTCATATATCTAAATGATAGAATCAATCTCTCTAGCGTAATTTAAAGTATTTTTGATCAATTTCTCACTGACCGATAGCTCAACTTCCTCCTCTTCTTCTTCATCATTAAAAATCAATTCATTGTCTTCCAACTTCCAACCAAATTCTTGAATCAACTCTTGAAGCTTTTCATTATCGTTATCTTTCAAATATAGCAAATTCTTAGCATTTTTCAAGTCCAAGGTCTTATAACTCTTACTCAAGGTCTTTGAGATTTCAAGTCTTGTAATTTGGATCAAGATTTCATCAAAGATTTGAAATTCTTTTAATTTAGACTTGGACTCGACCAATTCTGTATCATTCTTCAATAGTACACTTAAAACTTTGTCATAGTAACCTTCTAATAACCAATTGGCCAATTTGATTGGATATTTCAAATATAGATCAGATTCCAAAGTTGGTAATTTATGGTTGTAGTATTCTAATTCTGTGTAAAACTTGACAAAATCACCCGAGCTTAGTAAAAATAACAGGTATAAACTCAATAATTTGGTCTTTTTGGTACTTTTAACTAAATCTTTTGAAGCTTCATTGAAATAGTAAACTTTCAAAGAATCCAAGATTTGTTGAAATCTGTCAAATTTGGATAAGTTGATGTAGCTGAAGGCAGCTATTTCAAGAATTGATCTTGAAATGATTAGATCGTTAACGTATTCAGCACTGGATAGTTTGGAGAAGTTTGGTAATAACAAGTCATTGGAGATTAACAAGATCTTGATTGGTGTCATTAATTCGTCGACTTTCTCATAATTTTTGGATTCAAAAGCTGTTTTAAGCTCGTTTGTGAGTTCCTCTAAAGATGGCATTATGAATTGAGTATATGTGAAAGGGGTCAGTTGAGTTTTAAAATGGAATTTAACAGTGTTTCTGAAGGATTCTGTCTGTTGATCAATCGCCACTTTTTGTGTTTTTATGATTTTTTGGTCGGAATTTCACTGTTAGACAGGCTGTGATCACGTGAACCTTGTGCCGTAATTGTTCAAAGAATAGCCATCTAGCACAAGGATGAAGTATTGGGGCCTCTACTGAACTTCAAAGAGTCTTACAATCTACTAACTTTTGAATTTTACTATTCCTTTGAATACGTCTTTTCCTGCTTGTTTCTATTGAATATTAGATGTTTAGTGTACTTTCCAAACATCACCAAAATCTCACATATTAAACCCAAACCAAAGGTGACACCAAAAAGAACTTTTGCCAATTTCAAAGTCGAAATGAGTCTTCCACTCCCTACAGATGACCAATTGGAGCAGCTCCATCATAAGAACGCTACCATAGTTACATATAAACACTCCACGGGCCAGCTCATCAATGGTTGTAAAGATCTTGGAGAAATCAGCATAGAGGAGGCCAAGGCTCTAACCAAGATCACCAAGACCATAATAGCGGCCACTTTGGAGATGGACCCAAGTTTACAGTTCATAAAGGTTCAATATAATGGCTCGCAGCTGGTGGCATATATGGATTTTGAGAGAGATTTGGTCCTCACTGTGATCTACCGTGATGTGTGAAAAGTTGGGTTTATGAAGGCTTTTCGAGGAATACTATATTGTATATGATCTACAGCTGTCCATTCCATCTGAATTAAGAAGTTATCCAACCTCTTTCACCATTTCATTACACTCCAAGTTTTGTATTGTGATAAAAGGATTCATTCCAAAGACTTATAAAATTCGTTATAAGAATCCTCCAAGTCAAACAACATCTGCTTCAACTCGTCATCGCTCAATTCATCCGTCAATTTCATCTTGTTCAATCTGATTAACCAATCGACCAATTTCTGTCTTTGTTCACCACGTAGTGTCCCGACTCTATTCAAATTCGTCATGATATCAGATAACAATGGGTATAACTGATCCTTCGACTTGAAATTCAACCGTAGTGCATCCATCAATGTGATGAAATTGGAAGTAACCTCTGCCACAAGTTTATGATTGGTGTTGTTGGCTTCTTTGGTCACTGGTGGGGCAGAATGGTGTTCAATGGTAGCTGGGATACCAGTTTGAAGCCTACTGATTGCGTTTTCAACGTTGGTGAGCCAATATTTCTTAACAAAGTCTTCGATATCAAACCCATCTAACGAAGGTGCTCGAAGTAGAGTGTTGTATTGTGTAAGGAGCTTGGAGCATGTTGCGTTATATTCCTCAGTGGTTATGAGATCTTTGATAAAAGAACGTTCGACTAGTTCAAGTGTTTGGATTATGGAGTAAATCTCACCCAAATTGTCATTTTGAGAGGACTCAGAGGATGTGAAGTGGACTTCCTGTTGGTATGATTCTGGATGTTTGGAAGCTGTGAGTTTTGGAGCAAAAGACATTATATTTCTACCGTTGTAACTTCTGACAATAATGTCTTCTGTCTGATGGTGTTATCCCGAACCAACTTTTTCAATTGTTAAAGAAACGAGGAACTTATATCTAATCTGTTAAAGTAAACAAAGGCACCAAATCACCAAATCGCCACTCAAATGACGACAATTTCCTTGAAACCGACTAACAAACCATTGGTGACGGGCTTTCCGGGTGTTCCTAAGACGTTCCCTCATGTTTCCGGGACTTTAGAGATTAGAAACAATGGTGAACAGATGTATTTGTCCCACATTGTCATCAAGCTCATGACGATTGATGCTCTCAAATTTAATAAACAAGGGGTTCCCGCCCAGCAGAACAAATTGAACTATGAGGTCTCCAAAAAGGTGGGCCAGAACCTTTTAGGACTTGATTTGCCCTTTGAAATCCCGATTGGTATTAATGTTGGTCCTACAGTGGAGACTTCTAATTACAGCAGTAACCATGTCTTAAAAGTTGAAGTACACTACCAGTCTGGCGGAAGGCAGCAGACAAAAATTGCTGATTTCCCAGTGTTAATCACCAAGTATGATAACTTGCCTATTTACAGACAGTTCAACGAGCCTCTAAACAAGATTGTGGACTCCAAGGATACATTGTTCATGTGCGAATATTCACTGCCATGTTCCTCAATAGGCCCCGATGAAGAACTTCAGTTAAATTTGAAAATCAGCAAGACGTACAAAGGCAAGAAACTGAGGTTGAGAAAGGTCATTGTGGATATCATAGAGACCCTTGAATGTCGTTCAGAAACCCCGTTCATCAAAGAATTTACCATCTCATCTCAGCACTTTGACATTAATCAAGAAATTGAATCTGATTTTAGCAAACAGTTCCAATTGAAGTTACATTCTATTGCAAACCCTTATAAACTCTTTCACAAGCACCAAGATGCCAAACTGTTAAACAAGCCATTCACCACTTCGCATAAACCAGATTTGAAACCAATAATAATCGATCATAATTCATACCAACCGATCCCATTCATCCAGCATAGCACACAGCAGACTTTCAACTCACACTACTTTCAAGTGTATTACCAACTGAGGATCACAATCAAGTACAACAAGTTCAACAAAGACCTCGTCATTTTACAACCATTCACAATATCCAACTTCAACAGAATCGAGAGTATCAAACTGATTAAATGGATCTTGGCGCAGAATGAAGATATATCTGAAGAAGATTATGAATACGACTCGAGATTTGATGTGTTCAAGAAGAAAATATGGAGGGAGATGAGTGTCATGAGGAATAGAGAGGATAAAGATAGATTTGTTTAATGGGAAACTAATAATTCAATGAGAAACTCTCCAGGTGAATGGGATATAATCAACGAAACATTGTAGTTAAATAAAACCAAAGGCAAAAACTAACTCCTGATGAGATTTATCTGATATGTTCAACTATGGCCAATGTTGCCAGGGCAACGCAAATTCTGATTACATAACCACAGGGGATAATTAAAGATTGATGACATAATCATTACACAATTTCACTGTCTGGAAAAATTGGCAAAATGGAATTTTCTAGAAAGAAAAATTTGCGCGAAAATTTGTTGTCGACGATGGTTGGCGGCTGTTATAAAAGAAGACCTTTTCCCAGTTTCTATTTTGACTTCTTCAATTGTTTAACATCAACTAACTCAATTGAAAATGTCCAAAGCCGTTGGTATTGATTTAGGTACTACCTACTCCTGTGTTGCTCACTTTGCCAACGATCGTGTCGAGATCATCGCCAACGATCAAGGTAACAGAACTACTCCTTCATTCGTTGGTTTCACTGACACTGAAAGATTGATCGGTGATGCCGCTAAGAACCAAGCTGCTATGAACCCAGCTAACACCGTCTTCGATGCTAAGCGTTTGATTGGTAGAAAATTCGATGATGCTGAAGTCCAAAACGATATCAAGCACTTCCCATTCAAGGTCATCAACGATGCCTCTAAACCAAAGATCCAAGTCGAATTCAAAGGTGAAACCAAAGTCTTCACCCCAGAAGAAATCTCCTCCATGATCCTAACCAAAATGAAAGAAACTGCTGAATCTTTCTTGGGTACCGCTGTCAATGACGCTGTTGTCACTGTCCCAGCTTACTTCAATGATTCCCAACGTCAAGCCACCAAAGATGCTGGTCTAATTGCTGGTCTAAACGTTCTACGTATCATCAACGAACCAACTGCTGCTGCCATTGCTTACGGTCTAGACAAGAAAGACGAAGGTGAAAAGAACGTCTTGATCTTCGATTTAGGTGGTGGTACCTTCGATGTCTCCTTATTGGCCATTGAAGATGGTATCTTTGAAGTTAAAGCCACTGCTGGTGACACTCACTTGGGTGGTGAAGATTTCGACAACAAATTGGTTGACCACTTAGCTGCTGAATTCAAACGTAAGAACAAAAAGGATTTGACTTCCAACCAAAGATCATTAAGAAGATTAAGAACTGCTGCTGAAAGAGCCAAGAGAACTCTATCTTCTTCTGCTCAAACCTCAATTGAAATTGACTCCTTATACGAAGGTATTGACTTCTACACCTCAATCACTAGAGCTAGATTCGAAGAATTATGTGCCTCATTATTCAGATCTACCATTGACCCAGTTGAAAAGGTTTTGAGAGATGCTTCATTAGACAAATCTCAAGTCCATGAAATTGTCCTAGTTGGTGGTTCTACCAGAATTCCAAAGGTTCAAAAATTAGTCTCAGAATTCTTCAACGGTAAAGAACCAAACAGATCTATCAACCCAGATGAAGCCGTTGCTTACGGTGCTGCTGTTCAAGCCGCTATCTTAACTGGTGACACTTCATCAAAGACTCAAGATTTATTATTATTGGATGTTGCTCCATTATCATTAGGTATTGAAACCGCTGGTGGTGTCATGACCAAATTGATCCCAAGAAACTCCACTATCCCAACTAAGAAATCTGAAACCTTCTCCACTTACGCTGATAACCAACCAGGTGTTTTGATTCAAGTTTTCGAAGGTGAAAGAGCTAGAACTAAAGATAACAACTTGTTAGGTAAATTCGAATTATCTGGTATCCCACCAGCCCCAAGAGGTGTTCCACAAATTGAAGTTACCTTCGACGTTGATGCTAACGGTATCTTAAATGTCTCCGCTGTTGAAAAGGGTACTGGTAAATCCAACAAGATTACCATCACCAACGACAAGGGTAGATTATCCAAGGAAGATATTGAACGTATGGTTTCTGAAGCTGAAAAATACAAGGAAGAAGATGAAAAGGAAGCTTCCAGAATTGCTGGTAAGAACGGTCTAGAATCATATGCCTTCTCCTTGAAGAACACCACTTCTGAAGAATCATTCACTTCAAAGGTTTCTGAAGAAGACAAAGAAAAATTGACCAAGGCCATTGATGAAACCATCTCTTGGTTAGATGAAAACCAAGCTGCCACCACCGAAGAATACGGTGACAAACAAAAGGAGTTGGAAGGTGTTGCCAACCCAATCTTGACCAAATTCTACCAAGAAAACGGTGGTGCTCCAGGTGCTGCTGGTGCCGCCCCAGGTGGTTTCCCAGGTGCTGGTGCTCCAGCTCCAGAAAACGATGGTCCAACTGTTGAAGAAGTTGATTAGATTAACTTTAGATCTTAGACTGCATTTTTTGGTTTTAAATGTATATTATGACTTTTGTTTATAGAAGTGCTATAGACATATTTAATTTTGATGTTTTGGAAATTGTACCAAATTGCGTAAAATATTCTCTCAGTTTATGTTAATCACACGAATTTTCCGATTTTTGTGCCAGAACTCATAACCATGGCAATTAAAATTAGTGATGAAATTGCAAGCAAACTAACTTGATTCCCATTTCCTTTCTTTTAACAAAACCTCCTTAAAAGCCATTCAATCTTACAAAAATGCCTGGTAAAGTTGATGTCGATATTAGTGGCTCCCCTGACAAAGCTTCAGCCAATGGCTCTGTCAATGGGTCTGTTCCTGTGAAGAAACCTGTTGTGGAAAACGTTCGCAATCTAATTGATCAGTCTTATTTGAGATTTGCCTGGTTTCTGGGTAACCTAGGCGTGGTGTCTTCAGCTTTTTTCTACGTCTTAAAGTTCCGTTCTAATGGTTGGGTCAAGTTCATTTTGTACAAATGGATCTTTGTCAACGCATTGCTTGCATTTGGCATTGTGTTATACCAAAATAGAGCTGCCTTTTACTCTAACAAGGGTTCTTTCCAAATCCGTTCCGTTTTACAAGATGACAATACCCATTACTTCTACAATGCCTTAATCTGGCTGCTACTTCCAAAGCAATCATCATTATCCATCGTTTCTTACGTCTCATTCTCCACTTTCCATGTCTTAACCTTCTTAGGTAACCTTTTATTCCCTGCTTTGAACTTCCCGGAACGTGTCAATGGCCCAATCATCAAGTTCACAAAGGAACACCACGAGTTATCAAGATTGGTTGCTGCCAATAGTGAACTTTTGTTGTTGATTGTCTTGATCTTTAGATCATTGCTCTTCAAGAGATATTCCTGGATAAGTTTGGGTCTCTTCGCCGTCTTCATCAAGGTTAAGAGTGAGGGTTCAATCTTCACAAAATCAATCTTGAAGAACTGGGAAGTCCGGGTTGATGGCTTAGTTAGCTCTCCAAAAGTCCCACCTGCTGTGAAGTCCACTTGGGTCTCATTTAAGAGAGTTTTGAAGAGCATTAACAAGGTCTCAATTATCAAACAAGTTGAAGCAAAGGTTGAGAATTGAGCAGCTTTCGCTTGTATTATTAGTCAATTTTGTGTCAATCTGAGAATGTATACTATTCATTCATTTATTAGTCTTTGAGTGTCTTGTAGTGTACATCAATTAGACCTATTCAAGATGTGTCTTGAAATAACATCTCATCAAGCGAGTTCGCGGGGTATTGTGACACATAAAATAACTAAAGTCTCTAGGAAACAGAGACTTAAACGAGGACTAGGACTAAGACTAAGCAAGAGATAGGCATGGGCGGCTAATGAAGGATTATAAAAGGTGATAAATTTTCCACCAAGAAGGAAACAATGGGGAATAACAGCACTAAAGATGAAGGTTGTTGCGATTCTCCAGTTGATGGCATGTTGCTTCTGTGCTGAACTCTCCAATTATGATATCTTCCTGTCTATTCTCCCCACAAGACTCGCTAAAATCCCTGTTGCTAGCCCCAGACTTTATGCCCAAAGGTACCATACTGTTGAAGAGCTAATTGAGGAGCTAATTGGTGATGTCAAATATATCCAAGAGTTCAACACTTCAAAACCATTTGATCTTAATTATGAGGATTATGAGATTTCGAGAGATGCACCAATCGAGACGTTGAGTTATCAGTTGACTTCAGAGTTATACTTGAAATTGTGGAGAATTTACCAGGAATTTTCCAAAGTGCTTGAGATAATTCAGCTTATGGATGAGAGTGACTATTTGGCAATCTATTCCCATATCTATGGTGACAACGACACGGATATTAACATTGAGGGCCTTGATGATTGGGAAGCTGAGTTTGAAGGGATGGACTGGGGTAATGTAATCGACAAAGATAAGAAGATACATACTTTCGTTCCCTTTGTTCATGATGATGATCCAATCCAAGGATCTCCGATTGGTGATGGCGAAGAAGTACATGCTCAAATCTTCTTTAAGACCGTTTTAAAGATCATCTTGTCCTTCATAAAACTCATTGCAAAGATCTTTTGGAAATTGATAGAGATCAAGAAGTTGATTAAATTGGCTGAGACCAAAATTTGCTTGACCATTATCAAACTCATCGAAATGATCTGTAAGATGATTACCAAATTGAAAAAGGAGATCAGCTATAAGATTAAACTATTCGTCTACCTTATCAAATCTGGTGTTCTATTGAAAAAAGTTGTTGCGGTAATCCTACTAATCATCAAGAAGTTGAAAGTATTGAGTTGGATCTTAAAAGATTTGTTATACAGATACAAGTGGAAGTTGATATTCTTGTTGAAAAAAGCCAAAAAGTCCTCGTTGTTGATTGCAATTTATTTACAAGAGTTGGTGTATGCTAAGCTAGGATTCAAAACCAACGAAGAGAAAAGTTTGGAGGGATTTGTCGGTTATGACGATGATGCCTATGATTGGGATGATTATAACTACTTCGAAGAGTTTGCTCATTATTACTATTCCAAACCGGGAACTTACAAAAGTGAAGATGATGACATTGCAAAGATAATCGAGCGAGGTATTAAAGAGATAGAAGAGGAAGAACATGAGAGAGAAAAGGAAATTAAAGGTGATATGTGGTTTGATTTAGATGAGCAGTTTGGATTTGACTCTATCTCTTTGACACCAAAAGCATTGAAACAAAAACGAAGACGTATACAACAGGAAAAGAAAGCAGCGCAAAATGAAATGCAAATGAAGGAGAATCAGAATGATTATGGTTTTAACCAAGAGAAGAAAATTGAGGATGATCATTAGAGACTCGCTTTAAAGGATGGCTTACAGTATATGAACATGATTTTGAAACTATTTTATATGTAACTGGTTCAAAACTTAACCAACTGAATCCTTCTATTCAGTAGAAACATCACAATGAGCCCCACCAGAGACAATGACAATGCAGGATAGAATGAAGACACCAACCCATTCTTGTAAATCATCAATACCTCTGTGAAAAATTCGGATGGAAGGCCATTTCTAATGAAATTAGAGTCAAGAGTCAAAGTCTTTATGTATTGTTTTGTGGACTCCTCTTTGAAGTATGCCTTCAAACCTCTTGAAACCTCCTTCGAATAAGACGATAATGAAAGGGAGACACCAAAGACATTACCCAGTGATCTGACTAATGACACTACAGTATTCGCACCCGCCTGCTCCTTCTTGCCGACTTTACCAATTATATAAATAACAATACCGACTCCATAGCCACCATTGCCCAAACCAGCAACAACTTGACCAAGTACAATAATGACCTTCCACCAAAAATTTCGAGGCTCTGGTGGAGTCAAAAGAACATTCAGGAACAAAATGAGGAACCCGCCAGCCTGCACAATGAAGAAGTAATAAGATGTTCTGATCCCAGCCTTCATAGTGTCCAATTCTGAAGCATCATGTTTACGAATAATATACCCAGAGATCAAAGACCCAATGGAGTTTGAAACCACATAGAAAAGGGTATAGTAACCAACTGTCGTCACAGCGATACCTTGGACAATCTGCAAGTATAACGGTGTAACAAACAAGATCATGTACAAACCAAGTGAAGTGATACCATTAGTGACACCAAGGAGACCAATTTCGCCTTTTAATAGGTTTGGGTCAATGATCCTTTCCACAGCGATGTACTTCTCCACATAGAAATAGGAAATGGTAGATGCAACAAACAAGATACTGAAGAATCCCTTGTATAAATTTGTTGAGTCCTGCGTAGCTGACAATAGGAAGATTATACTAGAAACGGACAGATTCAAAGTAATAATCCCACCATAGTCCACTCTCTGTAAGTTTTCCTTCGAGAAAACGGTACTTTCATCAGGGATATGATCGACTTTAATCTCTAAATTCCAAAGGATGATCCCGATCAGTATCACAAAGGGAACTTGTAAAGTGAACATTAATCTCCATCCAATGGTCTCAATACAGATACCGCCAACTGGACCACCAAGCATCTGGGCAACACCAGACACGATGTACCCATATCCAACATAAATACTTCTCTGGCTCAAAGGAACCATATCTGTGATGATGATACTTGTCAATGCATTCATACCGGCTCCGCCAGCTCCTGCAATAGCCCTTGAGATCGATAACGTTTCCACATTAACAGCAATGCCGGATAGCAAAATCCCTAGCGAAAACACGATCTGTCCCACTAAAAGAAGAGTCTTACGACCTAAGATGTCACTAGTCTTACCGTACAATGGCTGAAATGCAGTACTAGTCAGCAAATAGGATGTAGCGATCCAAGTTACAAGATGTGACTGGTTGAAATCTGCAGCAATATTAGACATCGTTGTGGAGACAATGGTACCATCGATAGACGTTAAAAAGTTACCAAACCAGCAGACAAACAGAATCTTTCTCATATCCATCGTCAATTGAAATGGAACTTCTTTGGGCTTTGCATTTTCGAGCAGCTTAGCATCTTCTTCCTCATCTGTGCCTTGATCATATAGCTTGTCAAACTCTTCTTCCTGAGTCAATTCAAACGAGTCCTTGGAAAGCACATCCAAAGGTATATCTTCTAACATCTCGTATGGTATCCTTTGTCTTGCCCCTCAACCTAGAATATGGCTATCAATATGTAACTTTTAGAGAATTTCTCCATTTTTATTCAATCCCGTTAAGACTTTATGACACTTTCGGCAATGTGACCCAATTGGGAAATCCCCGAAATCAGTTCCAAATAGTTAACAAAAGCGCTAGAGTGTGAGTTTTTGTGAGGAGGAAGTATTCTTTTCTAATAGCCAATATTATGTCTTTTAACTCTTGACGAATCGTGGATCAAATTTAGTGAATATTTAAGAGACCCAAGATCTTGAAGGTTGGACACTATTTGTAGAATTCTCTTTTGTTTCAGGTAAATCTATTAATTGTCAGCTACGACGTCTCCGTATTACTATCGGCAGATTTGTGAGTCCAAGAAGTAAGTCCCCTTTACTATCACCAGCTCAAAAAACGTTGAAGATTGGCCATGAGTAAATAGATTTAACATGATCAAAGTTGTTATGAACAAAATTTTAACGCCCGTCATAATATTCAACGTCACGTCAACATCTGAGAGCTCGATTTTTAAACAAACTAGCTATAATAATATAGGTGCACATATATTCATATTGACGTCGACGACGTAAATATCTCTATTTTGCAGGCCGATATTTGTGACATTTTGAATTCAACTTTTTATGATCTATAATTAACGATTTCATATATATATTCAATTCTTTCCATATTAGAAAAAGAGGTCAAAATGCCTTTGGTAAAAATCTTGATCCATGGAAGCCGAAGGGATTACATAAGCGCACCAGTACGAAATCGTTCTTGGTACATTATAATAAGATCAAATAATAATATATATTAGTTTACTAAATTGGAGACTACGAGCATTCAATATGAAGAGGAGAGAAAATGGTGAATGCCGGTAAGAGGGAAGGATCTAATAGCTTTATCAGTACTGAAATAACATAAATAGTACAAAGAATGACCGACTAATTAGTGGAAGAATGGCTCTGTAACTACCAACAACTTCAAGCGTTTGGTTCTACAGAAAACCGAAAGCTATATCAGTGAACTCAATTCCAGCTGGATGTGCTCTGATGCATATTTATATTTATGAAACATCACTGTTCAAGTATCTGAAATCTCACTCGGGAGATCTCTTCTCTTTCGAAATATTTGACACTGACAACAACAATGTAAACCACCTGAAACCATTAATTTTTGAGGCTGAATAATAATTCTTCGAGAGGGATGATGCATGCTTGGTTCTTACCAAGAAGAGCCACTAAAAGCTGCAGCTTCTCGCTAAAAACTAGCTTTTTTTGAGGTTAGGTTTCAAAGAGTTAGTGATAATCTGAATTTTTTCCTAATCGGGACGTGACAATGGAGCCAGTGCACTGTCCAATGGAAAATATGAGGAGAGCTATCTTGAGAAGTATGAGGGCAAAAATGATGGTTTAAAGAAGCCCCTAGTACCATTGACGATAGTAATCAGCGTCATACAAAGTCTGAAGACCTCAGATTTTAAGACTGATATGATAAAACCCAAAGTTATTTACTAAAAGAATTAGTATGGAGGAACTTTTTTCTTCCCTGCATGAAAATTAAAAGATATGCACCATTCACACTGAAATACCCTGAATCCTTCTTTGCAGAAAGCCCATGCTCGCTACTCATTGTTGACTTCCAGACGAAGCCAATCTTGAGCCCCAAAAACCTGGAATTGGACAGTCGCTGCTATAAAACTCTACCATGCTCCAAAATGACAGGTTGTTGACGGTTCACTTGCAAAGTTACGGTATATCCTCAAGCTTGTTACACAGACCACGTTAATGCACTTCCTAGACTCTGTTGTGCTCTTCTCATCTCTTGTGGTAGCATCTCAGGGAGCTGCTCATCATAATCTGGTACAACACTTGAATGATGATTTTGTTGCAACTATTCAAGTTGGCCATCCGCCACAACAAGTTCAAGTTGGCTTCGATACCGGTTCCACCAACTTGATCATCCTTTCTGATAAGTACAATTGCTCAGATAGCATATGTTCGGGCTCTTTTGCTACAACTGAGTCCACTGAATTTACTGAAAGAACTTTCGAAACGGCATTCTTGGATGGCGACTCTGTCAAAGGTGATGTTATTCGGGACACTGTCTCTATTGGTGGTGTTGACATTCCAAACTTTGAAATCGGTTACTCCTACCAACCTACCAGAGATGACGTTGGTATCTTTGGTCTAGCAGAATTTGGTGGCTCTTCCACTTGGAAGAACATCCTTGGTTCTGGTGCTATTGAAAGAAAAGTCTTCTCCACTTATACCACACCTTCTGGCGCTGGTGCCCTCATCCTTGGTGGTGTTGACACAGCCAAATATGCCTCCTTGGGTACTGTTCCATATACCCATGAAAATGGCCTACCATTTCTTGTTGAAATTTCCTCACTGTCCACACTCACCGGACCTGTGACTTCTAGAAAGTTTAGTGCTACGCTAGACACTGGTTCAGATGGTAACTTTGTCCCAACTGATATCTTTCATGAGATTCACCAAGCTTTTAACGGTAAGATCAACAATCATACGTTGAGTGACTTGCCAAACCCTGAAAGTTACGTTTTCAAATGTAAAGATGCTCAACCACTTCAACTTGACTTTTCCGGTATCACAGTCAATATCCCAGAACAGAACTTCTTATTGAAACTGACTTCGAATGGTAATCCATTATTGGATGAAGAAGAAGATTTATTGTGTTCCACCATGTTCTTTGACTCTGGTGATTCAGGTAACTTGATCTTTGGCTCTCATATCTTGAAAGGTCTTTGCATTGTTTGGGATTTGGAGAGTAAGACCATTTCGCTAGGTAACGCTGTTGATTCCGTGAAAGAAAACATCGTTTTATTGACCGACGGCGTTATTCCAGGTGCTGCTATCGCCTCTGGTTTCTCAGGTGAGTTGGCCGCATCTGCTACTACTGCTGAGACTATTTCACTTTCGGCTACTTCCGTTGGTCACGAATTCTTGGGCACTTCAACTTCAGAAGCTGATGACCATGTTGCTGTTAAGACTTCAAAGCCACCATCCTTCCTACAATCATTCCTATCATTTGGTTTTGGCTCAAAAATCAAAAAGAGAGACAGTTCATTTGCAGCTAAACTGGAGGTCATCACTGGGACTGATGGTGTGGTCAGTAGAATACAATCAACAACTTTGACTTCAACTTCTTCTGTTTGTTTGGAATGCTTCACCTTCAGTTCAAGCTCTTCAAGCTCCTCATCACTCGTTGTGTCTACCGTTGAAAGATCTGTTTTTGCCACTACGACTGTTCGTACTTGTCTGTCTTGTTCAACTAGCTATCCTCCAGCTTCAAGTAGCAGCTCAGAATTCTTATCAAGCTCAACTACTAGTTCAGGATCTAGCTCTATTACTGAGTTAGCTTCAAGTTCCACATCGACCTTTACCCAGAATTCTAGCTCAAGTATTAGCTCAAGTATCAGCTCAAGTTCAAGTATCAGCTCAAGTTCAAGTTTAAGTTCAAGTTTAAGTTCAAGTTCAAGTTCAAATTCAAGTTCAAGTTCAAGTTCAAGTTCAGGTTCAGGTTCAAGTTCAAGCAGTTCTGACATCAGCTCTAGCTCTGATTTAGTAACTACCGACTCATCCACTAGCTCTGCTGCTTCTAGTTCCTCAAATCCAGGTAGTTCCAGCTCTGTCACCACGGTTATCAGATCTGCAACGGTCACAACAACTGTGGCAACGTGCTTGTCTTGCACAACTTTTGCTCCAAGTACCAGCTCCACTTCTCTTTTCAGCTCCGAAGACATATCAAGCTCAAGCTCAACCCCAAGCTCTGCTTCAAGCTCAAGTGAATCAACTGGCATTTTGTCAAGTGAATCATCTGCTAAATCTTTGGTTTCAAGTTCATCTCCATTTACTTCTTTTGAGGTTTCATCGCTGCCAAGTGATTCTGCATCGGCAGAGAGCTCAACTCTAGTTACATCTTCTGAATCTTCAAGCTCAACTCCTGTGTCAACTTCAGAATATTCAAGTTCATCCTCGGAGACTTCAAGTTCTACTGCTAAATTGTCATCCTTAATCTCATCTTCAACTGTATCATCACACTCAATTCTTTCTGAGACTTTGAGCTCAATCTCAAGCTTTTCTAGCGAACAAAGCTCCCTAGAACATTCAAGCTCAACTGCTTCTAGAACTAGTGAACATTCATCATCTGAGAATTCATCATCTATAGAAAGTTCGGTCAGTACTGTATCATCTTTTATTAAGCCATCCAGTCCTTTGTCTTTGTCTTTGTCTTCTACTGGGCCATCCAGCTCTTCATCTGGTGAGCCATCGAGTTCTTTCATCTCATGCTCTGTTGAGCCATCAAACTCCTTATCTTCAACCTCTGTTGCACCAGTCAGTTCCTTGACTTCAACCTCTGCCGAGTCTTCATCAATTGTGTCTACTATTTCCAGATCACAAACAGTCACGACTACCTCATTTACTTGTTTGAGCTGCTCCACAAGCTTTGAGTCCAGTTCCCATTCTTCTGTGGAACCTTCATCGTCTACCAGTCCGGTTTCATCCAGTTCTTGGTCTTCCACCTCTGTTGAACCTTCAAGTTCTTTGTCCTCATCCTTTATTGAGTCCAGTTCTTTCTCTGATGAGCTATCCAGTTCTTTGACTTCATCATCTATTGAACCATTTAGCTCTTTGTCGTCATCCTCAGTGAAACCATCCAACTCTTCTTCAAGTGAGCCTTCGAGTTCTTCCAGTTCCTCCTCAGTTGAGCCTTCCAGTTCGTCCAGTTCCTCCTCAGTTGAATCATCAAGTTCTTCTAGTTCTTCCTCAGTTGAATCATCAAGTTCTTCTAGCTCTTCTTCTGTCGAATCATCAAGCTCTTTGTCATCATCCTCTGTTGAGCCATCGATTTCTTCCTCAGTTGATTCATCCAACTCTCCCTCGGTCGAGCCTTCCAGCTCTTTCAGTTCTTCCTTAGTTGAATCATCAAGTTCTTTGATTTCATCATCTACTGAACCATCCAATTCTTTGTCTATAACATCTGTTGCACCAGCCAGTTCTTTGCTTTCATCATCTGCTGAGCCATCGACCTCTTTGACTTCTTCCTCTACTGAAATATTGAGCTCTTCATCTGCTGAGCCATCGACCTCTTTGACTTCTTCCTCTACTGAAATATTGAGCTCTTCATCTGCTGAACCATCAAGTTCTTTGTCCTCATCCTCAGTTGAACCATCAAGTTCCTTATCTTCAACCTCAGTTACATCAGTCAGCTCTCTATCGTCATCTCCTATTGAGTCATCAAGCTCTTCGGTTTCATCCTCCGTTGAGATATCAAGTTCTTTGACTTCATCACTGAGCTCTTTGATTTCATCTGCAGAACCATCCACTTCAACCTCTGCAGAGTTATCCAGTTCTTTGTTTTCATCGTCTACTGGAACATCCACCTCTTTGAGTTCTTCCTCCCTTGAACTATCTAGTTCTTTGATTACTGCCTCATCCGAGGTTTCAAGTTCTTCCAGTGAATTTGTTAAATCTTCTTCTGGTAATCCATCTTCAAGTTCAACCACATCAAATGAAAGCTCCTTTATATCAAGCTCCCTTTCAGTTTCAAGCTCCGGCACAAACATTGTCTCGTCATCTCAATTTTCAACAAGTTTAAGCTCTTCAATTTCTGTTTCGAGCTCTTTTGAGACATCTTCATCTAAATTATCTTCTGAATTGTCATCATTAACCATTTCTGAGTCCTCCACATCTGTTAAGCCATCAACTTCATCTGAAACTGAAACGTCATCCTCACCAGAGATCAGCACTGTGATGTCAAGCTCATTTCAGAGCTCCTCATCAAACTCAGCTTTGACAACCACCCTGAAACCTGAAAGCTCTTTCAGTGAATCTTCTTCGTTGTTCCAAAGTTCTTCAGAAACTAGTGTAACTCCTTCATCATCGATTGTTACTGTCACTGGATCTAGTTCGTTGTCAAGTTCATTGTCATTTGAATCTTCTTCAATCAGAACATCAACTTTGTCTTCATCGATTGTCAAACCATCAACAGAATCAAGTTTGAGTATTAATTATAGTTCGGATTCTGATATTCCATCAAGCTCCTTTGATCAAAGCACTGCAGATTCATCTTCAAGTGTTTCTTCAATTGTTGATAATTCTGTCTCATCTACATTGGTTCCAACATCTTCTGAAATTCCAACATCATCTGAGATTCCAACATCTACTGACTCATCATCATCATCACCATCATCATCATATGCTTCTATTTCTTCCCCACAGTGGGATTTTACCACCACTATGACTCCAGGTAGTACTATAAGAACATTGTCATCTTCAACCTTATCTTCATTTAATTCTGCTTCAACAGTCCCAAAATCCACCGCTATTACTTCTGATACTACAAGTATCTCCCCTGCTGAATCCCTGACGACTAAAGAATTAGAGAGCTCTGCTGGTACATCAAGTTCACCAGTTATACAATCATCATCAGGGACAATTGTTATAAGTATTGAAACCTCCACGACATTGAAATCTTCAAGCTCATTAGTTGAAATATCCTCAGAGTCACCTTCCCCTTCATCTTCATCAAATCTATCTACTTTAACATCTTCTCCAGTTGAAGTATTAAGCTCATCTTCATCACCATCTGAAGTTTCAACCCCTGACACTTTATCCTATCCATTCGTTGCTACATCCTCCTCATCCTCACCATCACCAATGACTACTACGATTGATTCAGTGGCTTCCACTACTAACCTGATATCATCTCCTTCTCTAGTTTCTACAACTTCAGAACCATTAGAATCATCATCTTCTTCGAGTCCACCTGTTGAATTAAGTTCTTCAGAGTCAGCTATTGTCTTAACCACTTCAAGATCTCCTGATGTTTCAATTTCTTTGGTTACTCCAACTGCTTCAGAAGTCCCAAGTTCTATTGATTCACCTTCTCAACCAGATATCTCAAACTCCATTGAAACTTTAAGAAGTAGAGTTCCAACAAACACAGACTCATTGTCAAGTTACGATATCAAATCAGATTCAAGTCAAACTTTAACCTTATCATACCCACCATCATTCACTACTATCAGTCCAAAGGCTTCAACAAGTGATTCGTTGACAACCAATGAATCAATTTCCTCCACCATATTAGATTCAAATTCTAGTACTTTGGTTAATACTGAATCTCTAAGAACAGAAACCACCATTATAACAGGACTAAGCTCAGTTTATACTGAAACCATCTCCAATGCAAATTACACAACAACATCTCCAGTTGCTTCTGTGTTTGAAGGTTCTGTTAACTCGTTGAAGATTTCTTTCGCTTTTATCATTCCTTTGTTGCTCAGTTTCTTGTGAGCTTCATATTAGTTAATCAACTTGATACTTTAGAAGACAATATATAAATGTATTTTTTTTTAAATCGGTAAGATTAATTACAGTAGAAATACCTATAAACATGAAACCGATTGAAGAATCAATTCAATCATCAGTAAAGACTCTTTCAATCAATTTATCACGTTCTTCTTCTTCTTATAAAAAGGTGATAAAAACGCGTATTTTTAGAAAAAACACCTGCAACGTTTCTTTTTTTTCTTTGTTTTGATTTCGTCGCGTACCTTTTTTATTTTTTATTTTTTATTTTTTTTTAAATTTTTTGTCGAAACCGAAAAGATCAAAAAAAAAAGTTTGTTGATTTTGGGATTTGGGACATTAATTTAAAGATCCACCAACATCTTTAACTTCATTCGTTTACATTAAAATAAAAAAGCTGAGAAAAACATACACACAAGACATAAACACAGGCATATTCACATACACATACACACCCAGAAATGGTCTCACACAGTCTCCTGCGCATTCTAGCAATTACAAGCTCCCTTTCAATTGTCAATGCTGACTCCTTCGCTTTTAAGGGCTGTTACGCCTACTCAGATCTACAAAGTTTGTTGACATCCAAGGGTCAATACACCTATCAAACAAACTCATATTGTGAAGGTCAATGCTCCGGGTTCTCTGTAGCTGCCACACTTTCAGGGTCCACATGTTATTGTGGTAACTCTCTCCCTTCTAATCTTCAACCTGTTGATAGTTCAAAATGTAATTCGCCGTGTCAAGGTTTTGGTTCTCAAAATTGTGGTGGTAATGGATTCTTAAGTATCTTTACAAATGGTGCAGAGGACACAGACGCCAATTCTGGTGTTAAAAGTGGTGCTTCATCTACTAAGTCTTCTTCAACTTCCACTGGTGCATCAACCAAAGCCAGTGGAACATCACAAACTTCCTCCACCTCCACTCCAACAAATTCCAATTCCATAGGAGCCTCTTCAACAACATCATCTTCTAAAGGTTCCAATACCGGTCAAAGTATCACCACTTCCAATTCAGATTTAACATCACAAGGTCCAACAACTCAAATCATCACAAGTGTCATATCCGCATCAAACACCGTGTTAACTATCACCACAAGCTCTGAGCCAACTTCCTCTGCATCAAGCTCATCATCAAGTTCATCTGGATCATCTAAGGGCTCATCATCATCATTAAGCAAAGGTGCAATTGCCGGTATTGCTTTAGGTGCTGTTGCTGGTGTCATTGCCATAATTGCATTGATTGTGTTTTTAATAATCAGAGCACGTTCTTCTTCAGATGATGATGAAGAAGAACATCCAGAATCAGAAAAGAATAGACCTCCTATTCATAACGATTTCAATTCCTTTTATGGATTTGAAGAACCACCAATTCCAGCTAGTGTATACATGGAAAATGGTCACAAGAGATTAAGTAATGGTTCATTACCTGATGCTAGACATGAAAAGACCTTGAGGGTCGTTAATCCAGATGAAACGCTTAATGATACGACGTTAAGACAAGAACCAGATATTGAAAATGATGATTGGAAATTTTCAAGATAAGTCTTAAAGTTTTAGTTAAGAGTTATGTTTCTACTTTTTTTGGGGTTTATGTTATGATGATTGTGCTTTCTATTATATATATTAACATATTTTTTTTTCAATTCTTTGGGTTTTAAAAACAGATAGAATACAATGAACTGTTTACTATTTCTTCATGAATTTGTAGTTGTTAAGTGGATGAAGGCGAGTGATGGGAGGTTTCTGTTTCACTCAACTTAATAATTCTGAGGGTATCAAAAGAAGAATATCATATAGAGATACAAACTCTACAAATACAGTCATGCTATGGGAATAATTTCATAGATGAAAGTATAAATTAAATCAACGCCATTCCTTAAACCATTATTAAAACCTTATCAATCCACAATCAACATCCAAACAATCCAAACAATCCCAAGTCTCATCAACTAATTGATACAAAGTAATCCAACAAACAAAACAATTACACACATCAAATCCCAGAATCAATTCTTAATAGATCCATCTTCCTTAGCCTTTCTAACACGAACCCTTAATTCATCAACTCTTTTCAATAATCTTTCAGTCTTTAAATGACGTTCTGCCTCTTCAGGTGAAATACTTGTTGTTTCCTTATCTTGAACTTTTGAAGAACTATTCTTAATATCGATATCAATAGGAGTTGTCAGCTTGGCCATGTTTATTTGTCAATTTCGCTTTTATATTATCGAGTTTTAAGATCAAATAGAAAGAAGTTTTGATCTTTTATTCTTTTAAATTAAAAGTTGATAAACTCATGAATTGTGATGAATTCATGAATCTCCTTATCATATAGCTCATGTATAAAACGATTTCGAGCCTTCCCAATTAGGAATCTAAGTTTACAAAATAAAGTATCAGTTTCCCACGTTATAAATTCGGGCGTGTGGCGTAGTTGGTAGCGCGTTCGCTTAGCATGCGAAAGGTCTCCGGTTCGACTCCGGACTCGTCCAAATTTTCTTTTTTTGCTTTTTGGGATGATTTACGGTAGAGGCCACATACCTGTTAACTATTTTGATAATAATATCAAACGACCTTTGAAAATGAATTGAATTGATCATAAACACTAAGACACTACAAAACTACAAAACTATAACACACACTAACAAACTATGGCCATAAACTTTCTGATCCTTCTGTCCAGACAGGGTAAAGTCAGACTTTCCAAATGGTATGTGCCAATGTCACAAAAGGACAAGGCCAAAATAACAAGAGAACTTACAGCATTAGTCTTAGCACGTCGAGCTAAAATGTGTAATGTTTCTGAATATAAAGATTCCAAGATTGTTTATAGAAGATATGCTTCTTTATTCTTCATTGCTGGTATTGATAATGATGAGAATGAACTTTTAACATTAGAGATTATTCATCGTTTTGTGGAACAAATGGATAAATCTTATGGTAATGTCTCTGAATTAGACATTATATTCAATTTCCAAAGAGCTTATCATATTTTAGATGAGATGATAATAGCTGGTGAAATGAGTGATAGTTCTAAGACTAATATCTTGAAAATGGTGGGACAACAAGATCAATTTGAAAATATGGATCAATTGGATAGTGTATTGGCATGAAAAGTTTTATAATATAAACAGTTTTAATGATTTAAGAAATTTAAAAGTGTAGATATTGGCGAATAACAGTATCAGAAATGGCAATATAACCACCTTTTACAAGTTTGTAATTCATTAACATTATATATTTTCTTTCTTCCCTTCTATTTAACAATAGTCTCTTTAACTAATAAATCAACATAATCTTCTTTACTTGTTATAGGGATTAGTTCTTTATTCAATAGTACACCATCATTGATAATCTTCTTTCTCAATTCATTTGTACTTTCCTCATTAATATCGTTCCATTTATAAACTTGAAACTCTTCTTCATCAACATTTTTTCTAGCTAATAAAGCACCACCTAATCTTGGTGTATTATCACTAGTGTTTTTCACTGTCATATGAACAACTTGAATCCCTTGGTTTTGATTATTATTATAGTTATTGTTATTCTGATTATCTAATCTGTTCAATTCTTTTTTATCAGCAATCTCTTTATCAATATGTTTTAAACTTGGTCTTAATTGAGTGGTTGATTTCACTGGTAACATTACAATTTCACCCTTTGAAACAGTAGCAACGTAATAACCATCCAATGAGACCATGACACCATTCAAAGATTGTTTATTAACGTTCCCCCATTCTTCACCTTTCTGTTGATCATAAAATTTGGTGGTATCAATAGGAATATCAACTTCAATGAAATTTGATTTTGGTTTTATTCTGGATTCAAGGATACAACTTTCATTGATGAATGGTCTTGTTTGTGGACGTGATGGATATTGTAAGATGACAGTCTCATAATTTGGTGAAGGTGTTTGCTTTAATACTATTGGGATCTCAGTGATTATTGGATCATCATCATCTTGATCATCTTGATCTTCTTCTTCTTCTTCTTGATCTTTTGCATCTTTCATTGTGAGTTCTGGCACTGTGGAAGGAATCTCAACTTGATCTTCTTCATCATCTTCAACAAACAGTTTGGAGCTCATCGTTTTTGGGGGGATTATATATTTATGTCTCGATATTTATGTCCTCTATTTATGTCTTTGATATTGGTATTAAATGAAATTTTTTTTTTCTTTCTTTTGTACCATTGAAAAAAAAAGCATAATAATGTCTCAGTTATAAAGAACATTTTATATCCAATCAAATTTATCAACTTTTCTGCACAAAAAATGACTGAATTTGACATTAAAAAGACTTATTTACAGTTCTTAGAAGATGATAACGAAATGACGATGCCAATTGCCGCTATTGAATCTCTTGTGACGCTTTTAAAAGTTAAACAACCATCAACTTCAACAGAATTAATTAAATTATTACAAAATGCAACAGAAACATTAAAAAATTCTATTCCAAATGCAATTTCTTTATCAGCTGGTTGTGATTTATTCATGAGATTTGTACTAAGGAACACACATCTTTATCATGATTATGAAAGTTGTAAACGTCATTTAGTTGAAAATGGTCAATTGTTTTTACAAAGATCAAAGGCTTCAAGAGATAAAATTGCTGAAATTGGTTGTAAATTTATTACTGATGATGATATTATATTGGTACATTCCTTTTCAAGAACTGTTTATACTTTATTAAGTCATGCTATTGAAAAGAAGATTAGATTTAGAGTTATTGTCACTGAGGCAAGACCAACTTTCCAAGGTGAAATAATGACCAAATATTTACGTGAAAGAGGAGTTCCAGTTTCTTTAATCGTTGATTCAGCTGTTGGATTTGTGATACATAAAATTGATAAAGTTCTTGTTGGTGCTGAAGGTGTTGCTGAATCTGGTGGGATTATTAATCATGTTGGAACTTATCAAATTGGTGTTTTAGCAAAAGCTGCTAATAAACCTTTTTATGTTGTATCAGAATCTCATAAATTTGTTAGAATGTTCCCATTAGCTCCAGATGATATTCCAACTGAATCAAATCCTTGGAATTTTACTATAAATGGTGATAATGATGTTAATTCTTCACCTGTTATTGATTTTACTCCTCATGATTTCATTACTGCTTTGATCACTGATTTAGGTGTATTAACTCCAAGTGCAGTATCTGAAGAGTTGATTAAGATGTGGTATGATTAATTTAATAGATCGAGGAGGGTTTCAATTTAATTACTAATAATTATATGAGTTTATATATAATCTTTGTTAAAACTTGTATAAAGAAATCTTTGATCTATAAATTATAGTTTCCATCACCACCCAGCAGTAACTTTTAATTCTTAATATTGTTTTCATTTAATTCATCAATAGTGGTTTCATTATTTAAAATAGATTTAATATTCTCTAAAATATCTTTAAATGAATCAAATTGAGTAAATGGAACATTTTCTCTTTGACAATAAGTTACTAAATCTTTACCCCTTTTAGCAAATAATAAATCAGTTTCTTTAGCAGCTGATAAATCTGAAACACCATCACCACAATAAAACAACTTTTGATCATTTGAATTTTTAGATCTAAATTCTCTATAAGGTCTAATTGCTCTTGATTTATCATGACCAAAATCAGATTCATCTCTATAAACAATTTCCCATGATTTATTATCATCATCATTAATCTTTACATCATTAGAAACAATTTCAATCTTATCAATAGCATCTTCACCAATTAAATCTTGAATTAAAGCTTTAATAATTGGTTTCATCCCACTTGAAACAACAATGATTGGAATATCATTCTTTTGAGCCCAATGGAAAGTTTCTTTAAAACCAGGATCTAATTGAATGTTTTCTAAAAGATATTGAATACATTCATCAAATGGTTTATGAATTGATTGTAACATTTCTTCAAAACCTTTTCTAAATGATGCTTGTCCATTTAATATATCAATATTTAATTGTTTACGCTTTGGATAACCAAATCCAATGTTATCAGTTAAATAATCATTTGAATCTTGTAAAGTAACTGTACCATCAAAATCGGTAAAGATGATTGCTTTCTTATCAGCATATTCTTTAACAAAAGACATGATTGTATACTATATTGATGGATCTTATTAGGATTATGAAGAAGAAGGATTAATTCTAAAATTGGTATAATTATGTCCACGTCTTTGCTTATTTTTTTCATCAACAGTTGATTACGTCATTATGACCATTCATTATAATAAGCCATAGACATTGGTTAAACATTGGTTAAATATTGGTTAAATACTGGTTAAACATTGGTTAATGACATCAAAAGATCACTTAAATCCAGTCATTGAATATTACAAAAGAGAAGGGAATCGATGGGGTTTTAAAGGATTCAAAAGAGGTGATTTTAAAAGAAATTGGTTACTGTTAAGGAAGATTATATCGGGGTCCTTTCACTATGAGATTGATAGAAGTACGTCTATATAAATATACAGGACTCCTATAATAAAAGAGTAATTAAACATAAACAAAAGTGTTAAAAAGAACAAAACAATGACTAAATTGAATAAATTGACTAAATTGACTAATATTTAGTTTAGTGACTAATCATCTTAATCTTTATTATATTCTCTCTCTTTTCTTTTATTACCCGCGCCAATTTCTTACTGGTTAAATCCCCTCCCTTGCCCCTCCCTCCTTAGCTTCCATTGGCTCCTGAGTCCTGAGTCCCCCTCCTGTTGAGTCTCCACGGCCTAATTCTCTGCCCAACTCTCCACTCAGCTCCGGCACTAAGAATCTCCACCAAGACCCCCATCGGCCAGTACCAATCCACCAATTGTTTTAGGCGCACTGCGTAGCCGTGGTTATAATTACAAACCCAGCTCTGACCTGACGTAGGCTGTGAGGTACATATGGAAACACCTCAAATATTGGGAAATGGAACAGCAACAATAAACCCCATCATTTGCCACACTTTCTGGCAACTTAAGACTCGGTGATGGGTGATTTCAATATTAGAGAGAGAGGGGACTATTTAACAGTAATATTATTTATATTAATATAGTGATCAAAGTGATCAAAAGTGATCCAAATGATCTAAATGATCAACCTTATATTTGAGGGTTTTGTCTTTTTTTGTGTGTATTTTATCTCTTGTCTTGTCGGAGAAATCTTCAGCCCCACCTCTTTTTTTTTTTCTTTATTTAATATTTTTGTGTCATTTAAACATCAGTTGGTGACAATTATTGATAGTTAACCATGACAAATTAGGATAAAGCGATTAAAAAGTGGGAAAAAAGTGGGACTGATGGATTCCGATATTGTTTAAAGATCGAATGGGGAAATAGTAAGCGCTGCGTGGGGGGTATACGTGAACCCTGTTTTGTGAATAGTACGTGGTGTATCTATAGGAAGAATGACACTTGTTAGAGAGATTAAACCACCCGCCAACTGTTGGTTAAATGATAAATACATACTACAAAAGATTCTCTAGTCATTATCATAATGCATTAAAATTTGTATGAATCTATCGATGTCACAGATGGTAATCTTAATCGTTGATCATACGTCTGTTGTTCTTTATAGTTTGGAAGTACCGATAATGGTGGTAACATAATCTTTGTATTGGAATTAATGGCGCTGCCATAAGAATAATTTTGTTGTTCGACATTTCTTAATGAATCAATTGATACAATTGATGAACTTCTTGGTGACATTGAGTTTGTTGGTGTAGATAATGGTGAAACACAAACTTCTCTTTGAAAGGAATCAATGTCAATAATTTCAATTTGATAATAATTTAACCAATTCTTCAATAAGGAAAATAATTTATCAATCATTAAATTACAATCATATCTCTCTTGGAATGGTTCATTTGAAGATTCAAATAACAAATAAGCTGCACCTTTTAAAACAACATTTTCAATCCAAGAAGAATCATTTCTTTGAAATATTTTAATCAAAATTAAGAAAACTTCCAAAACAATATCTTTAAAATCAGAATCTAATTGGGACATTTTTAAAGGTAAGGATCCCAAAACTAATAATGGATAGGCAATTAACCCTAAATTGTTATTTATAGTGGATATTTGTAACTCATTAAACCATTTTTTATAACCCAAAGTTGACGTGTTCAATGGTTGAATTGAATTCCAATATTCAAATTCTCTCAAGGTTAACTTTAATAAATCTAAATGATTCTTATCAAATGGAATTAATACATAATCAATGATTAAATCTTGAAATGATTGTGGAACATTCAATAACAAATGTCTTTTGGAAATTTGAAAGATCTTGTTGAATTGAGAATTGGAATTATTAGCTGATTGACCAAATTGTATCAGTTTAGAAATATAAAATCTGTTAAACATAATGATACAATTATGTAATTCAATTTTAGAAAGTGTTGTGTTGTCAAAGTTAAACTTCAAGTTTTGTAATTCCATAATCAAACAATTTAGTAAAACTTTCAAGTTTTGTAAAGATGGTAAATAATTGCATGATTTCGATAAGAATGGTAACCATTCTTTTAAAGTCTTGGATTCAATAACTTCATTCAAGAAATGGTTGAAATGACTTGAAGGTGGTTGCTTGTTAAATTTCAAACAATATTGAGCTTGGATGTCATAAATATACCAATGATCAAACCCAACATCTTGCTTTCTCATTGTACACAACAAAGAATCCAGTTGATTGAAGATCACATCAATAGGTATCAGCTGTGTTTTCAAATCATCATAATGATTTAAATAAATAGTGGCCAAAATAGTAAGACTCTTGACAGAAGAAGATAACGCCTTGTTAAACAACTTGACACAATCATCCATGTTGGTCTGACTGGCACCGTAACATAAAGCAGCATAGATTGTGGATTCTTCAATCTCAATAGGAATATCAGATGTACCATAGATAAAGAACAAAGTTGGAATATGAGATTGTAACCCCAATTGAGTATGTTCATAAGACTTGGAAATGGTCAATAGTTGGGTGAAATCATTAGAATCGTTGAAATGAACATTATTTGCAGTTTTTGGTGATTCAGGTGGTGATAAGACATTGGCGGCTGGTGAAGATTGATTATTCTTATTGTTGTGGTTGTCCATAGGATGGTCTTGATGAACAGCAACACCGGCGGCATTGTTGGCGGTTGGCGGGCTGGTGATCTTCACGTTCTTAGCATCGTTATTTTCAATCTTATGAACATTTCTTAAATGGCGCTGAAGTAAATCTCTTCTAACAAAGGATGTATTACAATGTGTACAACTGAAAGGCTTTGTATTTGTGTGTGATCTCTCATGTCTCAACTTGTGCTCAGATCTAGAGAAAGGTCTGGCGCAGAAGGAACAGATGTACTTCTTGGTAGGTTTCATGATGAATGGTAACTTTAACAATTTGGAATCAACTTTTAACATTTACATCCTTTTTTGGTTATTTTTTTTCCAGCTGATTCTATGTTACTTTTATATCAAAACACATCTTTTAATTCTTTTCAATAAAGTTCAAAGTGTTGGAGTTTTTCCAGAGTGGAGTAAAAGTGGAGTAACTAAAAAAAGCGATGAGGGGAACACAAAAAAAAAACAGAATTTGTGGTTTCTTTATTCTTCTCCGCTCTTACCTAATTCGGCAATTTCTTCTTTAGGTGGTTTTGTGTTTTTTTTTTGGTGAAGGGCACTCCCAAGTTCCAACTTAGTCAATGAGCCTCAAATCTGTAGTGTACTGAAAGATTTTAGGGCTTTTTTGAGACAAGTGACGTAAGACTTAAGACTTAGGACTTGCGATTGATTAATCCAACTCCTTCTTAAACAACAATGCAAACACCTTACCAATCTTGAACTTCTTACCCTGTTTCCTCTGTTGTTTCATTGGTGGGACTTGTGAAGATTGTGATGGAGAATCATGATGTGCAAAGCCCGAACCATCTTTTGGGACCAAAACATCTTCACTTGGCTTATTGATGTTACTCAAATGACTTTCTGGAATATCAACACTGTCAACTTTGATGGTATTGGTTTTTTGAGATTCCACGTTCACGTCAAGAGTAACAGGTTCAACTGCTATTCTTGGTGTATGAGGTTCTTCAGATTCTGATGATTCAACAGTCTTGATAATTGGGGTTGATAAGTTTTCAACAATGGATTCATTTTCTGCAGGAGTTTGGAAACCTTCGTCATTTTCTGAAGATAGTCCTGGGATATCGTCTTTGGACACTTCAATTTTGGATGTATCTTTCGATTCTTCCACAGTGGCTTTAGTAGTAGTCTTGTTTTCAATCTGTTTTGTAGTAGAGTGATCATCTGTACTTTTGATCTCAGTAACAGAATCTGCTTTATTAATCGCAATCTCGGGAGCCTTTGGAGCTTCATTGTCTTTCTTTTGTAGGACAACTGGATCGACTAATGGAGGTGAAAAAATAGAGCTGGTAGTATCTTTCGTGAATTCAGGTGAGGTCACAGATTGCGAAGAGTTCAATGTTTGATTTGAAGCAACAGTCAATTGAATGTCAGATGACTTTTTGTTCTTTCTAAATGGTCTAAAGTTCTTGAATAATCTTGATGCATTACTTTGTTGTGAAACCCCAGAATCTAATGAGTCAACTGATAACCTTCTATTGATTTTTGGTTGTTCAAACTGCAGATCCTGCTGCGTTTGTCTCTGGGGTTTTGGATCTCTAAGAGAATATCTCTTGAATGTGGTTGGTACAGGTTCAGTAGTAGCCTTCTGTTGTTGTGACCCATAAACTCTCTCTTTGGCAATTTCCATGGCTTTCGCATACATCTCAGCTTCGCTCAACTGTTTTCTTGGAACACTTTCTCGATTCAATGATGATATTGACACCTTCTTCTTCGGTACTCTTGAGGAAGTTTCCAAGGTCTTTGGTGCTTTAAATCCAACATTTCTCTCCCATGGAGCTGTATCATGAGCATCTGCATACATACTTTCATCATCACTCTCAATTTCTTCCTTCACGGGGATTTTCAAAATACCTCTAGGCTTTGATGTTGCCTTCGTGATTGATATTGGTGGATCCTCTTCTTTGATTGATGTTAGTTCATTACTCATCATACTACCTGCATAATGTGGAACTCTTGGTGGATGTAATTCCTGTGTCTCCTTCTTTACCAGATCAAAAGAACCAAATTTTTCAATAGTCTCCGTAGTGATCGACTTTGTACGCCCATACTCATCAGTGGTTCTCGTTGTATGGATGATGATTGGGTTGTTCCCTCTAAGGGAGTTTGATCTCGAGTTGAATGAGTTTGATCTGGAATTCAAGGATCCTAGTCTTTGAGGGTCAAAAGATCTCATTGAATTCGAACGATGTGATTGATTGTAATTATAATACTGTGAAGAAGCAGTCATTGATTGGGTTCTAAGGGCAGTGGCAGCAGCAGAGCCGGCTAAGCTGTTTGATCTAGAGTTTTGGTTTTCGTAGTATGAAGAGTAACGGGACAGGTCAGGGACCCTGTTGTCTCGTTTCTAAAATGGAAGAGTTAGTATACAACAGACACGCCTGATTTCAACGATAGTACTCACTTTCTCAAATAGACCCATTTAGATTGAATTATTTATGTGGTGGAGATAGGGAAATGTTCGGTTTTTAGTGTATAAATGTTTTTCTTTTCCTTGCTGTTTGTGTATAATAAGAAAACATCAACATGAAATTTCATTAGAGAACTTGTGAAATTTGAGAAGCAATTTTGTAAAAGACAATTTTGATAAATTATGAGATATATATCGATGATTAGTTCTAAAACCACTGCTGACAACCAATTACAGGATGACAGGCTTGTCAGCAGTAAGATAACCATGAATCTCAACCATTTTGGGATATATCACGTGCAATACTAAGAACTTAGGCTATTTGAAGCGATAGTAGGCAAACTTTTCTAATTAACTGAGATGTGCCCCTTTTTTTCCACGAATTTTTGACATCAACTTATTGATCCCTAATGATGAAAGGGCATTGGTCAATTGATGTATAACTTCAAAAAATTGGGCAATAACTTCTTAGCAACATTGAAGGTGAATCTGTAAATCCAGGTTGCTAAGGTTACAAGATAACTATTATTTGACCGGGTACTAATGGCAGATTTAAAAAAGAATCTCGAATTTAATCATCACAGACAAGCAGTGAAAGAGCCAACCTCACAAAAAGGACAAAGAGCAAGAAGAAGAGGGCTTCCTGTACATATCTCAAAGAACTTCTCGGTGAAAAATTGAACCACAATGAGAATACCCACAATTTTCACTCGAAATTTTGCTACAACGCTGCATCGTCAATCATCAAATGCTTCAAATAAGATTAGAAACATAGGTATCATCGCACATATTGACGCTGGTAAGACCACAACAACGGAGCGTATGTTGTATTACAGTGGGATTACTTCAAGAATCGGTAATGTGGATCAAGGTGACACTGTTACGGATTACCTTCCTGCTGAAAGAGAGCGTGGGATCACTATTCAAAGTGCTGCTATCACGATACCTTGGAATAAGCATAAGATTAACTTGATTGATACACCAGGGCATGCTGATTTTGGATTTGAAGTTATCAGATCTTTAAAAGTTCTTGATGGTGCTGTGACGATCTTGGATGCTGTTGCTGGTGTGGAGGCTCAGACTGAAAAAGTTTGGAAACAGAGTACAAAGATCCCCAAATTAATATTTGTTAATAAGATGGATAGAGAAGGTGCAGGTTTCAGTCGTACTGTAAAGGAAATTATTTCTACATTAAGAACAAGGGTCTTACTCCTGAATGTCCCATTGTGGGAGAATTTACCAAACAGAGAAAGAAAGTTCGTTGGTGTCTTAGACGTTGTGAACATGAAAGCATTAAGATGGGGCTCTGATGATAACATTTCTGTTACTGCTTTAACAGAGAAACAATATGAAGAGGTTTCCCGCTGTAGGGAATCACTAGTGGAAACTTTAGGGGAAATTGACGAAGCTGTCATTGATTCATTCTTGGAAGTTGAAGATTATATGAAAGTCCCTACTAGCATCCTCAATGCCGCTATAAGGAAATCAACCTTGGAAAAATTTGCCGTTCCTGTGCTATGTGGTGCCTCTTTCAAGAACATTGGTGTGCAACCTCTACTAGATGCTGTTACTTCATTCTTACCAACTCCCTTGGAGATCGAGCCAGAGGTCAATGTCCCTGTGAAACTTGTCAAAAACGAACATGTTATTAATGACAATGAGAAGTTGACTGTTGGGTTGGTCTTTAAAGTCATTACTGATCCAATTCGTGGTATTATGAACTTTGTTCGTGTCTACTCTGGTAAACTTCAATCCAATTCCTCTATCACTGTCAATGGTGAAGTTATTAGAATTGGGAAATTGTTAGTGATGCATGCTAATGTCCCTGACGAAGTCTCAGAATTGACCGCTGGTAACATCGGCGTCATTGTTAGTGATAAATTGAAAACTGGTGATACCATCCTATCACATGTTCAAAAGAAAAAGATTCAACCAAAGGATCAGAAAGTCATTGTTAATCCAATCGTTGTCCCACCCCCTGTGTTTTCTATCTCGTTGGAACCAAGAACTTCAGGTGATAAGAGATCCATGGATGTTGCCCTTGAAGTGTTATTAAGAGAAGATCCAAGTTTGAAAGTTACTGTTGATGAAGAGACCGGACAGACTTTACTTTCCGGTATGGGTGAATTACATTTAGAAATTGCTAGAGATAGACTACTCGATTTGAAAGCGAAGATTGAAACTGGTAAAATCATGGTATCTTACAAGGAAACAATCATAGATAAAAGAACAGTGACCAAAGAAAACCCAGATGGAGTCAAAATCACTGTATCCGTTTCCCCAAACCCTCAAGATGTTAAGTTGTTACCAAGAGGTAAACAGTACACAGATTTAGGTGATAAGAATTATTTCATCAATGATTATGAACCTGAATCTTGGGAGTTTAAGGCCCTTCCATATGTCAATTTGATTAATGGTTTAATTTCAGGTGCTGTTTCTTCGATCCAACGTGGCCCTATTCTAAAGGTCCCATTCCATTCCACATTGATTCAAGTTGAGGAAATTGAAATCCCGGATGACTTCACAAACACCGTTCAAATCATCAACTTGATCCGTCAAGCCATCCTGGAAATCGCAAGTGATGAGTACAATTTTAACGTCATGGAACCTATTATGTTGGTCACCATTGATGTAAGCTCTGAAGATATGGGTAATGTGATTCAAGATTTGACATCACAAAGAAAAGGTGTCATTTCATCCATTGATGATGAAGGCGGTTCGTCTAATGAGGAAATGGTGAAGTTTAACGATATCGCAGAGAATCAATACCTACCACCAGACGAGACTTTGGAATTATTGAGCAAGAAGGAGTCTTTCAACGGTATGCAAATCATCCACGCTGATGTTCCATTGAAAGAGATGATTGGTTATCTACCAAAACTGAGATCTCTAACTCAGGGGAGATCCACATTCCACATGGAGGTGAAAGGTATGAATGCTGTCACCAGTGAAAGAGTTGAAGAGATCAAGGAAGAGCAACTAGGTTACTAAGAATTTGTATATAGGCCAAAATGGCATTAATAGCCTTCATAACCCAAATCTTCATATAGCCAGGGTCCACAAATAAAACTGTAAGAATACTTTTTAGTTTGATGAAACAATAGAGATGAGAATCAACTAATCAAGTGGCGATTCTATATAAGATCTGATATGAAGTCTCGAAGTCCTTGTTTCATGGTTAGCTGGACCTGGCAAAATAGATAGTCCCGACTCCCAACTTCCAAGGATCCAATCCTCCCCTAACAGGTTCGTTGTCATAGTTATGATGTAGCGTCTCACAGTCGCTAAAATGGAAGTGAAAAAACTCTTGAAACAACCAGATTTCACTAATGATTTGAAATGAAATTTCCAGACTCTTTGAGCCTTTAGGATGATTCGAATATGATCCCATGGACTTTTCTTATCGGGACTTTCTGTGCTTTATATGCCTCGTTGGTTGTGGTACTAAACAAAGAGCCCAAATGGATCCAAAATGAGATAATAAGCCCGATGTCTGGTACTTATAAGAGGGAAAATGCAACTTTACTCACTCTGTGCCGGAATAGTGACATGTATGACATGTTGGAGACGATAAGGAACGTCGAAGATCGGTTCAACCACCAGTTCCACTATGATTGGGTGTTTCTGAACGATGATGAGTTCACTGATGAGTTCAAATTAAGAGTCTCATCTCTGGTCTCAGGAAGAGTTAGATTTGGTAAGATTAGCACTGAACATTGGTCACTACCGTCTTTTATAGATCGTGAAAAGTTTGATCAATCATTACATGAGATGAAAGGGAAGGTCGTCTATGGTGATTCTGAGTCCTATCGACATATGTGTCGGTGGTATTCGGGATTTTTCCAATGGCATGAGCTATTATTAGATTATCAGTATTACTGGAGAGTAGAACCCCAGATCAAGTTCTTTTGTGATATTGATTATGATATTTTCAAGTACATGAGAAAAGAAGGAAAGAAGTATGCCTTCATAATATCTATCTATGAGTATAAAGTGACTATCTCCAACTTGTTCAAAGATGTGCTTGATTTTTTCGAGAGCCCTGACAATGAGCAACTTATAAGAGATAATTTCCCAAAGAATAATTTACAGGATTTCATTATAGATCCCATATCTGGTGATTACAATCTCTGTCACTTTTGGACAAACTTTGAAATTGCAAATTTAGATATATACAGAAGTGAGGTATATCAAGAGTATTTCAAGTTTTTAGACAAGAGAGGTGGGTTTTTTTATGAACGATACGGCGATGGACCAGTGAGATCGATCTTCAACAGTTTGTTCTTACAAAAGGATGAAATCCACTGGATCCAGGACTTTGGTTACTTGCATCCCCCATACCTCCAATGCCCTATGGATGCTCAAACAAGACTCGATAAGAAATGTACCTGTGATGAAACTAGGGATTTCACATTGATGGATTATAGTTGTACTTCGAAGTACATGGATATAATAGGCATATCAAAGCATTGAATGATAGAATGAAAATAGAGTTTATGATCAATTACAGTAGTTCTTTAGTCTTGAAAAAGTATAATTCTAAAGAAGCTTTCCTAAATGTTCAATTTGTTGACAACCAAGGAATCAACGTTGACAACAGGGACTTCACTTTTGGTGGTAACCTCAATATTGGCAGGCAACTTACCCTCGGTAAAGAAGAATGTATAAGTAGCAACAGAAGAACCGTTGTTGAAGTATAATTCTGCAATGTTCCTATCAATGATACCATAGATTTGGAAGACACTCAAGTCTTGTTCATTTTTATGATCTTGTTCGACGTAATGTGAGAATCTTTCGGTGAAGAATGGGTTTTCAGCTTGAAAGGGATGTTCAGTGTGTCTGTCAATGAAGTATTGACCAACTTTGACATCAAATCCAACAGTGAATCTTTCAGATCTGTCTTCAGAGACGATATCAATATTGAAATCAGTGTGGTTATCCCAGAAGAAAGTTTCGCCAGTTAGAGTAAAAGTCAAGTTGAAATCTAAGACACCAGTAATAGAGTCGATGAAGCCGGTCTTTATACAGGTTTCTTCAAACAATTTAACGTTTTCAACAGAGTAAGTAGCTTCAGTCTTCAAGGCATCCTTAATCGGGTCTTGAATCAAGGCCAAACCATTGTGCTCTGGGTTATAATTAACATTCTTTAAAGAATAACGTCTAGCTAACGACATTGAGGACCTCCATTCATCAGTTGGGACAACATTAGCGTATTGCCAATTAGAAGCCCAGGCTAACCCAATCTGACCGTCTTCACTCTTGGTATTTTCGAATGATTGGAATGCATAGAAATCTTTACCAATATCCATGAATCTAGTAGCAGTATCGTCAGCTTTGAAATTAGTACCGTCAAAGTCTCCAATGAAGTATTGATTGATGGAACCACCGATGGGAGAGCCTGGGTTGATAGCTAGTACTAAGACCCATTTCTCAGCGGCTTGACCTTCTTTTGGATTTGTGACTGGTAATTTAAACAAACCTGGGCATTCATATTGAAAACCAAAGTAACCACCAGTGAAATTGGAGACAAGGTTCCATTCTTTCAAGTTTTCAGATGTGTAAAACTGAACTTTATATTCCTGAGTCTTAGCAACAACCATGATCCATTTTTGGGATTCTTCATGCCACATAACCTTCGGATCTCTTTGTTGTTGGGAATTGACATTGATTACCGGGTTGTTTTGGTATTTGGTAAAAGTGTAACCACCATCGCTGGAGTAAGCAATATCTTGTGTCTCGTAGTTGTCCTTGTCATTGTACGTGTAGAAGGCAACCACCCTTTGTTCTGGGTTTGAATCTTCAGCAAAGAATCCAGAGGTATTATTTCTGTCAACAACAATACTACCAGAGTAGATGCCTTCATCATCGCATTCTGGGCCGATCGCAAGATCATGGTGATCCCATGTGATTAAATCGTTGGACGTAGCGTGGCCCCAGTATAGAGGCAACCCCCAAACAGTATCATTTGGATTATACTGGTAGTACAAGTGCCAAATATCAGTGGAACGATCATAGAACATCCCATTAGGATCGTTCATCCAACCGTGGGGTGGTGTGAAGTGAGCTAAAGGACGATTGTATTCTGAAGAATGAACAGTAGTAGGGAACAACAAGGCCACTGAAAGGGCAAATAACGCTGTGATTTGGAACATCCTAGCGTATCTATCTTTGCACAGTATTGGAATACTAGTTTTAGCTTTCATAAAGTGCAAAATTTGCCATTTTATGGCTCAGATTCCAAAGTTATGGAGTGCTTTTTTGCTTGCTTATTTATTTCTTTGGGGTAGTCTTGACCCCAAGAACATCTGGATAAATTATATGCAGGTTTCTGCTGCTCGAGCGAACCCTGGAAAAAATATCGGCGCGAGTTGAAGAGGTTATTCCGAAAACAAAAGCGAAAGAGATGGTGAACTCATAAGCCTTGTGTTACTGGTAGCTATGTCTACTTGGTACGAGCTGCAGATATTTGTGCTAGTATACGAAGCTCCTAGTACCTGGAGAAACTCATGATCGCCAGGGTTGAACCTTAAATGATATTCAAGTATCATGTGTAGAGGAACTTGAGGTGAGTCTATATTGGAGACTGACCTCAAATCGCTAGCAATGTGAGAATTATCATGACAGAGCTTGGCTCAAAGATTGACTTACATATCCATATCCTTTGAACCTGCAGCTTGTACCGGTAGAGTATGTGGCAGAGTCTTAGCGGAATGATGCCCTGGTTTTCTTCCTTTTGCAGGACTGGAATGTATATGTATCATATCAGCTTACTGATCTGTTTAAGAAAATGCAGCCCTGCGTTGATCCACAGATTGATTTGCAGGTTGTTCGTTTTCAGATAATTATAGAGACTAAACTACCATGGCCCACACAATTGTCTCATCACTCCTTATCATGATAACAACACACGCTGAGTCCTATAATTGGATCACTTTACGAAACGCTAATAATAAATAAATAAGCGTGTATTTGTGACCAATAGTCATCTTCTCTCCCATTCTAACCAACACTCATCATAGATTGGTCTACTAGTATAACTATCAGCCATACTCATCAGTTCAACATCGCTCAATTGAGCTTTACTCTTACCATCAAATGTAGAATAACCCGTTAGAGTAGTTTTTGAATCACTGATATGTTGACACCAAGCATCGCTGATCTTGGATCTATACTGCCAATACATTTTAGCAACAACTAGTTTCATCTCAATGACAGCAAGGTTCATCCCCAAACACATACGGTTTCCCTGACCAAAAGTGAAGATGTACTTGCTCATCAATTGGAATCTCTTTTTAAATTCCTCTGGGGATTCATCATGTTGTTGTAACCATCTCTCTGGAATAAATTGATCAGCGTGAGCAAAGATGGCATTTCTATGGAGGGTATATGGCTGAACAGAAACAATGGTACCCTTTGGTAAAGTCACGGTTTGGCTGTTTGATAAGCGGACTTGATAATCCGTAGTGTTGATCTCTCTTGGTTCAGCACCTGGGATAGCAGCATGTAATCTTTCGGTCTCTAGGAGGACAGCATTCAAATATTCCAACTTGTCGATGACTTCTAGATCCATTGATTCAGTAACACCACCAATTGAAGCTAATTCATCATACAATTTATCTTGGACGTATTGATAACTTGGTCTTGACAACTCCCAAGTCAAATAAGCAAGACTTGCCCCGGTGGTTTCATGACCAGCAGCAACATGATCAAACATTTCACTTCCTATAGCATATTTTGGTAGTCCAAGATCAAATAAAGTGCGACATATTGACTGATCATCAGGCTGTGGACCATTTTCTTCCAAATCTTTATAGGCCTTTAAGAAGTTTTCCTCTGTCCATTCACGACTCTTGTCACTTAATTGCGCTAATTCCTTTGAGGCAGCCCAGGACCACATTGATGGAAGTAATGTTGTGTAGAACCACATGGAAGAACTGGCTCTGAAGGCCTTAATGATCTCACGTTTTGGACGATCCAAGATCAGGTTTGTAGACCATTTTGGACCGAATTCGTAAAATGTGACCACATCCATGGCTAGCGAATTAAATAATTCATAGACATCCATAGGCTGTGATTCATTAGATTGGATGAACTGGATAACGTTGTTGGTCTTTAAGTTTAGATGATCCTGTGAGCTTTTTGTAAAGACCGAAGTTTTGGTGTATCTCTTTGTCATTAATTTCTTTCTCTTTATGTGCTCTTGAGTATCCATTATTGAAAATGCATTCTTTTCACCAAAATTCATGAACTGTGCATAGAAACTCGTCTTTGGTAGGTTTTTCTGGATATAGATCTTTTTCAAATCGTCCAGTGAAGATAATGAGACTTCATTAGGACCGACCTGTACCACAGATCCATACTTCTCGTGCCATTGGTCGACCTTCACGTTTCTCTTTTCTGTTCTTTGATCATTGAGGATGAAGAGCGATGTAACTTTGTAATGTAATGGACCTGGGATCTTATGAAGAGGATTGACAATGAAAGGATAGATGAAGAAATGATAAGTGATCAGAACCGTTAGCAAGGTTAAAATAGACTCATATGGATGTTGCTGCACAGCAAGTAGCAGGACATTTGTCAAACCCATAGTTACTCAGTGTTATGTGTTTGTTGATGTTTTCATGATCTAATATGTTGGTTTACAAAAACGACACATCCAAGTGCTTTTATAGTGAAGTGACTAAATTTTTCAATCGATAAGGACCATCAACATATAAGCAACTAGTCCGGAGCTATGATTGGTCCAAACATCAGTTGAATCGGAAACAAAACAATCTCATCTTTAATTTTAAATTCCTCATTTCTTTTCTCACTTTTCATTGGTCCATGGTCTCTCTGTCTCTTAACATAAGCTGACAATGGCTCTCTCCGACTTAACATTAGCGATCATTTTTAACTTTCGGGGTTCAGGGAATTTGAACTGCCCAAAAGAGCATGTTTTTACAGTTTTCGGTAATTATCTTACATATGTGAGATTATAATTGTATCAGTACTTTATCATCGTAAACATAACTCATTATTTTACCACTCTACTGTCTCCCCAGTTTCGTAATAAGAAACTTCTCCCTCTTTATTTGGGTTGTTCAAAACATCTTTGAACTTGAACTTGACACCCATCTTGAACGTGACAACTCTAATGGAGTATAAAGTGAATAACATCGCCACTATAAGACATTGGAACGCTGCTGCTAGCCAATTACAGACATAAATTGTGCCATTACCCAAAGTGGCATTGAAACTGTCATCAATGTCGTTGAATGATCTCATAACTCTGACATTTGTGGAAATTGCAATGATGGCCACCACCAACAACGAAACAGTGGATATGATACTCGTGGTAACACCAAAAATAAATAAATCGGACACAACGAATAAACTGACAAAGTATGTGATAGAAGAGGCCAATGAAAGTGACAGACTCAGGATAGAGAGCCCCGTGATCGCTTTATAATTCTTGTTGGCCTGTTGTAAATCAGAAACAAACGTCTCAGGGAAGTCCACATATGCTTGTGGATATTGGTCTTTGATACTCCATTGAAACTCTCTTTCAAATCTTCTGGCAAAAGGGACACCATTGTCAGGTCTAGTTTTGGAACAATTTTGGATTTTGTAATCATCATCGATATAGAAGCCTGAACAATCATTCAACAGCCCAAAGGAAAAGGACTCTCGAACGCCGTAATTAGCCTTAATCCCTTCTAAAACTGAGGAATTGACGCCTTTAATGACTTTGGACAACTCTGCGTCTTGGAAATCAAACCGAATGAAATAGGTATTAGCTTCGTATCCGCTTCTATTGCTACCGGACGAAACCAAAACAAGGATGTTTAAGATAATGGGAGCGAGGGATATGGGGAGAATAGCCCATTTGATGATTCTGAATATAAGGAATCTATTGATCTTTCTCAATGCTGGTGTTTTCAAGGGCATGTTTCCTTTATTGAAGTTTTTAGGAGCCTTTCACAAGATATGAACCCTCAGGGAAATAGTGAGTAAGAAAGCAATATATATATGTAAAAATGTAAATGATCGAATATGAGGGACGGGTGTGGTTCAAGCTCTTCAGGATTAATCTTTATAGGAAGATATAACAAAGTTTTGGTTTTATGATGAAACAATGATATGTGTCTCTTTTGAAAATTGATGTGTAGTAAGACGGGTCCTTTTAACTTACACTTTCAAGGAGCAACAGTCAGGAACAGCAACACCTCTTCATCAGGTGGTGACCTTCAAACAGAGGGAACTAGGGGATTGTACCAGTTCGAGGTTTGGCAAATTTTCGTTGTGAGCATGGTAATCTAATTTTGGCGCATTGCTTTTTTGTTCTCGATTCGGAAGCCAAAATGGAATGCTAAAGGAGAAAGAGGACACGGTTCTCTTAGGCCAAAAATCTCTGTATTGTTTCGAAGGTGACAGACACCTTTGGTTGATCATGATAAAAAGTCAATCCAAAGATTCCCACTTAGCGCCAAAGGGCTCTCCATAGATTTGATCTCCATACTTGATTTTGGCAACCTGTCAAGTATAAAAAGTGGGACTCTCTTTGCCTTTTATACCCAAAGTTTAGCGCCGATGGGAGACAAAATCACTACGCCACTCAAAAGAGCTTAATAAAAAACAAAAGTTCAGATTAGTCGTTAAGTATGGTTGATATTAGGCAAACACACATCTATTTAGTCTCTCTCGTTATCCTTGACGGTGTTTTCCAAATGTGTCAGTTGCTCTTTGATCTCGCGGCAAACAGTGGTGGTGTCCTGGTTGTTAAAGGCAGAGACTTCAATGTGTAAGTCACACACGAGGAAGTACATGGATCTCCATTGCACCAGTTCAAAGTCATAACCGATTCTCTTTGCCATTCCGGGACCGTAAAGTCTTATTCTATTGCCGTTCTTGTCAAAGACCTTGTTCTCTTCTTTCAACGTCACAGGGTTCAGTTTAGGAAAGTTGGCATGAACAAACAGTATTCTTGGGTCTTTCACCTTCGAAAGATCCATATCTTTACTCTTGGCCACTGTAACTTGGTAATCTTCCACTGGGTCGTACTGACCCATCCCTGTACCAATAAACTCGTGGTCTAGATTAAAATGGCCAAAGGCATTCAAAAATTTCTTCACTTGGTAATATGATGAGTTCAACGCCACGGTGGCGGCTAGAAATGTCTCTTTATCACCTTCACCGTCAGAACCTTGAGAAAACAATGGATAGTAGTAATCTGGACCGTACAAATTGTAGTATAACGCCAGAAATAGCTCTTTGGCATGTGAATTCTTTGAAATCATCAATTGACCAGACTCAGAAGTTGGATCAGGAATCGTACCTTTTCTATCATGCAATGGAACCTCAAAAGAATCCTTCTCACGATCATCAAACCCGAATCTCACTCTTTCATCGGTAACTTCAATACCAGCAATGGTGTAATAATGTGGTGAGGTGGCTCTTCTCCAGAAATCTGGCCATGTGATTAAACCTGCAGATTTGAACGGTTCATTCTCAAATAGGTGATCTGGGGCATGAACAGGAATGTTATCTGAATCTAATAGCAAGACATTTTCAAAACTGGAAACGATCAATGCTAGGGCCTTGTATTGATACCCTTTAAACTTGAACTTCTCAACAGCCTTATCACCTAACACGTGGGGTAATAAAATACATTTGGCATTTAAAGCTGGGAACACTCTTGAGCATAGGTCAATTTCATATTCATCAATGGTTGGGATTAACACTTCCACTGGTAGTGTACAATCCAAACTTCTCAATGATTTGATGGATAACAAAGCTAACCAATTGAACTTACCACCACCGACGTAAACGATACCATTCCCGTTGTACAAACGTTTAGGTACCTTATCAGGAAGTTCTCTCACGACATAGTCATGTGATTCTTTCAAACTCTCAACTTCTTGTGTCGTCAAATCTAGGAAACCTCCAAGGTATTCTTCTGTAAATGTTCTATCTGATCCAGCATCATAGCCCGCATGATATATACGTTCCTCCGTCTTATAACGTTCTAATTTTGGAATCTTTGGTTCACCTTTCTTCAAGATTTCAAATACATTATTGAACAACTCATGGCCCAGGACCAATCTTGATCCAGACTTATCATTTTCCATAGCCATTGATATTTGTTTAACTTTTTCCAAACGAAGTTCATTAGGATCTTTATTCTTCTCCATCTTTTGCTTACTCTTCTGAGCAGCTCTAGACTTATAGAATGGCACGGTATCACCATCTTCATTCTCCGTGGACGCGGACTTCTTATCAGAGTCTTTCAAATCTAGTCTTTCATCACTGTATAACTTCTTGTTATTATCATTGATATTGACCCTTAGATTGGCAATTTGATCCGAAGTGTACGCCGATAGAGAGGTGTATTGGAACACAAAGAATGTGGTGATGACTATTATGAGGACCAAGGAGCCTCTTTTCTTGAGTAGTCTCTTTGTCTTGAACCAAAGGGGACTCATAATGAAAAACTGTACTGGATGAGGAATGAACGATTAAGTGGGCAAATTCAGGGTAAGTAGGGGAGATAAAAGAGTGGTTTCAAACAAATAATCGTCAATTTCTTAAAAATATCCAGTTGCAAAGCTGTCAAATACACTTCTGTTTCTCTTTTACAAACAGTTCTTGATTTCAGGTCCTCTTTAAAAGAACGAAAAAAAACTCAACTTTTTCCTCGACAGGAAAACCCGCGAAAACTTATTCATCTTGAAAACGCATAATTCTGCACCGCAATTCTGCAGGACAAAGAGTGGACCTAAATGCGGCTTGTAGGTGATGTGTTTGTATCCACCACTGATATTTCTCTGATATTATGCTTTTCTCGTTTGTCATATTCCACTCCTAATTTTGCCCCCATATAATTAAAATTTTGCAAAATCCACCGAAATCAACTGAGAAATATCCTCAAAAGTTGATATTTATGTCCGCAATGATTACAGTGTATATGCGAGGTTATGCTCCTTTTAACAGTGTAATGCAACTAAATGTATCTGTTTACATCTAGATGATCATGGCTGTTGTAAACCTTATACACTATCAAATAGATAACCTTATAATGTCGACTCAAATCCCGAGTGTTTCAGGTGCGAGCTTTGATTGTTTAGAGGCCAATATTGGTACGCTGTGAATGTGCGTCTCTTTATGAATGATGGATTGTATTTCGTGCAATTTTAGTACGTCAAGGGCGGGCTACTTTTTTGTGCATTTACGAAAAGTATATGTCTCCTCCTGTAAAATCTATCATTACCAGTTTGGGTAGAGGGCATGTAACAACCTGCTTTGCAAGCCACTTTCCAAGCTATTGCAAGTGTTGATGATATCGCCATGTCCACTGCCTTCTTCATGGCTTTCAAATCTGTTGACTTCTTAATCGGTTCTGCCATTGCTGGTGGTATCTGGAACTTGTGGAAGGAAGATTGTCCAATAGAACCAGCCAGTTATGGTTTGCCTGTACCGCTTGTAAACAATGCTTACGCATAGCAATACACATAGCAATAAAGACCCTGAAACCAAATACTTCAGTGGGATTTGTGACTGAGTAATGGTGGTACAGTTGGAACAAAGAATTGTTGAATAGATAAGCCGAATTTACAAAACCCTCTTTACACTGTTGATTTGACCTGTCACAATAATAAGAAAAGATATATCAAGCTTCACTAACAGAATGAGGTACACAGCTACCAGGTACCTAGCATGTATGCACAGCTATTGCGATCTCGGTCATGGTATCATAAATTTATAAATTTCACAACTTTCCCAAATGGAACAGCTGAGGACTTTGAAGTTTGAGGTGAAAAAAAAAGACACACATATAAATGAGATCTCACAAATTGGTAACAATGCTATATGGAATAATACTAAACAGCTTCAGCTATAAATTGTCAAGTAGTGCGACATAGAACTGAGCTTTTGATAAGGACACAATTAATATACCTTCTAAGTGACATGGGTTCTCCATGCAGCCATTTTCATTCTTCATCATGAACTACGTCCATATTGATTCATATATATGTCGATCCCTCCAAATGCGTCAAAAATCGTAAGATATTCAACTTCCAAATATACGAGACAAATAAGATCTACCTGAATTTTGCATTAATGTGAACCTCAATAATATCATGAACACAATTTCAAATCAATATTGCATGAGCATTTATGACCGTATATAGAGGTGCACATTCTTAGTCTTATTCAGCTAGTACTTCATAATATTACAGCTCCCGGTTATTATATTTCACTTGTAAAGTTCAGGACGGTAAATTTTTACAGTTTCTTGGGATGAAATATAAACATACACCTTCAAGGTTCTAGAACGTTTGTATAGTGTATCACAAATACATTAAGCTAATTAAATATGGTATAAAAAAAGCGAATTGAATTAAAAAGACCATGAGAACATACTAAATCAAGATAATTATTAAAAAAAAAGAACAACAAAAAAAAACACCCATCATCAACAAAGATATGAAAATTCAGAGTAGATCTTCTTTTGGTAGAATTGAATAACTGAGCAATTATTAAGAATGGAGAGGAAAAAATCAGACAAGCTAGCTGAAGAAATTTTGAGAACTGAAGCTGGCGTAAATAATGATAACGTTTTATCTAAAATCTGATCAGTTTACCACTCACGTCTTTATTCAGATCAGGTGTCTTTGAAATTCTTCCCGGTGAAGGAGTGAACAGGTTGACATAATCATTCATGTTAAAACCTGGTGTTTTCATCAAGTTTCTCATTGGTGTTCCTGGTGTAGCACTAACTTGTGCCATGGCAGAGCCTGGGTTCAATCTGGATTGGAATTTTGGATTCAAAGACCTTGATGGTGTTGATGGAACATTCTTGTATTGGACAGGGGATGGTGAGGTTGCTAGGAACATTAGTAAGTCTGCACCTTCATCATGGGAATTCTTTGGAGTAGATGGGATCTTATGAGCTGATTGTTGTTGTGCAGGAGATGATGATGACTGGATGAAAGTCTTGTTTGTAGAGTTTGTGTTGTAAATGTCTGTATTTAGTTGGATCCTTTGTTGTGGAGGTGTGGATGGAGGGTTAGCTGGGATAGCAAACTCTTCGTAGATAGGTGACGATGGTGGCATCGGTTGTCTATGGCCCTGACGCTTTACCGGTGATGAATCTTCTTCAAATTCGTCTTCAGTCTTGTTCAAATCTATAGATTCAACAGATTTTCTCTTCTGATGTTGGCGAAATTGTTGTTGTTGTTGTTGTGATGGTTGTGTCTGTGTCACAGGCTGTGCTGGTTTAAGTCCAGATATGGATATAGAAGGAATAATAGTATGAGGAGCAAGCTTCGTTGGAGATTTCTTGACGGGGGAGTTTTTAATCTTAAGATTGGTCTTGGACAGTCTTGACTTCAGTTGTCTTGAGATACGAGCTAATTCTGCTCTTTTCAGGATGTTTTCAGCAGCAAGGTCTTCCTGTGTAGTCATTGTGCGTTCTTCTTTCCTCGAAGTAATCTAGCAAAGAGTGGCTTAAAAAATTGGTAGTAGAATTAAAGGGTAAAAATTATGAAGGTACAAACTTCATAAAAACTTCATTTTGCAATTTTTTTTTTTTTTTGCTTCCTCCTTTCTGCAATTTGTTTGCCCCATTGGGAATCTTCGACGCGTCCAATTAACGCGCAACGACGCGCTTCTCGCGTTTTTGTCTCACAGTATTACCTAATCGGGGTCGATTTCCGATGAAGATATATGAAGATTTGAATGAATATGAATCTGTAAAAGAATCCAAAGAATCAATGATTAAAGTCATATTTGTTTTTGAACGTTTATTGTGTAAATATTCTTTGTTTTTGTTAATGCAAGAACTTCTATTACTCAGGAAACTTCAACATCAATATCTCTCTTTGACATGAGCTTATTATAAAAGACCCACAACTGTAATGAGATTGTGATGCGGCCACAGTATGGAAATGGAATATAAAAGGGAGTTCAACTTCGCTTATTCCACTACAATGGACTTTGATGAGCAAATAACAGTTGTCTACTGTGGTATCATCTCAATCTACTTAAATTCTAATCATATCCCTTGTTTGTGTGCTCTATTTGATCTCCTAGTTACTCAAGTTGAACCCCTGCATAATTATGACTTTTGATCCAACTTCTCATTTCAATAAACTCAACTTCATCTCCTCAGATTTTTACTCTCCTACACCACCTGCAGAAGTCAATGTCCATTCTGAACCTATCAACCTTAGTGGAGGTCGTCCAAATGCCGGTTTTTATCCAATTGAAGCCATTGAGTTGACTATCAAAGATAAACCATTTGATTCTGATCATACCTCAAAGATAATTGTGAAACAGAAGGATGAAACAAGTCTAGATGTGGCTAATGCATTCCAATACGGTCCTCCAAAGGGTCATCCTGAATTGATAGCCTTTATCAAAGATCTCATTGCACAAGTGAATTCACAACCCCATTCTAAAGAGATTGATTACTTGTTAACCAATGGGTCTGGTGATTCTTTATTTAAATTGTTAGAGATTTTTATAAACCCAGGTGAAACCATCTTGGTAGAGGAATTTACTTACACGCCAATCTTTGCCCCAATTAAGGCATTAGGTGGTATTAAAGTGCCTTACACTGTGAAGTTCGAAACTGGTGGTAGTGTTATTGATCTTGAATATTTATCTAACCTGTTGAACAATTGGATCACTTTGAAACCTGATCTACCAAAACCAAAGTTAATCTACACAGTAACAACTCAAAATCCATCAGGTATAACTCAACCATTGTCAACTCGTCAAGGTCTCTATGCCATTGCTCAAGAACATGATCTTGTGATTTTGGAAGATGATCCAGACAGTTATATTCGCTTGAACAATTTAAAAAGTTATGAAACGTATAGGGAATCGTTACAAGGTGGATCTTATTTCAATTTGGACACTGATGGTCGTGTTGTTCATTTCGAGACTTTTTCCAAGTTGTATTCACCAGGGATCAGACTCGGTTTCATTGTGGCCTTGAAGCCTATCATTGATAAATTGACTGATGTGTCCAAAATCGCTACCAAGGCTCCAAGTGGGATCTCACAGATCGTTTTATACAATACTTTAAAATTATGGGGTCAAAATTTCGAAGGTGATTTAGTGAAAGGTTATTTGAACTGGGATTATAAAGTTTCGCAAGAATATTCAAAACGTTGGTCCCTTGTCTATGACATCTTAAAGAACTCTGAATCATTGGAAAAAAGATATATTACCTTAGTCGTACCAGATGGTGGTATGTTCTTTGTGATCAAAGTAAACTTCCCAGAGTCACCATCTCATGTTGAGGATTTAGAAAAGTTGAGATATAAGCTTCTAAGTGAAGGTGTACTCGTCATCTTAGGGAACCTAATGGCATTTGACGATGATATAAGCTCCAAAGCCAGCTTTATTAGATTGACTTTGGCCAATGTTGATAATTTGAAGATCTTGAAAGAAGGGGTTGAACGATTGGATAGAGGATTAATTGCGTTCTTCAATGAGACTGGTTTTAATAGATAGATATAGGTAGTAATTTAATTAATAGAGATACGCTATTTACTTTCAACTTATTGTACACAGTAAAAGAAGGTGGCTCCTACCAAAAATTGTGTCACCTACCAAAAAAAGGTAATTTGGACGAGTCCGGAGTCGAACCGGAGACCTTTCGCATGCTAAGCGAACGCGCTACCAACTACGCCACACGCCCCAATTTATATCCAATGTTAAGGGTAGTTTGTGTTACTATCAACAGTCGGTACGTGACACATAAAAATGATGCAATATTCTGCCTCCTTCTAGAGCAAGCAGCATTTGATCTACCCTCAAAAATGTAATAAAGAGATTATCAGCCGTTCCCCTGCATGAAAATAAACTAATTTAAATAAAGTGATTTACTATTTTAAACGCAAAGTAGCAACTCCGTATTTGTGTTTTGATTCGAAAAGGAATGTTTTTATCTGTGAATGTATGTAGTTACCTCAAATCATAAGGAATCCACTTATAACGCCTGGCAAGATCGATCGGGATTACTTCTAACTTTAACAAGCCAAGAAGGTGTTACTTAATTATTGGAAACTTTATATCAAGCTGGTAGTCTATTTTTCTACCTTGTTCAATTCCGTATGTTTATTAGTTGTAGTGGCGTCGATAAAAAGAGGCTTTGCCACTGTCAATATTAGTCGACACAAGGGGGGTAAATTATTGAGGTGGGTGGATTTCATGGGCATTTTAAAAGAGGGATATAATCAATGATCTACTGTTGTCCTATCATTTGAGTTTGTGACGTAATAGAGCTGCAGTCCCGCTCCAAGATATTTACAATTATGGAATTTACTGAAATTTAGGTCGACATTAGTAAACAATCAGTTGTGTCCATGGATAAAAAGATTTTTCCGAAGAAATCACTTCACGTCATTTCTCCAGTAAACAATGTAAGTACAGATGTAAACAATGTAAGTACAGATGTAAACAATAGTCATTTACCACCTTTATAGATGCAGTTTGCTGTTTCATTGGTTTATGATTGCTGTTTCAAGGCTCATGGATCATTCTTCTCCTGCAACTTTTGCCACTAAAATGTTGTGTTTTTTTAGTCCTCATGAGATACTCCAATATGCAGTTCATGTCAAAAAAAAAAGAAACAATTAGGAATTGAAAAATCCCCCACAACAACTCTCTATATAAATGCCAAACATAACTGGGATAGTTGACTTTTTATGTGATTTGTTGCACTAGCAGGAATCCACACTCTTTGCCCATTTGCCACCTGTCGCTCAACCACCACAAAACTCGTCCTTATCATGGACTACAACCCTCCGCAACCTCACTTGGATCACAGCCACTCTGATAATAATGACCAAGCGTTCGAGGACTTGCTTTCAGTCAATGGCATAGGAAATGTCGTTCAACAACAACAGGTCCTGACACAGTACCAGCAGCATCAACAGCATCAACAGCATCAACAGCATCAACAGCATCAGCATCAGCAGCAGCAGCAGCAGCAGCTCCAGCATCAGCATCAGCATCAGTATCAGCATCAGCTTCAACAGTCACAACACCAGGCTCAGCCCCAACCACAACTCCAACAAGAGCAACTGTGGAATACCAGTTATCAGATGAATCAATTCCCAACCGCCATCAACGCCTTAACTACGGAGCCAAACGCTGCGGGGAATCACTTCATGCACGGGATGGATCAGCAACAACAGCAACAGCAACAGCAACAGCAACAGGAGTTTCATGCTATGAGTGGACTTCATGCATACCCAGTTGTAGTAACTCCAACATTCGCTGCATACCCGCCTAATATCCCTTCCCAAAACATTTCATCATCTAAGAGGAGACTAAGAAGAAATAGGAATGGACAACCAGCAACCAGAAGAAGAACGGTAACAGCTTGTGAATCTTGTCGCTTGAAGAAAATCAAATGTGACTTGACAAAACCTGTTTGTGGGTCCTGTACGAAGAACCATGCTAATTGTGTATACCGTACAACGAACCAACCTGACTCAGAAGTCATTTCCAATCCGGAGAAAACTATCAAAGATTTAGCCGGCTTGGACGAAGTTGCTAATCCACCAAAATGGTCCAGTTGTAATTGGTATTCCACTTTTGAGAGCATACTGTCTTGGCCAATCTTAGAGGACAAGTATAAAGTGAGATCTTTAACCACTGTGCTCAGTGAATCGGGGAATGATAATATTCCAAGCTTTGGAATCTTGACGCCAGATGCACTTGATGAATTAAGTGTTTACTTCCAAGAAAATTTATCCAGGTGTGTACAGAACTTCATCACCAATGTCCAGAACAAAAATCCATTCATGAACTTTAAAATCGTCTTGGAAAGTGCTGAGTTCTTTGCCAAACATTCAAGTGAGTCCATTTATGATATCACAATCCCAGAGAACTTGCTACCATTGCCAATGTTATTGATGATTGTTGCTAATGGCCTATTGGCTAAACCATTAACTTTCAAGAATCTAGTTGAATTCAAGTCCTCATTTGAGGAAAAGGCCCAAGTATTGGAAACCGCTCATAGATTCTACTCGTTAGCCATGTATCTCCAGTCAATCCCTAAGTATCACATTCCTGATTTTGACTTATACATCGTGATGTTTCAATTGTTGAAAGGTACTTATTGGATGTACAATATGAAGCCATTGAAAGCCTGGGATTGTATCTTTAAGAGTTCAACATTGGTGATGACCATTTTGGAAAGTTTGAAAAGTTCTGATAAAAGCTTCAGTGAAGATGATCACAATATGCTTGCGAGAGTTTTTCATACCTCTTTGAAATATGAATCTGAATTGAGAGTGGAGCTTTCTCCCTTTGTCCCATCTAGTGGAATAACTAATTATGAATTCCAAGAATTGTACCCATCTCCTCCTTTGGATGGCTCCATGTTGGAAGTAAAGGAAGAATTGAGTTGGTTTTACTACTTGACTGAAATTGTGTTAAGAAAATTGGAGAATAGAATCTTGGATAAATATTACATTCCAGAATCTAGGGCTAGTGGTGAAGTCTCAAAAAAGGAGAAGAGAGGCTTCAAGAAGGATCAACATGTTTTAAGATGGGAATTGTTGAAATTGGATGAAACCATTGGTGAAATTACTGAATTTTTGGAAGAGTTGACGATGATTGAAGAGAACATTCAGAGGCACATTAAATCTATTTTTGAAGAAGATGAAAATCTTACAGAAGGTATTCTTCAACCTCATGGATTCCACTTAAAGCCTGTCAACTCTCAAATTCAACAGGAAGATAACGTTCCCTTCAACGAAAATGGCGTTTTAACTCCACCATCAGACATATCATCAACCATTTCTCGAACGTTAGAAGCGTTGACCAACACAGATACCAGACTACCAGAAGTCTTGAACTTCATACAAACAAGAATGATCTCCTTGAAGCTATTGCTTTTCCGACCAGTATGTTATATTGTCTTACATCATGATATACCAGGCAACGCGAACTATCCCAGACAGATTGATATCTGGACCCATCCTTTCTTATCCCGTTTTTTGAAACAGTGCATAGAGACCATGGACTTGTTGAACTTGCCATTGGCCTCACACCGACATTTTGGCTCTTGGTTCTACTTGAGAAACGTGTTGATTGGTGGATTTTTATCATTCAGTATTTACAAAAAGTTTAAGGAAAAATTCTGTTCGAAGGATAAGATTGAAGACCTATTGAAGAACACGATCGCCATTGTTGAGTACTGGAGAGCTGAGAGTAATGATCTGGAGGAAGGTTTGAAATGTATCAAGCAAGCCTTGAATGAAATTTCAGAGTCATGAATCAATGAATTTGTCATTCATTTTTGAATCAATACTAGTAGTGAACTATCATTGCATTAAACGCCACGAGAATTCCAGAACAAAAAACATCAACCTCAGAACCAAGTTTAATAATAAGGCAAGATTAACCAATTCATGTAACGCGTAGCTGAAAATAATATTGTATATACTTTCACTACTCTACAGAGTTCGTAAAAGGATAATTATGTCCCATTGTAGGTTAGGCGGGGGAGATAACTCTTTCTTTGATTAGAAAATAAGCCGCCCATCAAGTCATGCATGCGTTAACAGCTTCCCGGATAAATGTTTATCCGGATAATTAAACCACCTGGGGGCCATTAAGTGGAAGTTAGGTCCCAAAAGTTCGCAGATGACGACATGCAGTACCGGAGTGGCCAAAAATATAACTAATGCCAAGGACAGCTTCTCTTATCCAAGCCTGACGGAGTTTTCTCCCTAAATCAGAGTTGTTCAAGTCTTTGACACATTATTAGGATCTTCGTTCACGTGGTATGCATGTGAAGCGTGGCTTCTAAGTACAGAATTGCCTTGACACGTTCCACAATGCACAGGTACCAGAACAATTGAACCCACATGGGGGATCTGATAGGGGTTTGTCTCAATATCCAAGGTTTCCGCTGTCATTTTTCCATCACAGTTTCTAACTTCAGATGTTCAGGTACCGTCTGATCTCCAGTTGTTGAGACAAGTTCGATTCGAATGGCCCATGGCACTAGATATCAGCAAATGATTCGACTCGTATAAGGTATAGCACGTTCAGCTGAGTATTTTTCTCTCTCTTAGATAACTTTCTATCCTAGAAGTTTTTGTCCTTCTTACGAAAACCCAGGAACCCACATGGGGTCACGACTACCATAAGATATAGAACATTTGAATTAATATAATTCATCAAGCTTCCTCAGCTACTGAAAGCTTAAGAAGTCCTTTTTAAGCGCCCCTGCATCAAATCTATAAGATTTTCTGCACGTGCAACCAGAGATGCTTGAAGTTGACAGGTGAAGTAGTCCACTGATTGGTGAATAGCACCAATTGATTGATTCACGTGTGCCATCATTGATCAAGATCAAGAGATGTTCTTAAATGCTTTTTATAGGGCAAATATTCATAAATACAGGTGACATCTATTCTTTGTTCGGATGTTGGCTATCGTCTCTCATTATCTTTCACTTCCATTTTTCCAGTCATGAAGCTCGTCATTGTCCTCTTATCAACCATTGCCACAACTGTTCTAGCAGAAAGCTTAAGATTACAGCACTGGAACCTGAGATTTGACTCTAAAAAGGACAAAGTTAGTGTCAACTCCACCATTTCTTCGCTAAAAGCAGCCTCCTTTCCAAACGAGCCAGGTTACAACTACTATTCTGATACAAGTGAAGAAAGTTGGTCCAAGAGAAGAGTTGGCATAGTTAATGATGTTATTTTTAACAAAGCTGAAGTTTTCGCTGTCAATGAAGGTTTACAAAATCAAGTTGAAGATATTCTATACTTGTTACATTACTTGGGTGACGGTGATCCTTGGGACTATATTGGTGTTGGTAGAGATGATGGTAAAACAGGTGGTGAATATCAAGCCATCTTTTACAATACGAACAATATCCAAATCGAAGACTGGGCTACTATCTGGTTATCAAAAACACCCTTTACTCCATCTTCTTATCCAGATGCTGGTTCCTATAGATCTGCCACTATTGGCCATTTCAAAAAGAATGGTAGACTGTTCACTCTGATTAATACCCATCTCGATGACAAATCTAATGACCAACGTAAGTACGGGGCTTCGATGTTGAGACAAGTTGGTGCTAGTGAACTTGAGAAAGGTGAAGGCCCAGTTTTCATCACTGCTGATTTTAACTCAATGGCTGAAGGTGATACTTCTGGCGCTTACGATATTGTCACTGGTAAACAAGAGCCGGTTTCCATTAGTGAGGATTTCAAAGCGAAATACACTGCCAGTAGTTCCAATAGCTTCAAATTCAACGATTTAGCCAAACAGGTAGAAAACAAGAACAGACTAGGAAACTTAGCCACTTTCACAGGATTTGTTTCGTACGCTGATCTCCCATCGAAATTAGAAGGTAGAATTGATTTCATCCTAGGTGGCGATAATGGTGGTAACACCGGTTATTCTGTTCAAAGATTCAAGACTGGTGAAAACTTGTACGATGATTCTTGTTGGTTGTCAGATCATCGTCCTTCAATTGCTGATCTTTCCTTTTGAATTCCATACCGCATATTGAACTTCTAATAAAAGGTTTGATGTACAACAAAACAGCCATAATCAAAAATATCAACGAATATAGATAATTAGATAATTAGAGGCCATGATATGTCTTAGAAAAGAAACTAAATATTGTACTCATAGTTATTCAGGACTTTTTTTTTCTTTTTTTTATTGAGCGGCAACGTTTTAGTAGAAAGGATCAAAATCTCCTGAATCGAATTTTCCCTTCTTTGACAGAAAATTTGATAATATTTTAATTACGTCAGTAAATCGAATACTCAGATCAAGCATATTTATAGAATAATATTCTCGACTTGCTGTTATTAATATTCTTTACGTCGCATTAATTATATATAACATCCAATTCTGTTACCGCGGCATTTTTGGTCAAATTTCTTTCGTTATTGTAAATTAAAGTGAAATATTGAATTTTAATCTTAAAAACTTTGAAGATTTTTCACAAACGGTCATGGTGTCCATATATAGAACACTTGCCTTTAGCCTCTGAATGACTTGATCGTCGTACTTTCATTGTTTTTTTATTAAAGTACATATACCGTTATACCAAGATATGTTCTTCTTCATTACTATGTTTTGTTACATCATCAGTATTGCATAATCTGAGAAGGACTCGAGATCAAAGAGTTCCTGGCTAGGAAAATTACAGGTTGATGAATCAAGTTCCATTCTTTTAACATCAACACAAAGCGTCAATTTCAGAGATTTTAGCTTTGGTAATTTCTCCAGGCCATGAAACCGACTAGGAAGGCTCTTATTCCTCATGAAAATGTCGAGTTGGGTTATAATAGTGTATGTGTATGATAATGAAGCTGCTGGTATCTGTATCAAGTTTGATGTAAAACTATTTTAAAATAGGTTCTCTTATTATGGAAGAGTTTGTATTTGGATAACGGAAGAATTCGAACCCTGCAATGCTTGGGCATTCTCCTTCGAATGAATTTGGCCAGACAGGAGTTGTTATCTGCACTAACTTTTATATGTTGCTAGTCATACACCAATTATCTAAACCTTTAATCTCGAAGCACTTTTCAGATGTTCCTTCTAGTGACAGCCGCTTGAAAGCATCATTATTAAAAGAGATCTTCACTGCAAAATCACAATATGTTGTAAAGAGAAAAGCTTTGAGTTCAGGAGAATCAATATCTTTCAAGGAAGCCCAAACACCATATACACGAGAATCTCCAGATCATTTAATTGAGAAGACTTTAAATTCTTGGTTTACGGGATATTGTTTAATTCGCAACTTTTTAGTCTTGGAAGCTCAATATCTTTGAGTGTCATAGTTCTGCTCCCTGGTACTCGAAGACTCTCCATAGATTTGAAGACTGTAGGACAAACGATATCAAGAAAGAACTGATTTACAGATCAGGCATCTAGTCCTCTGATCTCTTTGTCTAATTCGCTTTTAAAGTTACCCAATTTAGTATTAGCGAATCTTGGGATATACTTCGGTTTGCCAAAATTAATCTGATCATGATATAAAAAGCAGTGCACTGAATCATCAGTTCCAACAAAAACAGTCGCTTAGAAGGAAGAAAATCTTCTATATCTATATAATTATGACCCAATTGTTTTCGAATAGATTCTCTGTGGAAGACGTCAATCACTCCTTACAAATAAACAACTCTATTCAATTCTAGTAGCTTTTGGAGCTCCCCTTACCTTATTTTGATCCGGGAAGACTTATATAAATTGTATGAGATGTAATAGCGAAATCGAACTCTATCAAGTATAGTGTAAACTTAATTGGCTGAATAATGCCAAAATAGAACATCTTGAAACTAAACTTCAAGTCTCCATTATGGTATGTGACTAGCTCAAAACATTTCTTAATCATATCTGACATATTATCATCCGCAGAAGAATGGGGAAGAAAGTCTATATCAGTTTCAATGACTCTGGCAGTTACGAGTGCATTCCATATCGTCAATAGGGGAACTCCTTCACTTCTTTGTTTACAGGGCATGGTTATCTTTGGTATTCATTCTATTTAAAGCTCGGGATTTGCGGCGTTATCGGTACTATCTTCTCATGAGTTTAAACTCTCATTGGACATTTAGCCACTATACTGTTCGTGGAAACCAGCTACAAGGTTATTTACGGCCCAAATTATTGTTCGAATCTTATTTAGGGCAAGAGCCTTCAATAAATAATTCATTGAGATTGAGTCATCTATTAAAATGAGTACAAAAGGTTTAAAATCAAGAATCAACACCAAGGTCATAAAATTCATCATCATATCTGTGCAAAAATCAAGTTATTCATGTTAAAAGGAATCAAATCATCAGATTCTGTTGGAAGTTTCAATGCCCAAGTTTTCCACCGGTGGAAGCCTCTTGTTACGATCGCTGTTATTTAACAGGCTCTCTATTCTTAGCCTGTTACCACCATTACTGTTCATTTCTGGAGATTGTTGGTGTTCAGGGATTATAGAGTCAGCAGAATGGTTCGATACATTGGAGGAGTTTGAGTTCAGCACATTGTTCAACCACGATTTCCTGCTTTCAGTGTTTTGAACCTTGTTACCACCATTCTTGACAGTATTATTGTTTGGGAATTGGGTATTTGTTGGTGTCCTCAAAACCGAATCAAAGGATGAATTTGCTGGGGTATTGGAATTCGAATATGAGGTGAAAGAGGAGTTATATGGTGATATTAGTGAATCATGGTTTGGGGGGTTTGATGTCACGGAAGGGTTAAAATAAGAAGAATCTCTCAGTAAAGAGTGATTAGAATAAGTTGACTCTCTTGAAGGGTTGGAAAAAGTAGAATCTGTTGGATTTGAATATAATGAATCTCTTGGATTTGAATAAGTTGAATCTCTAACCGAGGATTGGTCAGAATATGTGGAATCCCTGACGGATTGAGTCGTCAAGAATTGGAAAGGAGGCAAGTTACCAAGTGTAGAATGTTGACTTTGATGACCTGGAGAAACGGGGCTAAGAGCGAAATGTTGTGAATTGGAAGATCTTGGAGTTGGAGCAGTGTATGGAGCATCATTATAAACGGGGCCTCTAGGCAGGGCCAGTGGACTAGGACGATGTTTAGAACGGAATTGTGTAGGTTTTAACAAGTCTGTAGAGCCCTGAGGTAATTCACCATTCTCATCAGTTTGAACAATGACTTCCTGTTGATTTGTCTCGCTTTCTTTGTTTTGTTCTTGAGCTTCATGAGGCAGAGCAGGTAATGGTTTACCATAATTGATGAACATTTGTTCATGGGCATGCACTGTTTGTTTATGTTGCCTTAGGTTATCCAATCTTGAGAACTTTCTGGAACAATGGACACATTCAAAGGGACGCTCACCGGTGTGTTTTCTGATATGTCTAGCCAAGTGTTCAGACCTCGTGAAAGTCATATTACAGTCCGGGTAGCCTGTACATTGGAAGGTTCTCCCCTTGGACTTTCTTCTTGTCGATGAAACTGTGGATTTAACAGAGCTCATTTCTGTGGAATATGTGGAATGAGTAGAATGAGTAGAATGTGTGGAATGTGTGAAATGAGTAGATGTGTAAACGTGGAAGGGGGCGCCGTCTTAGTAAATGAGACAATTAGTGGCGGGTGTAATTGTGAAGTGCCGGTGATGTTCGTAGGTGTTTATTGCGTAACTGAGCACACTATTTGCTGCCTGCTTGAAGTAGAAAGCCAGAGCCAACTAGTGTAGTCACGTAAATAATGGAGGGAGGGGGAGAGAAGGTGGTCTCAGACACAGTGTGGAGTAACTCAGTTTGTAATTACCGTGAAAGGCGCTTTATGAAATGATTGGGGATGGGAGGGCAAGACGAAATAGCGCCAGTGATTTTTATATAATTAAAGGAACCACAAATTAAGCAAATTAGAACCAAAACAATTTCTATTTAAGCGCTTCAAGTTTTTTAGAGATTTTTTTTTTGTCGAAAGGTCAAATTATGTAAAAATAATTTAAATTTCTTTTCTTGGGGCGAAATGGGCAATTTTGGGCAAAATCTGTCAGGGGGAAAACGGTCAAACCCGTGCTAGGCGGGTGACGACTCTGCCTAGATCTAGGGGGGATGGGGGTGGAAGTGGCAAGAGGCGCCCAGGGTCCAGGCAGGAGGGGGGAAGGGGGGAATGACAAAAGGGGGCGCCGGTGTTCCTGGAACCAGGCCCAGGAACGGCTGCACCAGGATTCAGGAAGCCGCAAGTTCAGGGGAAAAGCTCAGGGGAAAGAGAAGGGGGCTTATGAGTATGTGTTGTCTGAACAACTTTGCTACATCTAATTCATTAAATATGACAAAAGTCGACGTTACTGATTTAATGAAGCTTCCAATGATAAGGAAACTCTTGAAGAAAAATGCTTCACCATGTGATCCTTCAAGCTGATCCATCCTAATCCCAAAATAAGATCTGTTACGTATTTATTTGTAAGCATACTGCATGTACAAGTTTATGCAAAGATCGCACTTTAACGCGGTAAAATGAAGACTAGGAAGACATAACTTGGGAAAGATTACAGACTATTGGTCCTTGGAATTAGCGGAATTTCCCTAGAGCCTCTTCAAGATATGTGGGGCGGGAAGAAAACAAGAAAACTTTCCAGAAATTCTTTCTTTTCTTTCCTATATTATTGTCTGTCGTTTTATATTCCAAGTTATTTTGTTTCAAAACTTATGCTGTTTTGTGTTACAAAGCAGCTAATTTATATATTATAAATAATGGTTATCGTGATGAAACAGTGGCAATGCAATGTGCTGCGTAAACAATAATTCAAAGATCGCCGAAGCTTGATCACTCATGATTCATGAATTATAATTAATGATCAGCAATATCACACGAGATAATATATCTGTTTTGAAAGCCTTTTAGCTGGTTATTCCCCTAAAAGTGCCTAAATTGTTCTAAAACACTTGCTGCATGTTTCGAAGACATTGATATTCTCTTCTAGAAACTTTCAAGTGCACCAAACTAGCAGAATATGACCTGACTCAAAAAGTTGCTTAGTAACGTCCTTCTAAAAATTGTGAATATGATCAATTAATTAGGTGAAAAATAAAAGGTTTAAGGAACGCATTGTTTCAGCTTCATGAAACGATAAGACTTTTTCTTATACTTAATTAGAACAGACAACCACATGATCCAAGCTGTAGAGGACAATATATACTCAAATCGTTTACTAGTACTAATATATCATCATTTGATATCGATTCCAAAGAGCTCCCCAGCTAAAACTAATTGATCATATCTCTTGTCTGAAAGGTCATCCTCTAAATTTTGAGATGGTGTCATATCATGCAACTTTATGCACAAATCATCCGAAACAGTACCAAAACCCGGTATGTGAAACACCTTTTTGGGCGATCCCCAAAATGGAAAGGTTTTGATATCAACGAACTTTTCCTTTGTTCTTTTTACCCTGTCATACTTTGGACCGCTTTCCATTAGAACTTGGATTTTTAAGGTTTTGTTGTTTGATTAATTGATTGTTTTCCTTATAATATCACTTATAAATTACGAACATATAAAGAGCATTTTAATGTGACCATTACATTAAGGACTGATCAGATCAGATACGAACCATGTTTATGTGGAGTTTATGTGGTCTCCTGCTTGAAGCAGTTGCGGCCTTCGAAAAGATGCAGGATCTTGGTACAAATATATATATTACTTGTTTTTACGTCAGGCCGTATAATTTGAGGAAGAATTGCAGGTGGGATCCTACTTCAGACAGATTTTTGCCAATATGGAACTATCAACCTCTTAAGACGTTGTATAGACGTGAGAAGCATTGATGGAAAACATAATTAATAGTTCCTTACATAATTTGAAGATGGTGAAAAAATAGTTCTAAAGCACTATTTATGAAGCAAAAAATCGAATAAATTTCTTGAAGCAGGCATTTGAAACCAATGACCAAGCAATATTCAAAGGTTCTGTCTGTTTGTACCGATTCCATTCAAAACAATGCGCAAGCACCGTATTTGCCTGTATTTTTAAATCTTGCGGGTTAGGGAAATTTAGTTTCCTGATTCGGAAGTCAAGGATACCATGGTTACGTCAGCCCGCGAAAACATTTCTTTTTTCAAAGTTTCACTGATAAAGTATGGAATTTGTTCGAGAAAACATTACCAGCCTTTCTTCTTTAAATCTTTAGAAATAAAACATCAACAGAAACTTTGTTGTTGATCACTTGATCTGCAACTTTTACTTAAAATACCAAAAAAAACTTTGCTAATTTTAAAGCTATTTTTTCACAAGCTATTATCCAACTTTGTTTTCAAAACATTAAACATTTAAACAGCTCAGGGGGTTCAACTTTTGACACAACATTTAAACTCTCAAACATTAACAAATTGATTAAATTACGATGAGTTATTACAGAAACGGACAAAATTCAAATATGGGTCCTTCGTCTTTTGACTATAGTACTTTCACCAACTCTCCATTACCACAGAACTCAATGTTGAGTTCAAATTACAACAATTTGAATTTGTCAACAAGAAGTAACCCAACATCAAGTTCCAACTCTGCTAGTTCCAACAACGGTCCAAATGGGTTTTATCCAACTCCAAGGGCTTCCAATCTATCTCCAAACTTGAACTTTGCTTCTTTATACTCCAACCGTGCAAGATTTAATGCATCAAAGGGGTTTGATGTTGAAGATGACTTGGAGTTTTGTCCAGAGATTAATGAGTCCTATTCTCAATTGCATTCGTCCTCACAGAACTTTACACACCACAAATTTAACCCATACACCTGTACTACATTCTCACCTCAAGTATCACCTACTTCTGCTAATGCCCTTACCACTTCCCCCGTGCCAAAAACCGCAAACAATGTTACAACCCCAACAACATCCACATTAGGTGAACGTTCTCCAAGAGTCATCACTCCAAGGGCTAAGAAGGTCCTAGAAATTGTTAATCCTGTCACAGGGTTAAGAGTCTCCAGTCCAGCTCCATACAAGTGAAGGTGTGAAGTCACTTTTAACTTTTAAGTTGTTGGCCTTGAAGTTTTTTGATGATGATGAAAGATTTGATATGATTTGATGATTTTTATTTAGTTTAGATTGAGTCTACTAGAGTAAATGCTGTTTTTAAGAATTCTACAATTCTAAACGTAGCTTATTAGGGAAAGTGTTGATTTTAAATTAATGTATCATGAGTATAACCTGGGAAACACATTTCCACGGATAAATGTGTTCTGTTTGGTTACTACAGTTATCTGTTAGGGAAGAATTTTATTGATTATGTAATCAAACCCGCGAAATTTTTTTCCCCTTTTGACTAATAAACAATATGTTGGAGGTTTTCAATGTGATTGTGATTTAATATATTGAAGTATATTTAAGTCCCATTTACAATTGTTAACTCTTTATAAAATGGATCTAACTAAACTTCTGGGGCCAACGTCAAACGAATCCATGGAAAAGGAGGAATCTCCTGGGTCTCGTCCTGAATTAAAGAAGCATCATTCATCAATCAATGACCTTGTGAATAAAGATGATAGTTCTCAAAATTCTAGTCCAATTCCATCACATATCCGTTCTCCAGTGTTGACAAAGACCCCAACTGCTAATAATAACAAAGGGTCTGTGACACCGCACCAATTGGATGCCATTAGAGCTCGAAGCAGCATATCCTCTTTGACTAATGATAACGATGTTAGTGTTGATGGTAAAGAGACCCCAAGCATTGCAAGAAGGTTAAGTTATGAGATGAGTGCTAGTGAGTCAAATTCACCAGTTTTGGCAAAGAAGACCATTCAAAGACAAAGCTTGCTACAGGATATGATCAATGTGGACAAAGCTGTTGAATTTGTAGAACCTGTTTATGATGATGATGTTAATGATAAAAAGAACATAGGGAAGAAAATTGAAGAAGAGAAACCTGTCAAGGGTACCAGTAAAAAACCATCACCAAAGAAGACAGCATCAAAGAAAGAAGAAGAAGGAGAAGTAGTAGTAAATGCAGATTCCAAATCAAATGAACAAATGAAAGAGTCAAAGAAAGAATCTTCCAAATCTCAGAGCAATGGTAAACCAAAACCAAAACGTTATTCAAAACCACCAATCTGGGCTACAAAATGGATATCGCCAAAGAACAGACATAAATCTCAAAAGAATGAAAAGACTGAAAACCCACACTTGGTCTCAATTACCGGTGTTAAACCTTACAATGATTTTACAAGAAGAGTTTCTAGTTGGATCTATTCACAAATTGAATCCATTCCAAACGAGCAACGTCATTTTTTGGAATTAGAAGTCAAGTTTGGGAAGATTTGGGATAAGACCACCGATAGAAGAATTAGTCTCCCTGTGACAAATGAAGTGATCATTGATAAAGATGTCGCTTCCCATGATTGTTATTTCAAATCTGGTTTGGAAAAAAATTATTATGAACAGATCAAAAGAAACTTGGTGGATATGACTAAGAGACAACCGAATTTATTCAAACAACTGAGAACAGATCAGGTTGATAAACAGTACAGAGAGGCTATTCGTGGTGAAATTCCAAAGTTTTACAGAATCACTTTCGACTCCAAGACGAATAGAATTGTGGATAACATTGAAAAGAGGCGGATAGGGAGTTTATTTATTCATACCAGGGATTTAAAATTTGATTATAGAATTTCCATCAGTATTGAATTGCCAAGTAAAGAAAACCCAGAAAGATTTGCTAATCAGACCCCAGAAAGTGAAAGACAAAAGAAGAGAATTTCAATCATACATGACTCGACAGCAACAAGATTTGATTTGACATCAGTAGTTCAAAAATCAAAGAAACAAAGCCCGCAGGATGGTGAGAATTTAGAAGTTGAATTGGAAATTGATATGAATAAACTACTTGAAGCATTCAACAGATTGGACGTCGATAGTTATACTTTTGAAGACATGTCAGAGATTTTGTTGGATAATGCTAGGATTTTGAATAGAAAGCTGGAGTCATGATGATGATAATCGAAACCCAACACTTCTGTCTTTCGTCTCTCAATGGCTTGTGGAAGGTTATATATCTGCCCGTTTATTTATTCTAATTGACGTCGGAACTTCCAAACAGAACTTAAAATTCAAAATCAGAAGGATAAATCAATAGCATGTAGAGTCATGAAGATAACATATCTTCCAAGGTTACAACAGTCAGTTACTAGGGTAGCTCAGCTCGATAGAATCTCGATAAATCATCAGCTTCAATTCACAAATCTAATAGTAAGTAGTACTTATGAAATTTCAGTGGATGCTGATATTGTCTATTCGTTGGTACAAAAATGATCAAGTTATGAGCCCACCTTACTATTTATCCTTGTATATACCTAGAATATAAGCCAGTCTAGTCACCACCAAGTCAATTGCCATGTTAATACTATCTCTGGCTAAATCAACTTTAGAACCGTCAACTTCATGCCATGAGATTGGGATTTCTTTGATTGGAATCTTCTTTCTAATGGCAATAATCAAGATCTCAACGTCAAAAATCCATCCTTCTGTATGTAAATATGGGAAAATCTCTTTGATAGCCTTTTTATTAAACAATTTAAATCCACATTGAGTATCTTTGATTTCTCTGATCCCAAAAATGAAAACCAAAGTATGCAAACTGTACATCAAGAAATTTCTGATAAATGATCTCTTAACAACAGCATCGGTATCAACCATGTGAGCTCTAGAACCTATGGCTAAAGCTGGTTTATCTTTAAAGTCTTGAATGCTTTTGATCAACTTATCAACATCACTAAACTTCGAGGCACCATCAGCATCGGCAAAGATACCAAATTCACCTCTGATAAATTGTATCCCATGAGCAACAGCACCACCTTTACCTCTATTCTTGTATAATTTGACCACCCTCAATTGACCAGGTTTTAAGTGTGCTTTGTTGGCCAAGTCCAGAGCATATTCAGAAGTACCATCACTTGAGCCGTCATCAACTATGACGATCTCCCAGGAATGGCCGTACTTGATATTTAGGTGTTCAATTGCCTCATCAAGCATGACCTTCAATCTCTTTGTTTCATTATAACATGGAATCACAACACTTAACTTGACACCTTCGATTGGTTCTAATGAGTTTCTGGCTGGTAACGGGTATGATTTCGGATCTATCCCACTATTATCAGGCAGTGTTGTGACGAAATGAAGTTCAGATTCCACAACTGGACGCGGTGTATGTGAGAAGAAGAGGATGACTGAGTATATCTGAATCAACGTGTTAGTAGAGTTTCCAGATTGATCTCGAGATGGAAATCAGAAACATACCAGACCAACCAGCGTCGCTAGCGAGGCAATAATGTAATACTGTAGGTTCTCCATCATGGAAAATCTGATGATGGTAATATCTAAGCGCGAAACAGCCGGGGAAGAGGTGTTCCTGACACTTTTTTGTTCTCTTGTTTTAGACCAATCTGTATACACAAACACGATTCTTTTTCGACGAAAAAAACGAATTTTTCGCGATGGGCTTTTACAGGTGGGTTTCTGTGGTAACGTAAATGAGATAAAGGCTAAAATTTTTTCAATGTTGAGTGTTAAATAGATCAACAGCTACTACAAGGCTTCAGGATAAAATCATTTTAGAAACTTTCTATACAATAGAGTCAAGTTATATAAAAAACAAACAACTAAATGTCTCAGGCAATACCATTCAACACCACTTCTGAGAAATCTTCATCATCAGATTTTACAACAGCCTTCAAAGTGACACCACTCTTGGAACTCTTGACCAATTTGATCAAGGCACCGACTCTTGAGCCTTGCAATGATTTACCAAATAGTTTCAAAGTGTGGGAGGATTCATTGGCGACAAGCTTACCTTCGATAGGCTGTAGTGATAGAGTGTCAACCAAGTAATCAACTGTCTCTTGGATGGAGTTGGAGCTCAAGTTAAAAGTACCAACAGATTCTGAAGTCAATTCATCAAAGCCCAGTTCAAAGTTACCAATGAAAGATGGGATGATGTAATCACCAGGATTTAGGTCTAGATCTTCAATTTGGTATTCATCTTCGAAACCATCATCTTCAAATGGTTCATAAGTGGTAGAATCGCATTCTTTACTAGTGTATGATAAAGTGTTCGTGAAGCTGGTGGTAACAATAGAGCCAGCTGGCTTTGAGAATGACACATATACTGTACCTTTACCATTTGGTGTCAATCTATCAACTGATAGGATAAATTCTTCTTCAATTTCGTCAGAATCTGGTTGAGAAACAACAGATACCAACTCTAGCAAGTTTTCTTCTAATGTGTTTTCGATGTTAAATTGTAAGACAACGTGTTCTTCAAAGATGTGTTTAACAGCATCAACAACGAATTCAGTATCTCTTTCAGTCAAAGCAACAATGTTGGAAGAGTGTAAGACGTTACCGTAATTACTGAATTCAGGTATTTGTGATAGTTCCTGGATGTATTGTTGTCTTGATAATTCAGAGTTTTGACCTTCTTCCAAACCTGAGTCTTTTTTAGCCTCAAAGTCATTGTCATTTGAGACGGTTTCAACTTCAGCTCTTCTTGTTTTGTTCTTCAACTCAATGGCTCTTAGTTCATCTTCAGAAATCTTTGGAATAGAGGAAATGTCAAATGGAGTGACAAAGCTTGAGGCATCACCTGAGATATAGGTTTGTAATCTTGATTCTAATAGACTTAAATCATAAGTATGTGATGGTTTGGTTAGTTCTTTCACTAGTTCATCTGAAGCCTTAGAGGCGTCCAAATTTTCCAAGAATTTCAATGAAATGATAGCACGATCTCTGACTTCATCATCAACATCTGTCACAATTCTCTTTAATAAGATCTTGATAGATTTGTTAATGTTGGCGTCGATCAGAGCAAATTTGGATAGGGCAATAACAGCAGCTGATCTGATGATTGAGTTTTCAAGAACAACTCTGTTGTAGATGTGTCTGATATATAAAGTTGGCTGGTTAGATTTTGGACCTTCATTACCTAACAAGTTCAAGATTCTGATGGTGATTTCAGTGAACTCGCAATCTTCAATGAATTCACACAAATTCACTAGTGCTAAATCTCTTGATTCTGGAACAAAATGAACCAAATCAAATAGGGCTTCAACAACAGCATTCTTAAATTCGAAACCACCTTCATCATTCAAGATGTCAACCAAAAAGTTTAACATGATTTGATAGTTTTGTGGGAATTTTAATGACAATGTCTTAATGGCGTCGATGATGATAATTTTAAATTCGTCCGAAATTTCATTGATAAATTTGGTGATGACTTTGATTAATCTTTCAATGTTATCAGAAGAACCAGTCTTTAGTAAAGTGGTAATGGCATAAGTGGCAATGGATTTGTTTGAGTCGGTGATCAATGATTCCAATTCGTTGTTAACACTAACTATTTTTTCTGGGTTCTTTAGTGAGATTCTGTTCAAGATTCTAACAGCAGCAAATCTGGAAACAGCTTTTGGTGAAGTCAATAGGAACTGTAATCTCAAGACAGCAATACCGAATTGTTCATTGGTAACAGGTAAAGAAACAACTGATTTAATAGCTTCCAAGTTTACAGAATGATTTCTGTCATTCAACCAATCTTGTAACAATGGGAAGAAAGTTGGGATCAGTGAGTTATCATCTCTCAATATATCATTAACATAACGGATCAATTGACAGACAGCCAATGGGTTTCTCAAGTTTTTAGAGTATTGTTGGATGATTTTTTTCAAGGCCATTTTGTCATGGTTTCTCAAGGCATAAAGAAGACCTAGAGCATGGTATTGTGGGATCAAAGAGTCATTAATGTAACCGGTTTCACCAGATTGTGGGAACGATTTGTTAGCTAAGACAGCCTCTTGGGTTTCATTGGCCCATCTCTTGACAGTTTCTTTGGCAACTGGTAATAAATGGTAAGCACTGACTAAAGCAGCAGATGAAACAGATGGATGTCTATCAACAATGGCATTTTTCATCAGTCTGTCAGCACTGTGGATGGTAGAGCCATCCAAGACTCTTGATAGAGTTCTAATGGCGTTTGGTTTAATAAGCACTTCACCTCCTTGGATATCTTTCATGATGGAAGAGGTGACCATTAAAATATCATCTGAGATGGCAGACAGCTCTTTGATAGCTAAGTAAACGATCTGTCTCAAAGAGGCATCCTTGTGTTGAAACAGCTTAGAGATGGAAAAGAACAAAGTGGTTGCTTCTTGCTTTGGGAAAGTCTCACCATTGTACAACAATCTCAACAATCTGGCAATCAAATTACGAGATTTTTTGGCATCTACTGGTGACTCATTGAAGGCTCTCAAACAGTTTTGAAAGACAGTCATTTTGTCAGGGAGCTGACCAGACTCAATGTCTTCAAACTTCTTGTAAGAGTGAGTTGACATCTTTTTGATCTGTGTTTCAAGTAAGGATCTTTGTTTATGATGGGAATTGACGTAATTTCAAAAAAGGCTTCCAAGGACGAGCTTTCTCAATTGGGAGGAGGAAAAACTAATCACAGAATCCAGAAAATACCGACACAAACAGCAGCAATTCAGTGCTTAAAAACACAACAATCAATGGATTTGATCAATTTTTGATGTTTTTTGTTGATGAATCGCGTTGGCCTTTTTTTTTTCCTTCAAAGACCCCCAATTGGATTTTTGGTCGGAAGTCACATGTTTTTTAATCCTCGGATTTCAAGATTGACTTTGTTGGTTAAAAAAGGTAGAAAAATGTTCAAAACGACGAAAAGATTTTTTGGTGTTGAAGACCACAAAGACACATTTAATTCATCAAAGAAGCTTTTAAGACGCGTCAATTCCCATTCTTTAGTTAAGAGGGATACTGGCTCTTACTATTTATCAAATTTCCATTACATTTTATCGAACAGTTCTTTTTGTTTTGTGCTAAATAAGTTGCCACCATCAAGATTTGTTCCTCTATCAAGCATCACCACGATACACAGAACTACTCAAAGAGAGAATATAACAGCGTGGTTTGCATAATATACTAGCATAATGTATACACAACAACAGCAACAACAACAACGCCCTGGGTTTTTGGATCCAAATAACCGAAGAAACGTCGGAACTCTCAATTCCCAACTCAATCCCTTGATGAACAACCCTTCTGGTTTGAACCAACAACAATTCCCTACATTTAACTCACAGTTGAATCCTCTTCAATCTCAGAACAACCAACAACAGCAACTTCCACCATTATCAAGCTCTTCACAGCTATTTAACCCTCAATTGCCTCAACAACAACAACAACAGCAACAATCTCAACAGGCTCCACAACAATTTCCTCCACAGTCCATCGATCAACCACAATCACAAGGAACCAACAGCTCTGTTCCCCCAGGATCAAGAGCCCTAGATGATGAGAATGTTTATAAGTGGATTATTGAACTTTCATACGGCCCAAATCGTGAGCAAGCGTTGTTGGAACTAGGTAAGAAAAGAGAACAATATGATGATTTACCATTGGTCTTATGGAACTCCTTTGGTGTCATGACTTCCTTATTGGATGAAATCATCTCCGTTTATCCTTTATTATCACCTCCAAACTTGAGTTCTGCTGCCTCAAATAGAGTTTGTAACGCTCTGGCATTACTACAATGTGTTGCTGCTCATCCAGAGACTAGAAACTCGTTTTTAAATGCTCATATTCCATTGTTTCTGTACCCTTTTTTGAACACCAACTCAAAACAACGTCCATTTGAGTACTTGAGATTGACAAGTTTAGGTGTTGTTGGTGCCCTGGTTAAGAATGATACACCTGAAGTTATATCATTCTTATTGACCACTGAGATCATCCCACTATGTTTGAGAATCATGGAATCTTCATCAGAATTGTCTAAAACTGTTGCCATTTTCATTGTTCAAAAGATCTTGGTTGATGATGCTGGGTTGGCTTATGTTTGTCAAACTTATGAACGATTCTCTGCCGTTGCCTCAGTCTTGAAATCAATGGTTGAACAACTAATCAATCAAGAAACCTCAAGATTGTTGAAACATGTTGTTAGATGTTACTTGAGACTAAGTGACAATCCAGATGCAAGAAAGGCTCTAAGACAATGTTTACCAGAATCTTTGAAAGATGGTACTTTCCATAAGATTTTGAAAAATGACTCTGGTTCCAAGAAATGTTTGGCTCAATTGTTATTAAACTTGGGTGACTATGAAAGTCAACAACAAGCTCAGCAACAGCCTCAACAACCACAGACACAACAACTTCCTAACTTTCAACAACAACAACAGCAGCAACAAAGAATTTGAGATTGAGAGCAGGGAGGTTTGAAAACGAGGTCGATTTTAGTACTACTGTGTTATAATACTTGAATAATTACGTTTAGATAATGTGAAATGATATAAACTACAAACAAAAAAGAACCAAAAAAAAAAGAACAAACGAATCATGAATTGTTTTTGCATATTGAACTTGCATGAAATGAAACGGGGTGTAGGAAAGCTTTTCAGAAGGAGTTACAAAAAACAAAGAAGAAGAATGAATGGAGGATCCTGAAGGAAATGAAGAAAGATTATAAAATCTGTTTTAATATAGTTTGGAATAGAAATGTATATGATTGATATCAAATTGTAAGTTTTAAAGTTATAGATTGTCTACCATTTAGTATGCTTTATCTGTATATCGATTCAAACCGTTTAAAAATGTAAATAAATAATATCTGTGACCCTTTTAATATAAATACCCTCTTCACTCATGCTCACACTCTCAGTCCCTTTTGACCTGTTTCAATTGTAGCTCTGGTAGGAATCCAAAGTGTTGAACGAAAACATATTCCTTTTCCTTACCGATCAAGAACAATCTTAGGTATTCCAAGTAAACCAAATAATAATAGACACCGGTACCTGTTAAGACATGCCACCAGCCATGCATCTCGAAGAAAAACCCATAAGGCATTCCTATTGAACGTCTTAAGCTGATCCAGGAATTACAAAAGTGAACATCCATATTCCATAGGAAATAACCTGTTAGGAAAGTGGTGATCCCCAAAGTCATCGTCCTAAACAAATTGGCCTTAGCATTCTTATCTTGAACTTTTTCATTGGTCAACAAAACTGACTTATAAACGATAAGGACATTCAACAGGGCATATGCTACTTGATGAATAGTTGGATCTTTGAAATACAAGTAGATGGCTGTTAATAATTGAGCGCCCGCAAGAACACCAAACCCAATGGACAAAGACGTTTTTGTTGTTTGACCTTCAGAAAGAACACTCCATACGGGTATACATGTAGCATAGATCATAGGTAATTCATCCAAAAGTTGAAATTCGTACTTCAAAGTCATATGGAATAACCAACTTCCAACACCAACAAGGCCAAACCCCAAAGCAATCAGCACAAACCTTGTTTCCAACTTGTTCTTGATAGCAGAGTAGATTGCGAAAGTGGCCAAGAAGACAAACACCGAATTTGACAAAGTATTAACCAACTCAGCAACAAATGGTGTCACAACATAATTCTCTTCACACCAGTCAATGGTAGAGGTGACTTGATCCCAATAACCAGTCTCAGGAGCTTCCGGGTAGGGAACAGCGAAAGGCAAACCCATTATATTAGCGTGTATGTTAAAGTAAAATTCTATTGAATAAGTTTCCCAGTTTGGTGGCAAAATTAGGAAGGTTTGAGCCTTTTGTACCCGCAAAAAAGTATGGTCCACAACTCAAAAACCAAAAAAGGCCTCTCTTAATTAATCAAATCTTTATTGTGTTACTGGAGGCACGTGCAGAAATGACAGAATTGACAGGCGCGGAATTTTTCGGAATTCTCGGGATTTTAATATTGCTGCCCTTACCAATGGAATATTATTTCCATCATCTGCCATTTGATCACGGGTTAAAAGCAACTTTAAAATAGAAAAAAAAAAAAATTAAACGCGATGTTGATGAGGTTATTCGAAAACGGTATACCAAAACAGTCTTGATTTCAAAGTTTTTATATCCTTTTCGGTGGTTGATATCCTCCTGCTGTTGTTGTTAGATCCAAATCAAGTCATTTATCTTGTGCTGATATGTCATCTTCATCTCCATCTTACTCCCCAGAGTCTTCAGAGGTCGAATCTGACCGTGAAGAATCTAAATCTGATCATGAAGAATCTCAATCTGATCGTGAGGAACCTGGATCTGATCGTGAGGAACCTGAATATGACCGTGAGGAACCTGAATATGATCGTGAAGAGCCCCAATCTGATCTTGAAGAGGCCGAATCTGACCATGAGGAGCCCGAATCAAACCATGAAGAGTCTTCTTCTTTGTCTGAGAACCCACCACAATCCTCAAAACGGGTTAAAGAAAAGCTTCCTCGTCCTACACTAGAGCAGAAGATTAGAGTTCTTGATTGGCATGCACAGAACGGTACAAAGTCACAACGTGCCACTGTCAAATATTTTCAATCCTTGCAAGAATTTACCATTGCACCTTCAAGTTTCAATAGATGGTGTAAAGACGAGAAAAACCTACGAGCTGCATATGCCAACTTGAACCAGTTTGATAAGGCCTCATTCAAGGTCCACGTAAACTACAGTATTGCTGATCACTGTTTAAACAAGTACTTTGAACAATGCTTGTTTGATGATATTCATGTAACACAAGCTGAATTGACTTCCAAATGGAATGAATTCAATCGTATGGTTAATCCTGATGCTGAAGAAGACTTAAAATCCAATGGTTGGGTTCATTATTTCAGACAAAGACACCAATCGAAAAAGAATCTAATAGCTGAATTCAACGATTTTATGCATTCCCAAGGGCTTCTTATGGAAATTGAGAGACTGAAGGACATCATTGCATCATATCGCCGTTCAGATGTGTTTCATTTCGATGAAATCACTTTAAGCTCAAGAATTCTACCCATTGAACCCATTTCCAATAAGTTTATTGTGGGGATAGGGTTGAATTCTGATGCTACAGAATTCTTACCACTATTGATAGTCTCAAGAAATGAGGGACTAAGAAGAAAGAGAAAGCCTGACTTTTACCAATCCAACTCATCATTGTTAACATCAGAGATCTTCCACACATACCTTACCAAACTTGACAAACAAATCTATTATGAAACTCCTAAGAGAAAGATTCTTATATTAGTTGACAGACTCCATGAACATGTAATCAACACAGAGACATTGAAACATATTGAAATCTGTTGGCTTGATAATAAGTTTCAGACGCGAAACACGCATGTGGATGACAGATACATTCGGTCATCTTATGAATACCAACCTTTGAGTATGGGGGTTATCAAATCCTTCAAATTGATGTTCAAAAACAATTTAATGAAACATTATCTGATAACTTTGAATGAGGGTGGTTATGGTCGAATTTCAAGTATGTTGATGTACGAATTGATCCAAGATGTATGGAACACTTTTCAACAACCAAAATATCACAGGTACCTGTTGAAATGTTGGGAAATAAGTGATATTCTACCTAGGGTCATTAACAGAAAGAGAGATCACTCATTGATTGAGACTAGGTTGGAAAAGGCCTTTTGGCAGTTATTATCACTTGTTGATCGAAATTGTGGTCTACCCAGACCTTTAGCAACCATGAATTTATCATTGGGTGATATTTTGTTTCCCGAAGATGAAATCATAATGAACAGATTCATGTCAGATCATGACATTTTAACGTTGGTTCAATTGGAACAAAATCCTGATATGAATTATTCTCCTGAAGGTCCACAATTGAGACAAATGACAATTGAAGAGTTGACTGCCTCTTTGCCACAGATCAATCCTATGGTATGTAACCACCTTAACAATTTCCTCAAGGTTAATGAAGAGTCACTTCCTGAGAGTTATGTCGCTTTTCAAAAATTTTTACATTGTTACATCAAAGAGAGTATTGAATTCCAATTAGACAAAAGATGAGCTCTTGTTAGTAACTAAATAATACCATTGACGATTAGGGATTTAGCCCCTGAACTATGAGTCAGATTTAACCGCCCACCTCAGATGAGACTGATATTTCCTATACAGGGGAACACCTTGTGTGAAGTATACTACTGAAGAAAAGAGTTTGAGCCAAAGAACGAGGTGAGTGTTGTACGCCACAAATTAAAGTAAGTCATAAATCATTATTATAAGTTCATACTGATCCCAAAATTCTCCTGTAGTTTCGCCTTCAGTTCCTCATTACTAAAGTCAACATTGTTTAATCCATTCAACACTTTTGTAATCTTTGGTTTATCATTAACCAGATTCAACACTTTCAACAATTTCAGTGTTTCAACGTTCAAGTAATCATCACGAGTCTTATCAAAATTAGAGAGTTTAGAAGAGTTTTCATTCAAGAACCTATCAGTCTCTTGTAATTCTTTGAATAATTCTAATGATTGTGTCACTAAGTAATAAAATGTTTCGTTCAATGGTGAGATGGAATTAAGAACGATTTGAGCTTCTTTGGATAAGGATGGATTGTTACCCTCTGTTGATAAGAATTTCAAAGAATCTTTATAAACGTTTAGGAGTCTCACCAATTTCTTTGATTTCTTAATCTGGAGGAGTAATGTCTTTTTCAAGTATATTTGGTTCGTTATATCTTTAAACAATTGATTGATCTTTAAGTCCAATTTCACAGATTTGGATTCTGATTCTTTATCAAGTATCACGCCTTCGTTATGTTTCAGCTTCAAATACCCACCTGTTAAGTCACTAGGTATTGTCAAGATGTTTCTCAAGGCGTAAAGTTCAAACTTGTCAAAATTCTTATCAATAGCATTCTCTAACAATGTCTCTAATTTAGCAACCCCGATCTCAATTTCCTCGTTATTTAGTACTTCTGGATTCTGTGACTGTGTCAAGACAATAGAATCATCAGGATATTGTTCTTTTTGGGCCTTTTGCTTCAAATAAGTTTCAACAGCTTGTGTACACTTGTACATCACCCCGTTAACAGCGTTGATTATGTCATCTATGAGAGCAATTGGAGGGAAGCCCAAATGTTCAGTGAGAAGCTCTGTAGCTCTAGCATCTGGTGGGGCCATTATCAGATGAGTGGAGTTTCTTGGTGGAAGTAATTGGGAATTTTAAGAGTTTTGATAGTAGTTTTTTGTTAGGAGTGTTTTTTTTTTTATTTTAATTTCTCGTTGCCATGGTGATGTTTTTAAGATATTCGCGGAAATTTGATGAATTAAATTATTGAGTATTTTTGATTGATTATTGGTCAATTTGCTTATAGAAGCTCATTAAAAGTATACAAAATGTAAATATATAATCTATAATTATATGAATACAATTTTTATAGTATGGACCTCAGACCTTCTTACCCATCAAAGTCGCCACAAATCGGGAAAAAATCGCGGTAACGCGTCAATTTTTTAAAGTTTTACGCGTACAGAACATAAAAAAAGTATTCGCGAAATTTTCCCTTTTGGTTCCAAATCATAACAAATCGCGGTACGCGCACACAATCACCAAATTTCTTTGAATCCTTTACAAACTTTCAATTTCTTTGTTTCTCAGTGAAGTTTCTCCCCTTTCACAACCTCTCTCAAACACCCACAGACACACTCACGCCCACACCCAGAGAGACACTCACACCTTCACTCTACGCTAATTCATAGCCATTGCATTCTGTCACCTTCCACTGCTCATTTCTTCCATTTTTACCATTGAGACCATTAACCGCCGTTACATCAACTGTTTTAAAGATTATTGTACTGCCTGCCTGGTTCCACTGGTTTAAAATTCTTTTAATTTCTAATTTCTTTTCAAACAGTTCATTTCAATCATTAACAGAGCAACAACAACCAACCACCAACCACCAACTGTCACCATAATGCGCGCTTATCACATGCCCTCTTTGCCTGAGATGCCAATACAACACTACCAGAATGATGACATTGGCGAGTTCAAACAGATGAAGCGTAAGTATCCCATCTTTAACCAAGATTTTCATGATAATTGACTACTAACTACATGTATTAGTGAAAATTTTATACGCCTTAGATGACAACACAAATTTTTTAGCAAGATCTCCATCCATTGTGAAAGTGAAGACAGCCAGAATTCCAATCCCTGGCCAACAGAATATTATGACACTTGGTGTTGTCTCTATTAAAGATGCCCTAAATCCAGTCTATAACTCAAGTCCTGAATTGTTCAGCGACTCCATATGGGATTATTCAATCTATGTTAAGGATGTTAGTGAAGAGGATGAACCTTTTGTTGGTCATGGTTTGATTTCAAAAGTCATGAGCTTGAATGATCAAGATATTAATGATGATTTAATGATTCCTGGTCGCGTCTGCTCCAATTTTGCTGCTTTATTATCAAGCAAAGGCCCTTCAGAGACCCTTGAGATTCGATTGAAATTTGTAAAAGTCAAGAGACAAGACCAATTTCAGCAATTCCAATATCAACAAGAAATTCAAACGTTGTCACAACAACAACCTCCACAACCACGTTCACAACCACCTTTACAACATTTACAACCTTCACAATCTTCACAACCTCCACAACCTTCACAATCTTCACAGCCTTCACAACCTTCGCAACCTTCACAACCTTTAAAATCTTCACAACGACAACCCACTTCACTTCGTCCATCAGTTTCAAAAACACAGGGATCCAAACAGATACAGCAGAATTCCAACTTTGACACTGATGAAGAAGATGAAAAGGATGATGTTGTTGATGATACTTTCATCCAACCAAAACTAATGAATTCTTCAAACTTACCAAAAATGAATAGATTTGTTAATAATAATCCAGCTCCAAAGGCTGCAAGAACCCAATCATTACCAGTATTTGAAAACATGATGAAGCAACCTACTGGTAAGCCAATTCAAAAATTCCCAACAGATTCCATTGCTAGAAGAATCTATATGGCTGATAAACTGAATGGCAACAAAGTTGAGGAAAAAACTTCCAATATAGACGACAATGTTGCTAAAAGATTCGCTTCTGACTTCATTAAAGACAAGAAAGTCGAACCAAAGAAAAAAATTAGAAAGACCACGACTTCCACTTCTATAAAGACCAAGACTCCAAAATCCACCATACCTGAAGAACATCAATTATACCAATCATGTTTCAATTGTAAAACAATGGAAGCCAAAGGTTGGAAATGGAATGAATCTGATGATTTGTCCAAAAGAGGGTTATTATGTTCATTGTGCTACACTTATTTGAAGGATAGAGGAATTATGAGACCAAGAAAACTATACAAAAACACCGCTCGTATTTATAAAGATAAGACTCCAAAGATTGCATCATCATCACCGAGCAGTGGGGTAGGTAGTGACTTAAACACTCCAACTTTCCAAAACGTCAAAAACTTACCTTCATCATCTGCATTTGACAATTCATCTGATCCATTGAATGGGTTTGAAGAAATGGTTAATGATTTAGAATTACAATTCGGGCCATTGACTGACATTGATCCATTACCGCAACAAGATGACAAAGAAAATGTCCCACCAAAATCGGTCTCAATTGCTCGTCAATTAGAAGAATATCGTGGACAGAAACAAAACAATTCCAATTCTAATTCACCATTGAATTTGGCTAAACAACCGAAAAATCAAACAGCTTTTGAGAAGATGTTGACTAAATCATTCAGTGATGCCGTACCAACCAATTCCACATCACCTCAAGACTGGATGTCAACATTGTTTGAAAATGTTGAACCTACTCCAAAGGATGCTACTCCAAAAGATTCACCAAAGGGATCACCAAAGGAATCACCAAAGGACATAACCACTTGTAACACACTGCCGTGCAATGAAGAATCACCAGAGACCAAGGATGAGGAAGAAGAAGAAGAAGTCGAGGAGAAGAAACCATCAACTACAACAATGCCAAGTTCACCATTTTTATCTAATGATCAAGGAGAAGCATCCAGTCCTACGAATGACGAAGAATGGCTAATGAGTGACAGCACAAAGTTGAACTCGACAAATGACTTACTTTCAAAAGAATTACAAACACAAAATGAGCATTTTGATCCATTTAGTTTGGTCAAGTGATGTTATGATTACACGGTTTAGCAGGATGTTTAATGACTTTGTTACGATTCATATGCATGTATAGAGAGTACTAATTTGCATATTTGTATTTTTATACGAGGTGACATTGGCGTAGAGAGATATTGCAGAGAGAAATCCAGGCTCATAAACGGTAGGACACTTCCTGTACAGTATCAGAAGCTTTTTTCAATCACCGACTCATAAAAGTTGGCCAAGCAAGCGTTGTACTTGGCATATGGACATAAGCTTAATAGCTTCCACCAACTCCCCTCCCCCAGCTCCTCTTCCGGGGTGGGCCTCTCCAACTCGATCTTAGTTTCCACTTTGCTTTTATTGTGTCTATTGTCTCAAACAATAGAGCTTTCCTTAAATTTCCCAAATGATATGCCAAAGAACTAACCATTAAAAGCATGAACAAGACAAAATGTGTCCCAAGGAAATTGCGAGCGATTCCGGAGCGGAGTGCACATTCAATTTTTTTTTCCTTTTATTCAACTGATCTTTTTTTTTTTTTGTTTTTGTTGTATGTGACTGCCCTCTGCCAAGCGGTCCAATTTTTTTTTTCTTTAAAGCGTGTCGATGTAGAAAAGGAAAAGAAGCAGCCCAAAAACTTGTTGAGACTTTATGAGGAACTATGAATGATTATGAGGGGAGAATTCTTTAGTTTTGTATATGATTTGTCATTGGAGAATATTTAGAATTTGTATTACTCTCTCCCCAGGTTTCTTGAAGCAATTTCTTTCCTTTAAAATTGACACTTTTTTGGTGTCACTGATCGAATCGATAAAATTGACAAAAAATGTCCCCGAAATCTTTGTTGAAAAAGAAAAATTTTTTATCAAATCCATCAGTGCGGGACATTCTGGATATTCGGGACATTTAAAAAAAAAAGAAAACACAAAGAAGAAGAAGGTAACCTGGTGGAAAAATACAAGGAGAAAGCCAGTATATTCTAGTGGATTAATTGAAGTCAATGTTAATTGAGGTTGCCATTGAATGAAAATTTGTAGTGAAATTCCATTCAAATCCCACTCAAAAACCATTTCAACTCTTCAAATGGGTCACCATAACAATAAACGACATGTCCCGTCAAACTCGCTTCTTATTGGTCAGTGATGGTTTTGATAATTTTTTTTTCTTCAAGTTCATGCAGGACATTTTAACCGTTATTGGCTAAATCCTCCCTTGAACATGAGTCCAAAAGAATAAATAAGTTGTCAATTCCATCAAATTCTTCCTTTCCTTCTTTAACTTGAAAAAGGTTCCAAACAATTAGAAATCTTAAAAGTTAGAAAGCTTTGGCTTCTCTTGTCCATTGTATATTTCACAAATGTCCAATCAAGGGAAAATAACCTCCAACGAGGAAATCATGGAAGCCTTGACTCCTATTCCGAAATTCAGCACCCGAGAGGCCATCAAACCATGGATACATGACAAATTGGAACATAGAGGTATTAACTTGGTCATTGAAAGATCGGATACTTCAAAAGTTGTGTTCAAATGTAAGAATAACCAAAGAAAGTCAGTTACAAACCCAAGAAAGGCCAGTTTACAATCAAATGGTTCATCCTCTTCAACAAAGAGTAGTAAGAGAATTAGAAGTGTCCCTGAAGATTCATGCCCTTTCAGACTTAGAGTTAGTTATTCCGTTAAACATAAAATTTGGGCAGTGAATATCATCAAACATGAACACAATCCACAACTTTGTTGCAATTTTGGTGTATATACTCCATTTTCTCCTTCCTCAACTACTCCTGGTGCCATGGGGTCCAGTATTGTCAAAAGAAGTCTTTCCTCTTCAGTTTATACTCCAGCTTCTACTGTGTCTCCAGCATTTTCAGCTATGAGTGACGCTTCATTCACACCTGCAAGTGAATTGGATTCTTATGAACATATGACTGGTGATTATAAGTTTTTAAAGAGACAAAAGACAAACACATCCACTTATGTTGAATCTCCATTATACAAAGAAATTGACCCATTGGACAAAATTGAAAATTTACTCCCTGAAGATCTAAGTGATATTAATCATTTTTATGAATCTACACAGGATATGAACTTGATGAATTCCCTTCCATTGACAAACTTTGATGGGTTTGGTAACTTGGATTTCTCAAATGAATTGACCAATTTTGAATCTGAGTTATTGAAACAAGAAAATTCATCTTCAAAGCCTATGTTTAAACTCCCTATTCAACCAAAGCAAAGACCAATCATTTCAAAAAAGCCAAGCAAGAAGTCCATTGCTAAGAAACAACAACCAATCGAGCCAATCGAGCCAATCGAGCCAATCACCACTTCATCCATCCTCTCAGAACCTCTAATTATGCAACAGCCTCAACAACCACTAGATGCCACAATCAACCCAATGAATTTCGACCTTTCTGGCTTAGTGAATGATACCTCAGTTGAAGTTGAAGTGAATGGGGAAGATGATCCATTAATGTACTTACTAAATACCGGTACCGGTGCCCAAACCTCTAACTATACCATTGAAGAGTTAGAGAATTTAGATAAGGCTATGGGGTTTGATGATAATGATAAGTTTTTGATGAATATGTTTCAAGGTATGTGAATACAGTTTAATGTTCTTGTGTTAATATTTTCTTTTGTTTAAATGATTTCGTTTTTGATGGTTTTGATGTTATCTTTTTGTATAATGTGTTATGAATGTTGATGTTGAATGTAAATAACTCATGATGATGTATTCTATTTAGAGTGACTCTACTTTTGTTTGTAATTAATAAAATACCTGTAATTTGTAATAACAATAAAATATATCACCAATTGTCAAACCCCAATGGTTCACCTTCTTTGAAACTGATGAATCTTTCTGGGTTATCTTCACCAAACTTGGTCAAGGCAGCCAATTCTTCAAGGGTCAGGTCAACTAACACGGCAGCGTCTTTGATTCTTTGTTCCACTGTTGACTTTGGGATCACAATTCTGCCCTCTTTGATATGGTATGAAGATAAAATGGCATTACGAGTGACACCATACTTCTCAGCTAGTTCTTTCACAAGAGGAATTTCCAGATTTGGAGCACCATTAGCACCTAATGGAGAATAAGCGGTGATTAAGATCTCATGATCCTCACAAAATTTGACTAGGTCCTTTTGAGGTAAATGAGGATGTAGTTCGATTTGATTAAGCACTGGCTTAACACTGGCTGATTTCAATAAATTGGTCAAGTACTTGATTGAATAGTTTGATACGCCGATGGACTTGATCTTATCTGGGTTCTCTTGAAAGAGTTTCTCGATTCTCTTGTAATTGTCAATATAATCATCATAAATTATTGGATTCTTCGATGAAGAAGTCTTGTTGATGGTACCATCTTCATTAAAGACAGTCTCCCTTGAATATGGCCAGTGTTGTAAGAGCAAGTCAACATAGTCAAGTTGTAATCTTTCCAATGATTCCTTCAATGATACGTCAGGATGATGAGCCGCAGAGGGGTCAACCTTCGTAGTGATAAACAATTCCTCCCTTTTTACTAAACCCTCATTAATAGCCTGCTTAATACCCTCACCTACTTCTCTTTCGGTTTGATAGACCCAAGCAGCATCAATATGTCTATACCCGGCCTTGATGGCATTGTACACGGCTGCCTTTGTAGGCTTGATCTTCTCTCCATAATTGGCAGTGCCAAGTCCCAGGGCAGGAATGGTCTTGCCGTTGTTAAGTTTAAAAGTGACTTTGCTGGCGTCAGAAGTGGACATTGTTAATAGTTGATTAATCAATTCTGGGAGCAAAGTTGACCATGATTGAATGATATTTCACCGGTTTTTACCCCAGTATTTATAAGAGCTTGCTCGGGTTTAACAGTTTTTACCGGAGCCACAGCTTTTCAATTGAGTAAGTATACGCCATTGTGAAGCTCCTTGCGAAGCAACGTAGAAATTAGAAGTTACAGTCGTCGTCATCATCAACTTACGTGTTTGATAGTGAAAAAGTGTTGCTTTGTACAATACAGTTGAACTACTTAATCTTCAGAAGATTGTGACCAGTGAGCAAACCCGATAACTTTCCCAAAAGCTGGTGCGATGAATCTCTTAGGATTATCTTGACCAAACTTAGTCAAAGCAGCCAATTCATCAGAGGCCAAATCAACTAAGACAGCAGCGTCTTTGATTCGTTGTTCTTGCGTTGATTTAGGAATAACGACTCTTCCCTCTTTGATATGATATGAGGACAAAATGGCATTACCAGTGACACCATATTTTTCTGCTAATTCCTTGACCAATGGGATCTCCAAGTTTGGTGCACCTTTGGAGCCCAATGGTGAATAAGCAGTAATCAAGATTTGATGGTCTTCTGAGAATTTGACGACATCTTTTTGTGGAAGATGTGGATGTAACTCAATTTGGTTGATGACAGGTTTCACGGTGACTTGTTTCAACAAGTTCGTCAAGAAGTCAATTGAGTAATTGGAGACACCAATAGATCTAATCTTTGCTGGATATTTGTGGTATAATTCTTCCAATCTCTTATAGTTTTCAACATAGTCATAAACCGGTTTATTTGGGTTGACAGCTTCTCTATCAATTGACCCATCTTCTTTCCAAACAGGTTCAAGACTCAAAGGCCAATGTTGTAACACCAGATCCACATAATCCAATTGCAACTTCTCAAGCGATTCATTCAAGGATCTTTCAGGATCATGAGCCAATGAATGACTGACTTTAGTAGTAACGAACAAATCCTCTCTTTTCACCAAACCTTGTTCAATGGCTTCCTTAATGCCTTCACCAACTTCTCTCTCAGTTGGGTAGGCCCAAGCACCATCAATATGTCTATAACCTGCCTTGATAGCAGCGACAACAGCGTCTTTTGTTGGCTTAATTTTATCCCCAAAGTTGGCTGTACCGAGACCTAGTGCTGGGATGCTTCTTCCATTGTTAAGTTTAAAAGTGACTTTTGTGGCATCTGAGGTGGACATTAGTGCAATGAAACGTCTATGGATTGATTATACTTTCTATATTACTGTAAAAAAGATCATTTTTGGGGTGTTTGATTGCAGAATTCCTGGTATTTATAATCATTTTGTTTTATGTTGATGTATGTTACCTTTGGAGCCACACATTAGATATTTGAACCTATGTTTAATAATCAATGCGTCTTAATTACTGTAATGCGCTATAACAGGGGAAGAAGCTTATTGGGGGATAGCGATCAACTAAACATAGGACCTCACTGCTTTATTGTTTTGGAATTGAGAGTCCATCTGCCCTTCTTTTGGAATATATTAAATCTGACAGACGATCAAGTTAATATTGGCTAACATAGTGAAAACTACTCAGAAAGAACCTATTAGCCAACCACGGTCTCAATAACTATCCAAACTTCAGATAACTCCCAAATCTTGAGTCAATTAACCTGTCTCATGGTGATTAGGACAAAAACGATTCAATTCAGGCATATCGTATATACCGCTTATGGACCGCCAGCAAGTCGTAATTACCTAAGAAACGCAAAGTGTATGGTTGATAGTTAAGGATGACTAATGTTATAGGCTCGTTGTTACCAAGGGGAAAGTAGAGCTATACCTTTTACGAGCGCTTAGTGACAAAACCTTTTATATCGTATACACATCATTATTCATAAGGTCAAAACCTCCTGTAAGTATTTGCTTTTTTCAACCTCATCTTTGTATTGATCTTTCACTAATGTTTGCAATTTCTGAACAATTTCATCACTGCTCATACTGTCAAGATCACATTGTTCCTTCCATTCTTTCAAGATCTTCTTCAACAATGCTGAGCCTTGTGCTATTTCTTCATTAGAGCATTTGGTTCTCTTATCAGACACGTATGGGTCATCCTTGTTGTCATTGTATTCTTCCAACTCAGCAGCTTTTCTCTTGGCCATAGAGATGATCTTTTGTGGGAATTTGACAACTTCTGCAACATGAATACCAAAAGATTGATCGGAAATACCAGGTTCCACCTTGTATAGTAATGTGATATCTTGTGACGTATTTGATTTACTCTCAACGTGAGCAACAACGTGTAAATTCTTCACCGTTGGGTTTTTTTCTGACAGTTTGGTCAATTCATGGAAATGTGTAGCAAAAACGGTAAAGCAATGAAGTTTACTGGATATGTGGTCACTGATTGCCCATGCTAAACCAAACCCATCATACGTCGACGTACCTCTCCCCAATTCATCAATGATGATCAAAGAATTGGATGTCGCAGACTTCAAAATGGAAGCAGTTTCTAACATCTCAACCATGAAAGTGGAAACACCTTTCAATTGTGAATCACCAGCACCAACACGAGCCAATATAGCATCGAACACAGTCAATTCCGCTTCTTCACATGGAACATAACAACCAATCTGGGCCATTAGCGCTATCAACCCCAATTGACGGATATAAGTGGACTTACCACCCATGTTTGGCCCCGTAATGATTAGGAATTCAGAATCTTTCTTTTTTAGATAGACGTCATTTGCAATAAAAGACACATCATCTTGCATTTCAACACATGGATGTCTTGCCTCTTTCAAAATAGTAGCACCGTTTTCGGAGTTCAATGGATGCATCTTTGGTTTAATGTACGGGATTGGTGAATATGTGGAGACGTGAGCAAATGAAGCAATGACATCTAAATTGGCAAGAACTAACGATAGCTTCTCAAGCACTGGTGCGTATGTAGCAGTGATGGAGACAATTTCCTTCACTAGCGATGATTGTTGCTTGTTGTACTTTTGTTGGATTTGGAAACTTTCTGAACTAATCTCCCTTAATTCTTCAGTGGTGAAGAAGACACCAGCCTTCACTGTCTGCAATTCAATAAACTTCTTTTTACCTCTGATTGATTTCTCCTCTGTACGTGTGACTCTCATACACCAACCGTGATTTACATGTAACTCTAATTTCAACTTCTTCTCTGCATCAAGTCCTAAATCATCAGCGACATCTTGATGGATTGTTCTGATCTGAGATTCAATTTCATCTAATCTGGATCTGTATTCTAACAACTGTTCATCATAATCTGGTTTGATAACAAACTCATGACGGTCTAAACTGTCTAAATCCACGGTGGTTTCCACTAATTCTTGAAGTTTCATCAATGGTTGGAAGTATTCCTTTATTGGCTGGAGCCACGTGGATTGGATCAGAGTCTTTAATCCATTCTCTTCTACTTCAGTTTCTTTTCCCTCTAATATTTCAATGATGTCTGGAACTTTCAACAAGAATTGATAAATTCTAACAACATCTTCCAAACTAGCATAGTTGGATTTTGTTAACTTCTTATTCAATTTTCTAACATCTGGAATGGAGACCAGCAAATCTTCAGTTAAGGATGATCTTAATTGTGTATCATCAATCAGCATACCAACCAAGCTATGACGAGCCTCGATATCTTCGAGGTTGACCAATGGTTGCTTGATCCATTGGTGCAACAATCTGACACCACCAACACTTTTACAATGATTTAATAGATCAAACAAATTGGAGTTTTTAGCACCATTAGTCAATCTTGAAGATGGGAATAAGTTTAGTGATTTCAGAGCTGAAGAGTCCAACTTCATGAATTGGTTTAAGCCATGACTTTTCAATTTGTATGAACCGAAATTTGAATCATCAGTCAACAGGCCCAGATAGTTCAAAGAAGCAGAAGCAGCACTCAAACCAGTAACATTTAGAGAGATATCACCAACGGCAAGGGCTAAGTCATCACCCAACAATCTGATCAAATCCTGTTCGATATCCTTGTTGTTGAAATCTGATGTCTTCAACTCGCTGACAACTGCACCACAACGATCAATAACCCCAACTAATTTCACATAGTCCGGATCTTCTGAGTTAGCTGGTGTTTGTATTAATACTTCCTTGGCACCCAGTTGAATCAGTAAACTTTCTAAATTTGAGTAAAGTTCATTATCAATGAATTCAGAAACACCAATCTCTTTCCCATTAGTGTCAATGAAGCAGAACCCTATGTTCTTTCCTTCAGTCTTGTTAACAACTTTCAAAGAAACAACAACCAAGTTGTCTTCAACATCACCACTATTCATCAACTCTTCAACGTTTTCAATGTTACCAGGAGATGCAAACTTGATCAATTCCCAAGTCTTATCATAAATCTCAACTTTTAAACCTTTATCAAATAATGCTTGGTTCAACAAATTTGATAAAACCTGTGGGGACAATGTGACATATTCAACACCATTGTGAGTGGTTTTAATCACAGATGTAGTTCTATAGATCAAATCGGCAACAAATCTGGCATCATCAGTGAAGCAACTGTAATAATCACCTTTATCCACTATACGTAACGTCTTTTCTGGTTTTACAGGCAGATTCTGAAACTTTCTGTAGAACGAGCGTTCGTCAGTGGTATCACTGAACTTCAACTCCGGTCTAGCACTACTCATGATGTGAGCTCAACCCGATAGATATGTATATATTCGATATGACATTAAAATCAAAGAGCTTCACGTACGCGTAAATTCACAAATTTCGAGAGATGCGGTGTCTGGATGTTTGGAAAGAACGTGTCATCCGAGGAATCGATTCACGTGCTAAATAACCGAATTTCAACTTATTTTAAACAAAACTCCAATGAACACTATCATTCATTCAACTCATCATCAAAAACTACTTAAAATAGACTCTATCGTGTCATAATGTGTTCATTCATTAATCTGTTAGCTCTTCGTAGCCTTCTTGATCGTTGCTATATATAAAGAATTGAATGAAGATGATGAAATCCATAGCTAAAGTCCCAATGGAACCTGCTAACCATGAAGACTGAATAAACAAATAGTATGGGTCTAAACTTATGGATAAAATTGAGATAACGTAGGTCAAATTACCCAAGCATGCACATAAGAAGAATAAGAATGAGATACCATCACACGATTTTCTCCTGAAGTTCAATAGGATCTGTGGGAGACGTGAACCCAAGTATAAAAAGGCAGAAAGCCAGCCAAAGAATTGAGCTAGGACGTCAAATGTTAAATCAGGTTCTGAAGGTTCCTGGTCTGGGTTGTATGAAATGTACCAGCCTATTATACCAGCGATAATAATAGTAAATATTAAGGAAAATTCAATGAGTCTTTTCAAGTTTGATCTTTTATGCTTTTTAATAGGCAACCCAGTTTCACGATCTGATGATTGAGTAGCAGTTTCTGAGCTGGATTCACCAAGGACATCATGTGCAATCTCTTCAAAAATGTTTTCTGATAGTGGGTTTGATGGATTTAAATGCACTGGGTCAGGGTTACTACCATCACCGTATAAAAAGAACTGTCCAAGTAGCACCAGATCAGCTAAGGTGTAGTAAATGGCCAAGATGATCATAGTTGGTAATACATGCTGCAGGACAGCCCCAAGGACGTTGAAAACATCCCCAGCTAACCACAATGCAATAAACAGAATACTCAGACCTTCTGAGGACTTTCTATACCAGTTTTCATAGATTTGAGGAACAAAGACAATAATCCAAAATGAAATTGAGATGGAACTGTTCAGTGAGGTTAGTCAACATCACTCCAAGATTATCGATAACCGCCGTATCTATAAGCAAGGGAAAAAAACCACATACCCAGTAATACCACTGATAGCTCTATTATCCAAAGATATATGAGAGAACTTTGGAGCCACAGCTGCCAATAGGTCGCTCATCTATATAGTCAAAAATGCACTTAATCTATGGTCTCGAAGAGAAGAAAAAAATGACGATGAAATTGAAATTTGTGTGCGGCCGCGAAATAGATTTCGCGCAAAGTTAGTTTAGTCTGGGTGCTTACGTAAGTTCTTATCTTATCACCAGAGCTGTTACCCGCTTTACAGTTTTGATGTTTAAACGTGTTGAGCTCATGGATTTAATGGAGAAGTCAGTTGAAGTTTTCTCCTTTTTCACTCAAAATTGTGTTGTTGTATAAGAATAAGCAATCAAAAGGTAGTTGAGATGTCAAGAACTTTGGTAGCAGCTCATAGAGGGTGAGTTCGAGGGATTAAAATAGTTCAGATTGGACCTTGTTTTTTGCTAATAGATGTCATTAGTTATAAAGCCAAGTATGCCGAGAATACTCTCGCCGCATTCGAAGGTGCAATTGAAGCTGGTGTGGATATGATCGAGACAGGTGAGTGCTGAGTTACAATTTGTGACTGACCTGTGTCAAATACTAATGGAAATAGACGTCCAGGTGACAAGTGACGGGATCGTTGTTATCAATCATGTAAGTCCGGATTCTGCGGAGAATAGTGGCGTCTTTTAACTAACTCTCACTTAGGATCCATTTACTGGTAGAAACTACAATAGAAATTTGATCATTGCAGATACTAAACTTGAAGAACTCAAGTCGCTGACCAATAAGGCCGATCCAAAACAAAAGATCGTCACTTTTGAAGAACTGCTTCACTGGTCCCTAGAGCAAACAAAGCCTGTTCAATTGATGTTGGATATCAAAGTTTCCAACAATGTCACTGTTTTAGCTAAGATTGTCGGAGCTTTACTGAATGTGAACAGCGATTTGTCCTTTTGGTATGATAGAGTTATTTTTGGTCTTTGGAATTTACAATTCTATAAGTTTGCAGTGGAGACCAATTTGCTAGCCAATTTTAGAATCATCAATATCACAGTCTCACCAACCATTGCTAAACAATTCTTGGAGTTCTCCTCCACTTTACCAAAAAAGTTTAAATTATTTGCCATCTCCCTTCTCCATTTACCCTTGATTGCACGAGAGTTCAAAGGGATTTATGAGGATCTAATCAAACCCGAAGGTATCAAGTTATTCTTGTGGACCTCGAATAAAGAAGAGCACTTCCAACAAGCTCTTGACTGGGGTGCATATGGGGTAATCACAGACTATCCAGAAGATGCTTTAACCTTCTTTAAAGAATCGCATACGTCACCTGGCTCTGAAACAACAAGTTTGGTCAAGAAGCATTACCAACAGCCTTCGATATTTACAGTTAAAGGCATAAAGTTGAACTTGAGGTTCATGCTGTTTAGAGTCTTTGAGTTTCTAATGCTGAACGGTCTTCTGATTCACAGACCTGTACAATTGTTAGTGTTCAAGTTTATCAGATTGATAATCGCTGACCAGTGAAGTTGCTGAAGATACAGTCAAATATACGTGAATTGGGTGTTTTTTTTCCTTCAAGTTTGCAGAGTAGAGGCATATAATTACATTGTTGTCGATATTCTTTAAGATGATGGTGTAAGAATCAATGAGGCTTCTAGACGAGTGCTTGAGAGTTGGTTCTACAACACTATTATAAGTTACAACCATATGATTTCAGATAGAGATCAGTCAAGAGCAGTGGCCACTCTATTGAAACGCTTGTGGGAATGAAAAGGGGAACATTTCTTTTCGAGTATATTTCCAATGATATCGATAGCTCGTGGAGGGAAACTTTACTTGTCTGGGGTAAGTATGAAAGAGTCAACGAATAAAATGGTGGGTCTGGTGGGCCAAAGAGCATTAAATGTATAGTTGTAATTGCATAGAAACTTCGACTTCACTTGTCAGTTCTGTATTAGCATAGATACATGCTACAATCTGGTATCAAATTGGCAGGTGTTTCCTACAAGAGACTTCCGGTACGTTGGGTGGCTAAATGAGAAAGGTTAAGCCTTATAAGCGCTTAATGATAGTTGATATGCTTTGGAGATTATTACTCTCTTTTGGTACGATAGAAGGCTTTGAATCTATAGTCTCGAAAGGGAATTAGCATTTGATAAATTTTCCTGCTCAATGTACCTTCAACAGTGTAGTAAAGTTGAAGGATGATGGGCGTCACAGAGAATTGAATTAAACAGAGAAGTATTGATTGTTAGGTTTCTTTAATCATGTGTTAATCAGCGCTTTTGATGTGAGCGCTAAACTGCGTCATTTGACTATCCATCATTAACAACTGATTATTAATCCTTGACGGATAAAACGAGGTGAATCACGGTTACAGCCTGGCTATAATCCTGTCCATATTTCTGTGTTTCAGTTCTTTGCTTCATCATTCCTCAGTGAAACGAGATGAGGCTCTTCAATTTTTAACTAATCCGGACTGAAATATACTTCGCAAGTCTTAACATATCCCGCCTAAATTCCGCTTCCCATTGGGACTGAAGATCAGTAAATTTCAGCACTAAGAAAAATTTATTTGTTTCTCATTAAAAATGTTGAAGTTTCAGTGTTTCATAAAAGAACAAGTGCAAGAAGTCCCTACAAACACCATGATTAAAGTGAGTTGAGCGAATCCCTGGTGGTTTTTAAACTGCATTGATACCGAGAAATATATTTACTAACAGTTCTTTTTGAAAAAGGGTCTTAGAAAGTCTTTAAAGGACAAGAAAACCACACACTCCTCAATATCTTCTCCATTAAATGACAAAACAGGTTCTATCTCATCCCTAAACGATATCCAAATCTCCAACCATAACATTCTACAGTCTCCTAAGCGTGTCATCAAGGCCTTGTATGACTACAAGCCCCAAGGTCCTGGTGAACTGGAGTTCAGCAAGGGTGATTTCTTTCATGTGATTGGTAATGAAGACGATTCAGAATGGTATGAAGCATGTAATCCTTCAAAAAACATCCGTGGTATGGTCCCAGTGCCATATTTTGAGGTCTTTGGCAAATCTAGACCGAACACCACGGGCACCACGTCGTCAAGCCAACTGAATACTCCACCAAGTGCTAAGAAACTATCCAGTGATTCATATTCAAATTCTGTAACATCAAGATCCTCACAGAGTGGTGGTGGTGCTAATACACTTTACGGTGTGGTCCTATACGATTTCAGAGCTGAAAGATCTGATGAGTTAGATATTCACACTGGTGAAAGTATCATTCTATGTGCACATCACAACTATGAGTGGTTTATCGCTAAACCAATTGACAGACTAGGTGGTCCAGGTTTGGTTCCTGTGAGTTATGTTGGCGTTATTAATATCCTTACGGGGAACTCCACAGGCAATGACGTTGTTGATGATATCAATAATGCTGGCTTACCAACTGTAGAGGAATGGAAGGGAAAGAACGCTAAATACAAAGCCAGTTCAATTCCACTAGGTAACGTTGATGAGAATGAAACTAAACAAGAATTCAGAAGCTCTAGAATCACGAGTAATTCCACAACACGTCACCAATCTGAATCGAACTTTAACCATGGTCATTTTTCCAATGCTTACAACAATGCACAATTTGAAACAACTGTTGATGATACTACCCCAGCCATAGTGGAAGCTGTTGTTGACTCATTCCATGTTGACAATGGGAGATACTGGTTCCATGTTAGGGCACATTTAAATAACGGTGAAGTCCGCTCGTTATGTCGTTACTATGAAGATTTCTACGAGTTCCAGATCAAGCTATTGGAGTTATACCCTGCTGAAGCTGGTAGATCTTCAGAGCAAAAGAGAATCCTACCGTTCATCCCAGGTCCATTGACATACATCACAGATAAGATCACGAAGAAGAGACAGTTCGACTTGAATGATTATATTCAAGAGTTAGTGTCGTTGCCTCACTACATTTCACATTCCAGATTTGTTAAAAATCTGTTCGAAATTAAACATGAACTTGATCACATCTTGGATCAAATCCCACCAAATGCCCATGAACAAGGTGGTGATGACACACTAATCAAAGAAGAGTCTATGAAGACATTAAACCAACACAATCAACAACCACAACAATCATCCTCATCGGGTTCTACTCCTTCAATCAAGCTAAAATTCTTCTACAGAGACGACATCTTTGCCTTACTAATTCCTTCAAACATCGAACTGGAGGAATTAAAAGGAAAGATTAGAAAAAGAATCTATGATGATGACAATTACGACACAGACTTCAGTTTGTACATCAAGGATGGTTCAAATACACCAATCTTGAACAGTGATGATATTTCCCATGTTTTGGAAAACAAACTAAAAATTTTAATTGATGATGAATGATGCCACAAGAATATTAATCCACCAATCTAACATAGACTTTAAGCCTTATTATTTAATTTCCCCTCTAATCAGTCCTTTTTTGCCCCTTTCTTTCAGTGTTTCTACTACCGTTGTTTTCTGTTTTGATTTGCTAATGTATTAATACGTGTATCCTTCTAATCAAAAAGTTGAATTACAGAAGAGATAGAATATCTTCGATCTCTGTAGTGTTCTGAACTTCTATACAAAGTTATGTTTCACTTCTGTGCTCCCAACTCTGTATCTGATAGTAATCATTTTCTAATACATCAAAGCTTTTCTTGAACAGGCGAGTTTCAGCCTTGCAGAGCAGATGTTTAGCTCTGATCTCTTGGTTAAATTCATCCTTAGGAAATACTTTACTTATAGTGATAGAGTAGTGATACTTAAAGTTCGGGATTTACGGGGTTATCGGTGAAAAATCTCTCAAAAGTTCCGAGTCAGTAAAATGCGAAAAAGACTCCTTCTCCCCGAAAAGGCGTTAACATTTTGACTCGGGTCTTATCACATGTTGAAATAGTTCATGACTCTGCGCGCAGACTGTGATAAAGAAGAGTCAAAAACTATTTGTGTTTAAATAACTTTAAATCAGAAGGATCTAAAGGAGAAATTTTTTTCTGGATCTTGGAAACTGTTTCAACCTTCTCTTGTTAGTTCCCCATAAAGTTCCTTTTCTGGTTTCTTAGAAGTTGCTGTTTAATTCTTGGTCCACTGCTACTACTGCCAATTGAACTCACTCAATGCTATCAGCCATCAGATCTGCTAGTCTTAGGGCCTCATCCCGTGCTGCTCGCATCGCTGGCTGCTCTATCACCACTAGTACACTAAAGAGATTCAGTTCCACCCAATGTGATATCTCCTCTGCTCAGTTTAAGAAGATCTACGACCCTTCCACTGTCCAGACCGCCGAATCTCGCCTGAAACCACTTGATTCCTTCCAAAGACGCCATTTGGGTCCAAACACAACTGATGTTCAAACAATGCTAGAAACCTTGGGATACTCAGATTTACATGATTTCATTAAAGACGTTGTCCCTGAATCTGTTTTAGTGAAGAGAAAGTTGAAAGTTGAACCTGCACAAGGGTTCACCGAATCTGAGATGATTGCCCATTTGAAGGCAATTGCTAAGAAGAATAAAGTCTTTAGATCCTTCATTGGTAAAGGTTATTACAACACAATCTTACCACCAGTTATCCAAAGAAATATTCTTGAGTCACCAGAATGGTACACTTCATACACCCCATACCAACCAGAAATTTCACAAGGTCGTTTGGAATCACTGTTAAACTTCCAAACCATCATCAGTGATTTAACTGGCCTACCAATCGCCAATGCTTCCTTATTAGACGAAGGTACCGCTGCTGCTGAAGCCTTAAGTCTGTCATACAACAATGCTAGAAAGAAGAAAACCAAATACGTTGTCGATAAAGACTTACATCCACAAACTTACTCTGTTATTGAGTCCAGATCGATCCCATTAGGTATTGAGATCATCAAACTAGACCTATCGTCTACTGGAGGCTTGAAACAATTAGAAGAGATAAAAGGTGAAATCTCAGGTGCCTTATTGCAATACCCAAGCTCAAGTGGTGATGTCTTTGACTTGGAACACTTGGCCAAAATTTCTGAAGTTGTTCACTCAGCTAAAGGTTTAGTCGCTGTTGCCTCTGATCTGTTAGCTCTAACTCTATTGGAGGCCCCATCTACTTTTGGCGCTGATATTGTCTTAGGCTCCTCTCAGAGATTTGGTGTTCCTGTTGGCTATGGTGGTCCACACGCTGGGTTCTTTGCCGTTACTGAAAATTTAAGTAGAAAGATCCCTGGTAGAATCGTCGGTGTTTCTAAGGATAGATTAGGTGGTCCAGCTTTAAGATTGGCATTACAAACTAGAGAACAACATATTAAGAGAGACAGAGCTGTTTCCAATATCTGTACCGCTCAAGCTTTACTAGCTAATATTGCCGCTAACTATGCTGTCTACCATGGTCCAAAACGACTAAGACAAATCGCTGAAAGAATTCATGGATTCACTTCCATCTTAGCATCTCAGATCTCCACTAAGCATGAAGTCACTAACAAGCAATGGTTTGATACCTTGACTGTCAAATTGAACGGTGTTACTGCGGAAGAATTGCTAGAAAAGGCTAGAACTGGCTACGAAATCAACTTGTTCAAAGTTGATGAACAAACAGTTTCCTTATCTTTAGATGAAACTGTCACTACCAAGGACTTGTCTGATCTAGTCCAGATTTTCAATGGGGAAACCGTTGCTTTTGAGTCAATCACTGAATTCCCAGCTTTCCCAACCTCTTTGACTAGAACTGATGAATATTTGACAAACCCTGTCTTCAACTTACATCACTCTGAGACTGCTATGTTAAGATATTTGCATCATTTACAAACTAAAGATATCTCTTTGGCTAACTCCATGATCCCATTAGGTTCCTGTACCATGAAATTGAACGGTACTGTTGAAATGATCCCATTAACATGGCCAGAATTTGGCTCCATCCATCCATTTGTTCCAAAGGACCAAGCCCAAGGTTATTCTGAATTAATATCTGGCTTGGAGGCCGATTTGACTGATATTACCGGTTTCAGTGCTACCACTTTACAACCAAACTCTGGTGCTCAAGGTGAATTCACTGGTTTGAAAGTTATCAAGGCTTATTTGGAATCCAAGGGTGAAGCACACAGAAACATCTGTTTGATTCCAGTCTCCGCCCATGGCACTAACCCTGCATCAGCTGCTATGAGTAACTTCAAAGTTGTTCCAGTTAACTGTCTATCTAATGGTTCTTTAGATCTAGTGGATTTGGAAGCTAAGGCGTTAAAACATAAAGACAACTTAGCTGCTGTGATGATCACTTATCCATCAACCTATGGTTTATTCGAACCAACTATTAGAAAAGCTGTGGAAATTGTCCATTCCAACGGTGGTCAAGTCTACTTAGACGGTGCTAACATGAATGCCCAAGTTGGGTTAACCTCACCAGGTGACCTAGGTGCCGATGTTTGTCATTTGAACTTACACAAGACCTTTGCCATTCCACACGGTGGTGGTGGTCCAGGTGTCGGTCCAATCTGTGTTGCTGAACATCTAGTCCCATTCTTACCAAAACATTCCCTAATTGAGACCAACGGTGCCAATGAAAAATCTGTCGGTGCTGTCTCCTCAGCTCCATTTGGTTCCGCTTCCATCTTACCAATTTCATATTCATACATCAAATTATTAGGTGCTGAAGGTCTACCTTTCAGTACTTCTATTGCTATCTTGAACTCTAACTATATGGTCAATAGACTAAAACCATACTATGAAATTGCCTTCATTGGCCAAGATGGTATCAAGTTCGGTGGTCATGAATTCATTTTGGACTTGAGAAAGTACAAGGCCAAGGGTCTTGAAGCCATTGATGTTGCTAAGAGATTACAAGATTATGGGTTCCATCCTCCAACTTTAGCCTTCCCAATTCCAGGTACTTTGATGATTGAACCAACTGAATCGGAAAACAAACAGGAATTGGATAGATTTGTTGATTCATTAATTCAAATAAAGACAGAAATTGATGCATTCCTAGCTGGGGAACCATTGGGTCAAGTGTTGAAGAATGCTCCACATTCTTTGAACGATGTCGTTCTATCACAAGATTGGGAAACTAGAGGTTACACTAGAGAACAAGCCACATATCCATTACCATTTTTGAAACAACAAAAGTTCTGGCCAACTGTCTCAAGATTGGATGACACTTATGGTGATTTGAACTTGATCTGTACTTGTCCTGACGTTGAGACAATTGCTAACGAATCATAGATATAATTTGTGACCTAATTAATGACTTATAATAAAACAATAACGTAGTCCTAATTGTAAATGAAATAAATCCAAACTTTCTATAAACTCTCTAAATCCAAAACTCAAAACACCAAAAATAAACCAAAAACCATGAATGACAACAGTTTGTAATTGACAGCAATAACTGTCCCACTACTGACAGCTGTGGAGTTCCCAAACAGATTACACGAGGTGTAATTGATATTTTTGAAGTACTGATAACTCTCAATGATCGAGTCATTGTGGACAGGGCAAGTGAAACTAAAATCTGGGGGACAATTCTGAACAATGGACCAACACATATCTATACAAGGTAAGATCTCATAGTACTCAGATTTAGGTTGAACCACATCGTTTAAGTAATCGCTTCTGGATTCGCCAACTTCTCGAAGTTTGTACTCATCCCTATTTGTATTACCGCACCTTGGGATAGTGATTGCACAAAGCCAATTTTTGTAAGAGACACGACAGTCATCACAAGTGGCGATAGGGGAGTAAAGAGCATCATCAACTGAGAAGCAATTGATTTGTTGCATGGCTTTGGTAAAGTTTTGATAGATCGACTCAGGATAAGAATCATATAATGCCATTAAGGCAGTAACATTCTGATCAACTTGATAAGCTGCAGACTGGGGGACAGAGTATGCCACTTGATCACAAAAATCAAGTCCATAGATTAATTTGCAAGCATCGTTCTCAGCAGTTTTAAACAAGATTCTCGAATAAGCTGAACCCCCGTCATTTGTACCATTGACCCCCTTGGTGATGTAAGCCACGTAGCTTGAAGAAGCGTTCAAATTATTGACGACAAATTGCTTTCTGAAATCATATTCATTTGTGGTGTAGAGTGTGACTATATCCTCATCTGGGATAAGTCCAGCCTGACTGTTCAAAGCGCAAAAACTTTTACTTAGCCCCTCGAAATAATTAGCTGTCTCATCTTTGAAAACATTGATCTTAAAGCTTGCTGTGCCATTTATGGCAGCTTCCTTTGTAGTACCTGTCAAATTGAACCTCTCAGTGCGGAAGAGGGCAGAGTTACCATCAGAATCAACCAATGTCGCAAATGTATCTTCATCCCATTGGAACACAAGATCATTTGTAGAAGCAGCAAACTGGAGTTGGAAATATTCTTGACTGTCAATCTCTGTGGTGTTCTTGACCTCTACGTAGATCAATGTGGTCAAAGTTATGTTTCTACCATACTCCCAATTCTGTGTCTGGTAGTAACCATCTTCAAATACAGCTTTTTCAACGCCTGTATTTGAAGAGACGTAGAAGTTTAAATACTCTAATGCCTCTGTTGATTTCAAACTAGTTGGGTATTGACAAATATTAGCAGACACAAATGCTAAAATGGAGTCCTCTTCTTTAGATTCAATTGTAAAATTGAAACCATAGACAGATCCTGGGTATAGTCGTAGATTTTGAACCTCCCATTCTCCAAGTTGGATATAATCGTGATAAGATCCAACAGCTTCTGAAATCATTTGATTCTGAGACTGTTCCTTCGATTGTGTACCAATATCCTGAGGAACATCTTCTGAATCATCAAATATTCCAATGCCAAACATTCTCTTGAATTTTGTCCTTATATCGACCTCTCCAATCTGAGAACCATCAATAGAATCATAATTCTGATAAACATCAAGAGAACCAAGTTGATTTGATTCCTCTTCTTCAAGTTGGAAAGACTCTGAGCGAACACCTAATATGAAAACAGAGAAAATGATATAAATCGATAGCCGTAGATAAATTCTGTCCATCATGAAAGTGAGTAATGCTTTGTTTTAAGCATTAGATAAAAGAATTAAAGAAGATTTAACATGTAATAGTTGATGCATGTTAAACTTAGGCTCCAACGGTACCTTACCTCAGTAGCTTCCGAGGATCACACACGTGACATTACCAAAATAGCCCCCGGAATTTATGGAAAATGATCCCGTCTTGTCTGCCAAAAATACACGTGTAAGCGAACTGCAAAAAGAGGCATAAAGAAAAAATCGAGAATCTGACTAAAACACACACTAAATTGAGAATTTATAGGCTTCTTTCCCAAGTTTTCAAGGAATTCCCTCTGTACTTCCACTACAATGACTGTCAAGGCTGTGTTCATTGAACAAGCTGTAAGTAATCCGTTCTTTTTCCTGCTCTTCTTATGATCTATATGCTAACAGAAAGTATTTTAGTGTGATTCATGTCGAAAGAGGAAGCTAAAATGTTCCAAAGACCTACCCAAATGTACCAAGTGTATACACCATGGATGGGAATGCAATTACTCTCCAAGAGTTGTGAGGTCGCCACTAACCAGAGTTCATTTGACCAAAGTTGAGAACAGAGTTCGTGATTTAGAAATGTTAATCCATGACTTGCTACCTGATGCTGATGTTGACAAGTTGTTGGCCAAACAGGTACCTCGTTCAGCAACACCAAAGACTCAATCTGGTGATGTTTCACCTGCTACACAATCCCCTAGTACATCCACGTTAATGAACCAAACTGCTAGTTTCTCGGATCATACGGAAAACTCGAATGACTTTCAACCTGAAATTCCAGAAGATGATGTCCCAGATGATGCAATCTATGGGTTCGATTGGGTCGAAGAAGATACTGATATTGCATTAAATGATGGTATGGCCGCTTTGAGTGTGAATCCTTCTAATAAAGGTTATTTTGGTGTTGCTTCAAGTGCCGTGGTTTTAAGAGCTTTAAAGATACCCAAACAATCTACAGATGAAGAATATAGTCCTTCTTCTCAAGGCCCAGACTCAAGAAGTAACTCCAGAGTACTCGATATGGACTCCACATTGTCCTTAACTGCCAAATATTTGACCAATGAGTTCATCGAATCCTATTTCAACAATTATCATACTTCATATCCATTCATTCATAAAGAAACATTCCTTGCACAATATCGTGATGAAATTCCAACTCCAACCAATGAAATCTGGCAGATCCTATTAAATACAGTTCTAGCTCTAGGTGCATGGTGTTTACATGGAGAATCTTCTAACTTGGATCTTTACTATTATCAAAATGCCAAATCATACTTATCATCCTACGTTTTTGAGTCTGGGAGTATCCCATTGTTACAAGCCCTAACCCTTTTGAGTAATTATGCTCAAAAGAGAAACAAGCCAAATACCGGTTGGAACTATTTGGGTCTTGCCGTTAGAATGGCAATGGGTTTAGGTCTATACAAAGAATTCTCTAATTGGACAAGTTCAAAGAATCAACTTCAATTGGAAATGAGAAGAAGGTTATGGTGGGGGTTATATATCTTTGATGGTGGTGCTGCTATCACATTTGGTAGACCTGTTAATTTACCTGTTGATCAAATGATGGATATCAATGAAGTTAGTAACATCAACGATGATGATTACTTAAAGAATAATGATTTGAAGAAAGAATTAGTCCCCGTTGATTATCCAACGATATATTCTGGTCTAATATGGCAATCCAAATTCACAATTATTTCCACTGAGATTTATAATAGATTGATTTCTAAACCTGCTCCTACTGCTTCTGAATGTTTACAGTTAAACAATAAGATCACTGAATTTATTCAACAATTGCCACCATACTTCTCAGAGAATTCATTGGTTGCAGAGAATTCCACGAAGATTCCTAATTCTCCTAAGACACCAGAATGGTTAGCATTTGCCAGATATAGATTGATTTGGAGATATAAGAACTTACAGATAATTATGTTTAGGCCATTTATTTGGCAAAGAGTCATTGGCGTTAAAAATCCAGAGATTTTGGAAATGGCTAAATCTCCAGAAGGTAAACAAGCTAGAAATATCTGTTTGACCTGTGCTCATGAAACTATATTATCCATATCCAATTTCATTTATAACCATGAAATGAGTGTTATCGCTAGTTGGTATGCAACTTTCTTCTTGTTCCATGCTTCTTTAATTTCATGTGTCTGCCTATGCTCTGAACCAAACTCAAATCATGCTACTGGTTGGAAAAATGATATAATATTGTCCAAGAGAATATTGGCTAAATTATCACAAGTGAATTCATTGGCTAATAAATTCGTCACTGTTATTGATAATTTGTGTGGGAAATATTTAGATGAGACAAGTTTACAAAACATCTTTGAAAAATTCAAAGATATTCCACAAGATGACCCAAAAGTTGCTAATCAATCCAAACCAACTACCACAAATCCAATTTCTCAGGATCAATTAGAACAACAGTTGAAAGCAAGGGTTGATGATTTCCTTCCAGACTTTGATTTTAATGATATTAGTGCTAACAGCAACATGTCTGAGTTATTGAACTTATTACCAGCTGACATTGCCAATATTGAAGCTTACAATAACAATAATAATGGTCAATTCTCAGTGAAGACTGAAGAAGAAAATTTTCAAGGGTTTAATATCAATTATAACAACAACGATGTTATGCTGAACAGTGAGGCTGATATGGCTAATAGATTAAGTTCCCAAAGATCACAGAATCAACAAGAAAAGAGTGATTTTTATGATTTAGTTTTCAATGAGGATCAAAATATTGATTGGAATTTGAAGTAATTTGATTTTATTTGGTAATGTTTATCGGGGTTTTGTATGATGTTAATTTAATGACGTATTTAATGATAATGTTTTGGAGTAGCTCGATTAAGGACTCGCAATATATATATATTTACTAGCTAGTAAAGTCCATCGCCAAGATCTAACGATTTTCACAGTATTATTGTGAGTTGGTGTCAGAATTACAAAATGAAAAATTGGTGAGTCATGATCAATTGAACCCTTCAGATCAGATCTTTGTTGGTTACTAATAATTAATACAACAAACTTTAGACGCCAATCATGAAGTTCTCAAATTTCGAGCCTTGATGAGGAACATGAATTGACACAATAGAAGCCCTCAGGTCAGTAGATGCCTTTCATCAGCCTCAAAATCTGTCTTTTGTACTAAGAACATATTTTCGCAAAAATGACGCAAACAAATTGCCTAATTAAGAGATAATGGCGCGGACTTTAACGCTGGCGCTCATGCAGTTTTATGCGCATTCCTGTACATTAGTTTGACCGCGTTGTTTTGACAGTCCAGTTCAATTGTAAAAGAATCTCAGAGAATTTCCCAGCACCAAAAAATATATAAATAGATGGGAAATCCCTGTTTTTTTCTCTTAATGACACCACTTTAACTCTCTTATTCAAGAACAATACAAAATGTCTGCCACTGAAAACGTTGAAAACAAAGTCGAAGAACAAGTCGCTCCACAAGTCGAATCTGTTGAAGCCAAGACTGAAGAAGTCGCTCAACAAGGTGAAGAATCTAAAGAAGAAGCCACCAAATCCGCTTCTGAAGCTAAAGATGAAGTCATCAATGAAGCTGGTAAGGCCAAGGACGAAGTTGTCAAGGCTGAAACTACTGCTGAAAAGAAAAACATTTTGAAAAGATTTGTTACTAAGGTCAAATCTATTGTTTCAAGCATCAACTAGATCACGCCACTTTCAAATTTGATTGTATGATTTTGCGATTTTTTTTCTAATAATCTCGTTGTTGTTGTTTTTTAATGGTTTTAATCATGGGCGCTCATGTCCCAAGTTGTCATTGGGCTTGGTGTTGATGTCGTGCTTGTGGTTCCATTTTGATGTCTTTTTATTTATCTGGTTGTGATGGTGAGTGTTTTTTTTTTGTTTGAACCAACCATACATGTTTCTTTAATATTTAATCTTGAGCCTAAGAAGAGAGCGCTACAGTCTTCAATTCATAATAACTAATACAAAGAAGTCTAATATTCCTATGATCATACATTCCATTGGGACTCGACACGTATTTTAATTGTAGTGAAAAAAGGCGCTGTTGTTATTTTTAGGACTTGAGGATAATTTTTTTTTTTTTTTTAATTGTCTTAGCGCCTTTGTTTTAATCCAGACAGTGATGTGTGTAACCAAAACATAATGATCAACTGGATGGCGAGGGCTTAAGATGAAGTCAAAGTCGTCTTTGTTATAAGATGTTTCTCAATTCATTGTTATGTTACGGCCTAGTCAAACTGTTTGACTTATTGTAAAAGCCGTATGTAATTAATTATTCTATTTATTAAGGGCGCATTTTTTTTGGGCGCAGAAATTTGCTAGCAGGGCCTCCCTTCAAGTGAACTTATAATAAAGAATAAAAAAACAAAGAGCCCTTGATTATGACCCAAAACGGACAAAGACCAGCTGAATCTCTGCTAATTATTGATCAATTAGTTGGTCAAGTGGTTCCATTCATCATTCACCAATTGAATGTTCTAAAACCTGCCTCTTCCCTTCTCTCATTAAAGTTGATATCTTGAAAAAAAAAACACAAACAAATAGCCAGCCTGCAGAGATCTGTTAACACTTACACACTTACAGGCGGAAATGAGGACCCAAAAAGAAAAAAAGAAACATAGAAAAACAGATACACATAGAATTATATAGCTCACATTTCTCAAAAGAAACAATTCCACTCATAACGGCAAGAATCAATTATTAACTTCTCTTTTTATTCATTTTTTTTTGTTTAGCCCTCATAACAATAAACATGGCCAAATGCAGGTTGCGGTACGCCACTTTGAACAAAAAAAAAAAAAAAAAAAATATTGCCACAAAAAAGATTCTGCAGGAAAGAAAATAAGAGAAAATATACGAATTAGGGCAACTTCTCTTTATGGAAGTCTGCACACCACGAAAAAAATGGCGCAAATTCATTCGTTTTGAGAAGTTGAAAACTTAAAAAAATTGTGACAATTTCGCCAAAAAAATCAGTATAAAACAGGTATAAAACATATATAGATCAAGAGAAGGATTCACTACACTTTCATTCCAATAGATTGTAAATTTCTAATTTCTTTTACAACATTACCCTGATCACCTTGTCTAACTTTTTTTTATCCTTCATTTGGAGGTTTCTAGTCTTATTAAGCCCTCGATTCATCTTTTTTGCATTCCGACCAGCAACACACGTGACTGTTATGTAGGTTGATATATAATTTATCAGAGATTTTGGTGGACAAGGGTCATCAATTCCGACTTTTTAATCAAAACTTCAAAACGTCCAAAAAAAAATGTAAAGAGTCCCTCTCCAATTTTAAAACCCCTTTGACTCTCTTTAAATCATTAAAAATCACAAAGAACGCTGTTCTATTGGTTTAAAATACCGAAGTCTACAACTTTTATTCATTAAGTGCGTCTTTATTGCTGCAAATTGACGCTCTTTTGCTCCATTTTGTGTCATTATTTACATTTGGTTTCCAGTATTTCCAAAACTTGGTTTGATCTTTGTTGTTATTTCCATAATTACAAACGTTGTAAAATCGTCAACGGAATTCACCAAATTATAAACTTTAAGACTGTTTTTTTTCTCATTTTTGTGATTTTTCATTTGTTCTTTCAAACTTTGTGGTTTTTACTCCTCCTTCCCCCATTTTGTTGTTGTCATTTTATTGCCATTTTTTTTGGTTGATCACTTTTTTTTTGTTAAGGTTCCCACACAAAGATCATTGTTTTTGTTTGTGGTTTCATTAAAGAAGAGTTTTCACAAGTAACAAGAGGGTAAAAAGTTAAAAGTTTTGCCTTAAATTCAACTGAATTCAATCATTTTATCCTTTTGATCTTTGAAATCTTGATAAAATGTCGGATTCAAACACCAACATGGATCTCAGAGTTGGTAGAAAGTTCCGTATTGGTCGGAAGATTGGAAGTGGTTCATTTGGTGATATCTACTTAGGTACAAACATCATTAGTGGTGAACTGGTTGCCATCAAGTTAGAAAGCATAACCGCTAGACATCCTCAACTAGAATATGAAGCTAGAGTTTATAAATCTTTAAGTGGTGGTGTTGGTATCCCATTCGTTAGATGGTATGGGACCGAATGTGATTATCATGCTATGGTTATTGATTTGTTGGGTCCATCATTAGAAGACCTATTCAACTATTGTAACAGAAAGTTTAGTTACAAGACTGTTTTGTTGTTGGCTGATCAGTTGCTATGTCGTATTGAATATATCCATGCTAGATGCTTCATCCATAGAGATATTAAACCTGATAACTTTTTGATGGGTATTGGTAAAAGAGGATCACAAGTTAATGTTATTGATTTTGGTTTAGCTAAGAAATATAGAGATCCAAGAACCCATCTTCATATCCCATACAGAGAAAACAAAAACTTGACTGGTACTGCTAGATATGCCAGTATAAACACCCATTTAGGTATTGAACAATCAAGAAGAGATGATTTGGAAAGTTTGGGTTATGTGTTGATATATTTTTGCAGAGGTTCTTTACCTTGGCAAGGTTTAAAAGCTGGTACAAAGAGACAGAAATATGATCGTATCATGGAAAAGAAAATGTCAACACCAGCTGAAATTTTAGGTAGAGGCTTACCAATTGAATTTGTCCATTATTTGAACTACACAAGATCTTTAAGATTTGATGATAAACCAGATTATGCATACTTAAGAAGATTGTTTAGAGATTTGTTCTTGAGAGAAAACTATAGATATGATTACATTTTTGATTGGGCTCTCCAGAAACAGCAACTTGCTCAAAAGAAAATGGAGGAAAGTAAAGAGCACCAGGATCAAGACCATTCCAAGAACCAAATTCAAACTCAACAACCACCAATTCAACAAGACCAACATCAACAACAACAACAACCTCAGACACAACCAACTTTACAGCAACAGGTTCCTCAACAATCATCACCATTGCAACAATATCAACAACTCCAACTCCAGCAGCAGCAGCAACAACAACAACAACAACAGCAACAGCAGCAACAGCAAGTTGTTGACAAAATTAGACTTCAGGCTCAGACTCAAGCTCAAGTTCAATCTCAACCTCAATCTCAATCACCTGACCCTCAACTAGGTCAAATCAACAGAATGCAAACTGCTGCTCAAGTATCATCATCACCAGTTACTCAAAATAGACCACCACAACAGCAACAGCCACTGTCACAGCAACAGCAACCACAACAACCACAACAGCCTGTCCAACCACAACAAAAGCAGCAAGGTGAAGATGGTATTCCATTAGCGACATATAATCTAAAGAGAATTCAACCAAGAGCTGGAGGTGATAGCAAAGGTCGTATTAATGACTGGAGATCTGAAGTTGTTTCGGTTCATGATCACCAGGTCTCTAAATTTCAACCTATCTTGAAAAGAAATCCTGAACCAACAAGTCAACCACAACCACAAACTCAATCCCAACCTCAAACTCAAAATCAAACTCAAAAAACATCACAAGGTACTCCTCATTGGCTATGAATTCCTTTTAGTTCAATTGTTGTTTAAACTCTTGGTTTCACCTTTCATTTTTATTTCTGGATATCTAAGAGAATTGGAGTTTTGTCATTTACTTGGTTTTATAGCATCGTCATGTTTTTTTTTAATAAAGAAATATAATCTAATTAAGAATATGCATATTCAACTTTAGAGCTACATAATTGTAATGTGATTGTTTTCAATTTCTATGTACTTGCCCTATCTAATATATGGCATAATTGTTGCAACTTTTCTATATATTGTTTAACTCATCATGTTTCTTACATACATGTTCCAACAAATGATAAGCAATAGCAGTCTTTGTAGGAATTGTATAATCATATGTCTTGCCTGGTCTATGATAAACCAAATCTTTCAACTCCTCAATATCAATCCATCTAGCATCAGCTAGTTCTGGATCATGACCCAAATGGATTATTTCATTTACACCATTGAACTCAACAAAGGCACAACAACCAATCATCAGATTAGCAGGATAAGGCCATGGCTGACTCTTGATAATATCACATCTATAGCCCTTTACACCTGTTTCCTCCCAAAGTTCTCTTAATGAAGCAACTTCAATAGTTTCAGCAGGTTCAACAAACCCAGCGATAGTAGAATACATGTTACCAGGAAATCTCTTCCCACGACCAATCAACACTTTTGAATAATCTTTATTCGTTACTGCAGTGATTACCACTGAGTCTGTTCTTGGAAATGAAACATTGGAAACACTAGCAGATTTGACGGGACATCTTTTATCTTTTTCTGAAGAACATAATAGTTTTGTACCAGCATTGATTGCGATCGTTGGAGAACCACAACCGGCACAGAAACGATTACGTTTTAACCAATCCAAGTACATTTTGGCATAACTGAAAATCCCACTATCAAATGAAGATAATTGGAAAATATCATTTCTATTAATGATTCTTTTAACTTTTTTTTCAAAATGGGTGATCAATGAATCATTAGATGAAATATCAACACTGAAATAAGGTTGACCTTTATAACTCTTATAACTAACACCATCAACACGTTCATCAAGACCTAAGAATGTGAATTTCAATTCATTCGCTTTAATATCATTGTTAGCATTGAAGATTGTCCATTGATCAATATGATCTTTCAATTCGGAGTAAGAGGCATAATATAGCTCACTTGAAGTGCCATCGAAAGAACCATAGGCAGCATCATCTTTGAACACAACAATCTTTGTACTTGAATCTGTGATTGAGGCATTAATGAACTCAAAATCTTGACGAAGGAAGGAAAATCTATTCACTGTATCATGACCAAAGAAGATATATTCATCAAGAAAGTCACCAGGAGCAGAAGTAGAAGAATTTGTTGGATTGGACATTAAATGTTCTTTAACTTGCAAAATTCTGTGAATTGAGGGCATTCAAAAGTTTTCAAAGATAAGAGACGAAAGTCATTATTTCTGAAGTGTCATCAATACTTTTTCTTTTTATTTGATTACAAATATGACCATCCGGCTAAATGAAAAGAATACCTGGAGAACCTCCGGATAAATGAAATGAAAAACAAAGAGAGATAAGGTCAACAAAGAAATAAAAAAAAATCATACTATAACATTATGCATTAAAATGGCATGGCAGATTGTCCAGAGGCCTTTCTATTTGGTTGAGATGATGGTTTGGATCTTTTTGACTGAGAATTGGAGTAGTTCTTCTTTCTCTTAGTACCACCACTTTTCTTGTAACTTCTTCTTTGTGATGAACCACCAGATGCTCTTTTTGGTTGGGAATTCGTTTGGGTTTGAGATGCTAAATCTTGTGATGCTTTCATTTGGTTGATCAATGCTTGGTTCTGTTGTCTTTCGCCTTTAGTGAAGAAGTGAGATTTTGTTGCACTTGCTGAACCTGTGGTTGCAATTCTTTCCCTTTGCAACTTCGTTAAGGCAACCTTGAAATACTTGAAATAATCCTTTTGATAAAGATTTAAACCTTTCAATTGTTTAAAACTTTTCTCATCTTGAGGTAGTGACATTGCCATCTCCTTTAACGGTCCATCTGCCATTACTGAAGAGCTTTGTTGAAGCCTTAGCGATGCCATGACTTGATTTCTAACATCTGACAAAGTTCTAACAGCCTTCACATAGTTATCACGTTCAGCATTGTTGTTAAATCTAATTTCACTCAATTGGATAGGCTTTGGTGCTAATTTACCTCTTGGTGGGGCTAACATTTGACCAGAAGAAGCATTAACTGGAGCCAAATTTGATGACGTTCTTTCAAGGTGAACTTTAGCACTGATAATGGCAGGAGGAGTTTCAAAGCTTGGAGCACGGTTCACTGGGTAGTCTTCATGCTTGTCATTAGCTGTATTTTTCCTCTTCTTTGTCTCTGTGGAGAATGTCATGATGATCTTTTTACGACCAGAAGTCAATGAGGTTGCATTTGGACCCGGTTTAATATAACTTGTAGCGAAACCAGCACCGTTCATAACAGAATATTCTTGTAAAATTTTCTCTGTAATCAAATGGAAGGCAATTCTTTCTAAATCCCTTCTATCCAATGAGCTCCCAGCGCCATGATACTCATTCATGTCATGTCCAGCTTGTTGAATCTTTTGACTGCGTGATCCTCTAAAGACATCTTGACAGTGGATCAGTGTAACTTTGTCTTGATGAATAGAGTTGACCAATTGAGTAAGTTTAATAGCATATTGTGTAACATCTTTCTCGATTAAAGTTGTTGAAGTACCATTACGACAATTGTCGCAATTTTTACCACACAGTCTCTTGTCAAACTCTTCGTTGAAGTACTGTAACACCTGTTTACGACGACAATCAGTCTTGTTCTCACAATATTGAATAACTTGGGTCAATTTGTTCATGTGTTTCTCTTTACCTGAAGCGTCAAGTTCTGAGTCTTTTTGAATCATGGTCTGGATTGATTTAGCGTCTCTGAAACTGTAAAACATGATACAATAGGAGTATTCACCATCTCTCCCAGCTCTACCAGTTTCCTGGTAATAACCTTCTAGCGTTCTTGGAATGGTCAAATGGTAGACAAAACGGACATCAGCTTTATCAATACCCATACCAAAGGCAATGGTAGCACAAATCACCTTGATTTCACCTTGCTGCCATTGCTTCTGAATTTGAAGTCTGTCTTCTGCTGTCATACCAGCATGATAAAAAGCAGTCCTTACACCAACATTGTTCAACTTTTCGGACGTTTGTTCACATGATTTTTTAGAGTGACAATAGATGATACCAGTTTGGTTATGGAAACGACTTTTGATAGATTCTTCAATGTTTTTCATGTGATTTTTGTCCTTTTGCAGTACTTCATAATACAAGTTGGTTCTATTAAATGATTGCTTCAATGAAATCGGGTTGATGAGTTTCAAGTTATGAACAATATCCATCTTGACATGATCATTTGCCGTAGCTGTTAAAGCCATCATAGGAACATCAGGATAAGTCACTTTGAAGTAACTTAACGATTTATAGTCAGGTCTGAAATCATGGCCCCAACTACTAACACAATGGGCTTCATCAACAACAATTCTTGCTAAGTTCCCCTCTCTGTATAATTTAGCAATAGCATTCTTGGCCTGTGTAGAGGCGCTAATCATTTCTGGAGACAAATAAACCAATTTCAATTGACCAGTGACAAAGAGATGGAACATGTTTTTTCTTTCTTCCAATGAGGATTTTGAGTTAATCATACCAGCAGGGATTTCTTTTTCCCATAAATGGTCAACTTGATCTTGCATCAATGAAATCAATGGAGAAACAACAATGGTGGTACCTTTGGTCTTACCAGAATTCACAATAGCTGGTAATTGATAACATAATGACTTACCACCACCAGTTGGCATTAAAACAAAGCAATCTCTACCTGATAGAGTGGCATCAACAGCTTCTTGCTGGTTAGGTCTGAAAGACTGTAATTTGAAAACCTCTCTCAATCTACCAAAAACCTCATCAGTCCAAGGATATCTAGGGCCGTGTTGAGGTAATGGTATATCACGCAAGATTTCATCCAAATCGTCATCGTTGTGACCCAAAACTGGGGAACTTGGTGGCAGCGGTTCATTTTCACCAACAACTTCACTTTCCGAGAAGATTGTTTCATGTATTGGTTCTAGACGTCTCTGAGGTGGAAGATCATCCAGATCTAAGTCACTATCTAGGTCAATAATAACAGCTTGAGAGTTAACTTCTCTTTCTTCATCAAAATTTTCAGTTTCTTCAATTTCAGCTTCTTGTTCTTCCTCATCAGCATCGTCATCGTATGGATTATCTTGAGACCTGATCTGAGTTCTGTAGTCATCTGTGGCTTGAATCTCTTCAGCCTCGCTGGAACTAACAACATCTTCATCTCTACGTTCTTCGTCAACCTCCTCTTCATCGACTAAGGACATTTTCAGATTGTCCACCTCAGACCGAGAGACACGTAGTGTGTTTCCTTCTCTTTCGTTATCAGAGTAGTCACTTCCTGGCAGTGGAGCTTCAGAAGCACTCTTGTACTCCTCGTAATCATCATCTTCAAAGGAACCATTCCCATTGTCAACGATAAAACTTTCCAAGTCAGATCCATTATCGTTCTCATCAATTTGACTTGTCACCAGACCATCCATTGTACGATTACCAAAGTCGTCATCATCTTCAACTTCATCATTCAAATATTGGTTTTGCAATGGTAGCGGAGGTGAAACTTGAACTCTGGTTGGTTTTCGTGTGGAAACCGGTTCTTCACATTCGGAATCTTCCTCAATCTGGTTATCAAGATCCAGACCATCATCATTATTATCATCATCAATATTGATCTCTCTTGCTTTAATAGCCCTATTGTTTGGTTTCGGAGTGGAGCTTACTCTGCCAGATTCTCTAGAGGTATCTGCCACTTGGACATTCCCAGTAGCACTGAAGCTAGTTCTCAGATCAAATGTAGTTTGTCTGGCGACAGGACCTGATGGTAAAACTGTTTCCAAAACTTGTACAACAGACTGACCATCAAGGACACCCGCACTTGAAGTCATCGGTTCTTGTGATACTTTGGTGCTCTGTAGTCTAGATAATTGAGTCTTCAAACTGTCTTGCTTCAGTTCAGTCTGTGATATCAGCATGTTTAAATCACTTCTTTTCACCCTCTTGTCATTCTCTGACAAAGCGGTGGATTCTTCAATCGAGAGTCTCTTGACCAACAAATGGATTCTCTTTTCACAAACATCGATGTATGAGCTTTGAAGCGCAAGAATCCGATTTGTAAGATTGTTATCACCGGGTATCCCTGTAGCAGATGTGAAAGATGTGGTAGTGTTGTCTGTTGAGAGTGGTTGTATAACTCTCGGACGTGGCGTAGGTGGTGCCCTGACTGAATGCTGGGGTATCACTTCCGGTTCAGCAGCATCTGAGGGTCTATTAAAATCATAGTTGTCCAGGGCAGTCAAGTCGGATTCATTAAGGTCATTCATATCATTATCATCATTAGCAGGGGTTCTTAGACGAGCCAAAGGTATTATTGGTTTGGGCTTCTTGGTAGAGCTTAATCCAACACTATTCGTTGTCTTTCGTCTCTTTGCGGTTGTTGTAGGTGTGGAATCAATGTCATCGTCAAACGTAAGATCAATAACTGCAGGTGTTGTGGTGGGCCTATTCACTGTGGGTAGATTTAGATGTTGGATCGGTGGTTGCGGCGATGACTTCTCACTTGAGGTGGAGCCAGCTCTTCCCATTGAATTCTCACGTCTGACTGACCTAAGTCCTGGCGTACGTACTGACTTCTCAACGTTCGTGAGTACAGAGCCTATGTCATGGTTTTGGGGGGATGGAAGTTGAGGATTGGGTACTGGAGCGGCAACCGTTGTGGAATCTTTTTTCCTTTGTACATTAACGGTATTTGTGATCTCATGGAGCAGTGTCAGCTTTGGGATGTTGGCCTTAGATTGCTCTAGCCAGGTTAGATGTGACTTGAGGTTGTTTCTAACCATGGTCTCTTTAATCAGACCTAATGGGCAAATCAAAAAGGTAACAAGAACAACACACAGTGGAAGGTGAGCGACACAAGCGAGATGACCCTCAATTAAGTATGGAGGAGGATATGTACAAGTGAGTGATATCGAGGGGGGATATCAAAGTAACAATTAACGCTGAGGAAGATCAATATGTCTTTCCTTCTTCAGTGTTGTTTTGCCTTTGTTTACTTTAATCTAAAAAATTTGAAAAGCGCGAAACTTTCGCGATCCACAAAAAAAGAAGGTTCGCGTTTTCTTTAATAGACGCGTTTCATAGAAGGAAGAAAAAAAAGTGATGTGAACCAGTAGTTATGGTTTGACTTTTAAGCCTATAAACGCATTAATTTATCTAAAATGGCCAGAGAAAGAACTGTTGAGAATCTCCCTTGGTAAGTCTTTACCCACTTGGGCCTCTCTCTTGCTCCTAGACTTTACTAACGTGAATCAGGGTTGAAAAATACCGTCCAGACACATTAGATGACGTTTATGGTCAACCAGAAGTTGTTGATACAGGTAAGTTTGTTTTGACTATCACAGATAAAAGCTCAATTAGTTACTAACCGATTCCAAGTTCGCCGTTTTGTCAGAGATGGTCGCTTACCACATCTATTATTTTACGGTCCTCCAGGTACTGGTAAGACTTCTACAATCACTGCTTTAGCTAAAGAAATTTATGGTTCAAATTATAAAAACATGGTGCTTGAATTGAACGCTTCAGATGACCGTGGTATTGATGTTGTGAGGAATCAAATCAAGAATTTCGCTAGTACGATGCAAATCTTTAGTAGAGGCTTCAAATTGATTATTTTAGATGAAGCTGATGCCATGACTAACGTTGCTCAAAATGCCCTAAGAAGAATCATTGAAAAATACACCAAAAATACAAGATTTTGTATATTGGCCAACTATGCTCACAAGTTGAATCCAGCTCTATTGTCCCGTTGTACAAGATTCAGATTTAGTCCTTTAAGTGAATCATCCATCCGAGAAAACATTCAAAAGGTCATCATTAAAGAACAATTGAATATTGATAAAGAAGCCGAATCTGCATTATTAAAACTATCAAAGGGTGATATGAGAAAAGCATTGAATGTCTTACAAGCTTGTAAAGCTGCCACTGATGATGAAATTACCACCGATATGATCTATGAAAGTGTAGGTGCTCCACATCCAAAGGACATTGAAACCATCCTAGATTCGATTCTAAAAGACGATTGGAGTACTGCCATTGCCACACTAACAAAGATCAAGCAATTGAAAGGTCTAGCATTGATCGATCTATTACAAGGGTTTGTTGAAATTCTCGATCAATTTGAGTTGAAAGTGGAAACTAGAGCTGCCATTTTAAGAGGTTTGGGTGATATCGAATATGCTATCTCAAGAGGTGGTAATGAAAAGATCCAATCAAGTGCTAGTATTGGTGTGATCAAGCAATCATTAGAATTTGAAGCATAGAATGACATGAACATGTGATAAAAAACTGTAGAGCATTCGTGTACCTTCTTAACTGTTTGCCTTATGTAATAGCGCTTTAAGGGCCATAAGGCAAAAACAGCTTCACCAGCTTACCCTGGACTGGACCGAAATATCCCATCAAGTCTTGGTAAGATAATTCATAGCCTAGACCCACTTTCTTACTAAGGGCTAAGGGCTACTCCTAATGCCGTGTTATGTTTTATTATGTTTACTAACAAAGATCTAGGTCTATGACGATTACAAAAGTGCATTGATCTAGAAAAAAAAAGGGCCCTTTGTACAATTCTATTGCTAAAACAACTGGATTCATGATATCACAGTGCACAGTCAAGGCAATAATGTGATGAATCAACACAAGACCTTACGAGCTATTACGTTTGCGAGATCAAAGTCCGCAGATCATTGAACAAAGCCAAGCAAAATAACTGAAAATCTCTCTTTTATTGCCCTTGGTTTACAACGTTGCCATAGTACCCAGGCCGTAATGTTTTTTTTTATTTTTACAGTGAAAATTTGATGATTTCATATGGCATAAAACGGCTGCAAAGTTGGACAAATATTTTGATTATGATCCATCATTTTATATTTATGATCTGGAATTGTAATCCGGAAGTTCCATTTCTGTAAGAGGCTCGATATTATAAATACATCAAGAATTTTCCCCTGTTCCTTTCCTGTTCTCATGATCTCTTTTGTAATTAGCTCAATATATCATTCATTGTAACAGAAATTAATACAGTACCACTATCAATATAGAAAAAAGAAATAAAAAAAAAAGATAATGTCACAAATCAAATTCAGCTCATCGCTTCCTTCTTTCCAACTACCAACGTTTATTCAAAACCCGTTAGAGTCTATGCAAAAGTCCTTAAAGAACATGTCTTACAGATCACGAATTTTGAAAGAGACTAAATTGCTCCAGACTAGTGAGATCCCAGGCATATCTCCTATCCCAACTGATAATCTCCATGTCCTATATATCGACATCAAAGTTAAGAATAACTCCCTATACCCAGATACATACCGTGCAAAGATCATGCTCCCTGACGAGTATCCCTTCGTCCCACCTGTGTGCCTCTTTGTCACTGACCTTGAAGAAGGCATCAAAACTATTCCGATGCATCCACATATCTACTCCAATGGCCATATATGCCTCGATTTGCTAGGGCCTAGTTGGACCCCGATTCATTCTGTCTCAAGCTTGGCAATCTCACTACAGAGCTTTCTAGCAAGCAACAGTACCAATGAAAGACCCCCAGATGATGATCAATACATTAGAAAAGGTTCCAAGGATCCATCAAAGACTAAGTTTGTCTACCATGATGATACTGTTTAAAATTGGCAGTTTTTGCTAATTTGTGATGTTTGCAATGTTTAAAAGAGAAGAATGAAGCTGGCTTTCATTTGATTTGATAATTGTAGTTTTGTCCTTGTAATTTTTTGGCCAGTTCTTAAGCTCCAATTTAGGTACAAAAAAAGTAGTTATAATGATCTATCAAAACAAGTTACACATCTCTGAGAATCTCAGTATTCAACCCGAAGAAAAGAATTACCCTCAGCTCATAAACCTTTTATCTCGAAATCAGAGTTAGGTGCTTCTTGTCAAAAGAGAATGATTGTACCCTCTGAGATGGTATGAAAGGTTTCTTTGAAACATGACGTCATTATATTGCGTGTGTGAATTTTTTAGAAATCTATACATCTTCAAGTTAAATATACCATCTTTAGGAGGGAACCTAGCGTAATATATTCTTCAATAGCTCAACAATAGTTCGGTCTCTTAAGTCTTTGAAGGCTGGCATCAGGGAAGTTGCATCATGTATACCTTTTGAATCAAGAAGCATTATATATGCTCTGAGATTTCAGCAAATTCAATGACCTTCTCAATATATGTTCTGATTGCTTCATTCGCATAGCTGAAAACATGAAATATTTGGCCAATTAGCTTCTGTATCTTCATGTTACATAGTATTCTGGACTTGATAGCATACCCAGCAGTGATCTTAGATTCACTATTCAACAATGTGTATTGTTTTCCCTCTTTTTCCATCATTGTAAACTTTTAACCAAACTTTGATAATCATTGAACAAATCTTGTAATTCAGAAATAGTCAACTCTTGGAATTGTCTTCCTTGGTATTTATTCAAGTCAACAGGATATCCATTCTGTGGTATACTTTGTAAAGCTGGTTGAACCTGGGACTTCAGCGATGAAGATCTTGAGCGGGAAGGTAGTGAGGGTAAGAAATCCCGAGAGGAGGTTCTTGAATGAGCAGGCTTGGTCCATTTCATGACATCACCCATGAAGTTTTTTAGTGGATTAGATTCATTGAGGGTCCCTGAATCTGGTAATATTCCAGGTGAAGTGTGTTCAGGGGATCTTAGTCTATTCATTACGGTTTTCAATGATGTATCAAATGCAGAACTTAAAAAGTTACCCGAAGTCGTTAAGATGCCATTAGTCGTTGTCAGATTCTTTTGGTTTTTGATCATAACTTCTTCTTTGGACAGTGGTTCATAATCATAAGTGGATATGTCCAAAGTTTGAATATACATCAATGAAGCTTCCAAATTTGTTAGACAATAGAGTTGGTCACTTTGTAAAGAATTGCCATTTCTTAGGTTCTTGATGTATTGAAAGTTTAAATAAAAGTCACATGCACCATACTCCGTTTGATCATAGATGATTATTAGATAGATCAATAGTGGTAGAATGTAATCTCCACTAATCTGTTCATTTTGCAAATGTTCTTTTAAGAATGTGTTTAATTGAGAATGGATCTCCATGACTTTTGAAATCTTCTGCAGTGGTGTAATGAGACTATTCAAATGTGCAAACTCTGATGAGATTTTGCGGAAGATGGGCAGTTGTAAGTCGACATCATAAACGTCTATCAACGTTGTATACTCTAGATTCTTAACCTTCTTGAGGATTTCCAGTTTGGCCATTATGTATCTGTTGATGGAATTAAATTGCTCGTTCTTCTTTATCAACTTTTCATGTAAGGATTTGGTCAATTTGTACTCGGCCATTTCAACATACTTCTTGACCTTATCCTCATCCTTATCTTCAGCTTTTGCTTCATCGGAAGAGTTCAACTCCTTCAGTTCCACACGGGTAGTATTAACCGTTCCCTTGACAAACACCTCAGTCTTCAATTGGAAATCATGGTAGAATTGTTGGAATAACATCACAATCTCATCATAACTCAATGGTTTGGCATATTTTGGCCTGGTTAGTTCCCTTAGAAATTCATTGACATGATTGTTCAACTTGAGTGGCAATTCGCCCTGAACTATGCCTAGCTGGGATAGCAGCTGTGCCAGTTCCTCATTGTCCTTTAGTGTCTCTACGGATACCCCCAGTGGATCAGAGCTCATTTATGTGAAGTTTGTAACCGTTTAATTTGGGTATAAACAGTGAAGGTTCTAGAATTTTGTGACATTTTCTCACTTTTAATATATATATAAATTTAGTACCGAACGATAACAAAAGAACCCAAAAGAAATAATTTGCCACCAAAACATGTCCAAAGTACATAAAAGAAGCTATTCACCCACTCTTGATGATATTAGACAGTACAACATCAAACGTTTACGGCTTCTCCATGATTTAAGCTCTTTTTCCCTCGATGATTCCTCCAAGAGTCCCACGCCAGTTACCACAACAACATCGGATACTCATCACGAATACATCCCAGACATTGAAGAGTTCCTCCTCCAAAACCAAGACGATGACGATATCATTCAGTCCTCCAAGCACATTATCGATTTGCAAACAGTGGATCCAGATCATATAGTCATCCCTGCTAAAGTTGTTAACAGACCCATCTCCACATCTGAGACTAAGTCTATTCTAGACATATTGAAGTCCAAGAAACGGATACTAAGAGACTATCATGGTGTAGATAGTGCAATTACAAATAATGATGTGATAAATGAGCTAGAGATCAAACATAATTGGAGTCTTATTCCCTATGAAGATCCCCATATAACTGTTTTCAAGAGCTGGGAGAAATGGTATTTCAACGTGTTCAGATTACAAGAGTTTGACACGGCAATGGACGATGACTCAATGATGTATGATAATGATATACAGCCTCAAGCTATATTAATGCCTAAGGTTAGGAACACATATGGGGGATATTACGATAATGTGTCTTCAGAGGCTAGTTTCGATGATAGTCGGATGGATATAGATTAAGAGCTAGATATAAGAAGACTTGCTCTTGAGGATTTAATGACAATGAAACTACACTAAGTATATTTAGGTTAATCATCAAATTTTTGTACCGTTAAACTTTCCTAATTCATATATGCATAACAAACCCTTAACCAAAGATATAAACGTTATAGTCAAACTCATCATGCTTCTTCAATACTTCCTCTGTCTCCTCCCATGGAACTCTAAAAATACCAGCATTGATCTGTGGCAAATCAATTGTCCTCTTGACACTATCCCCTAACTGTTTATGAAGATCACTCAAGGCATTATCAGTGTTCATAACGATCTCATTTGCAGAATCCTTTCTTCTGCCAACACCACGGCTTGTGAATAGACATGCAATGATATGACCCTCCTTACCTGCATTCCCAGGCTCTGAAGGGTCGGTATGTATCAGCAAAGTTGTGCCTATAAGCTGATCTGGCGTTGAATCATGACAATGCTGTTGATATATCAAACTGGCCTTTGGAAACTTTCTGGAAAATTGGGCAGCTATCCCAGCACCCCAGGATCCAAAACAATTGCAAGAGTGAGCAAGAATGGCAGGTTGTTTAGCCAATTCGAACAGATCCCCTTTTAAATACTTTATAGACATGATTGGTGTCTGTTTTTTTATAATCACAGTGAATGAAATTAGGTATGATCTCTTTCTCCAGATTTTTGTATAGGGACATCAGTACTGGTTCTTACGCTAACCTTCGTGTAAATTTCAGCATTGGAGTTTTTTGACATATTTTTTATTTTTGACTTCTTACCGCTCTGTTTTCTTATTGAGCTGGGTCTTCAACAAAAACCCAGAATGCCACAATTTTACTATCAAGTAGCAGAAGCGGAATACTCTGTGGATAATAGTGGCAGTAACAATGATATTGTGCTTTGTTTAGGCTCTGGGTATAAATTAGAGAGAGATTATCTCTTGATCTTGATGACTCCCACTTGAGGACTATCAATCTCTAAACAAATTGCTTCATAATTCGTACATGGTGTGTGAAAAAGTCAAGAAGGAATATCCTGAACTTCTTGTAAAGCTGTCCAAAGTTGGTCTAAACTTCAATGAAGAGATATGGTAAAGGGAGTCAGCAAGCCCAAATGATCTGATCTGGAACCATGAGTTACATTTGGGAGAAACATTGAACCTGTTAATACAATTTCCAATGGAAAAGTGGCGCCTGGTTTTTGCGCATAACTTTCAAGTCAGCCAAGGTAAACTACTTTACAAAGATGGGATTAGAACCATTTTGGTTGGTATGTGGGATAAAAAGGTTCGATCCTCAAATCGTATGCTTCAAACTTCTAAGTGGCCCAAAACCTCAACTTTCAAGTTAGCGCTCAAGAGTTACCTTGCTGCCAATTCCACCCCATATTTTTATGTAAAAGATACTCAACCTCTTTGAGAGATGAGACCCTATTCTTGAGTAATAACACCCTAAAAGCCTTCTGCATGTTGAAATTGACCACAAGCCTCTACTTTGAATATATGGGTCGAGAGAGTATTTCAAAGGAAAATAATTGGACTTTCTCAAAACACCAATCACAAAATATTAGCAATCGTATGAGAGAACCACGACAAAATGTCCCCTCTAGAGTTTATAAAGTTTGAAAGGTTACAACCATTAAGGTCTTTATTATCTTACACTTCTCAACAAGCATCTTTCAGAACTCGTATAAGATGATCATTTTCGGTATTTCTGAGGTATTTACAGCTTTAAAGATGTTCAAGACTTACAATTAGCCAAGTACCGTATTTGATAAACTACTTGAATTGGTAAATGAGTGCTTCCAATGATGAAGCAGGGGCCGATTAGACACTATAAAGAGCAGGATACTCTCTCTGATGATTACATAAGCGAACAAGTTTAGATTACGTAATTACAAGCAGACTTGGTTTTTTTCTCGGAAATTTAGTTGTCCCTCGTGGACATTTGGTCAATTAGAAATAATACAGAGATGATCAGCAGTTCCCCTGCATAAGGATGAACCGTTTTACAAAGAGATTTACTATTTTTTTTGCAAATTTGATTAGAACTTAACCCCACCAGTCAACTGAGATAAGAGAGAGAAGAAGGCTCCTCCATGCGTCAGTTAAAATAGAATCTTTGGTATTTGCTTTATGGTTAATAGCACACTAGTTCGATTTTGCTTAGTAGTAAAATCGTGATACTTTGGAAATCCTATATTTCTTATAAGAACGGTCGTTGCTTGCTCCTCAATCAATTCGCTTGGAAGTTATTGTATAGAATACTAAGTACCAAAACGCCGTAGAACCATGTATATATAATTCCCAATTTATTTTTGGGTTATACGCAGGTTTAATTAAATTATTTTCTCATAATTTGTAATTATCTAGGCTTAAATTTCAATTAGTGAACTTCAAAATTGAACACTTGCACCGTTTTGAAATATCCAAAATTTCAAAAGTCCGGATGTAAGGTAATGAAGAGGGAGTTACAGCCTTCAGCATGACTAATAGTGATAGAATAAAGGCTTGATATGGTATATTTATTGGGTTATAATACATTTTAAACAGTGCATGGAGTTTATCGGGATTTGTTTGACCTACGGTTTCCAAGTTGTTTGTGGGAATTCAATCCCCTAAAACAGATGCAACAGGGGTGAGGGACAGATTATGTCTCAAAAGCCAGGTGCAGCTCATCTTTCAGAAGCCACCCTTCTGTGAACAATATTTGTCTCATGCTCAGGGATACATCAGGAATCTCTAAAATCTTTGGTAACAGTTAGCCTAAATTGATTTGAGAGCTTCTAACTGTAGGACTTCTTTTCCTTCCTAACGAATGGATGTACTAAAATGTTTAGAGAGATGTATAATGTAATTAGCCCAATTCAGTAGTAGTAGTAGTAGTGGTAGTGTCATGTACTTTAGAACAGCGAGATGATTGATGGATATTTCTGCAGTGCCCTAACCACGATGGTTTAACTAGGAGAAGTGTGATTTTTAAACATTCAACAAATGGTTTCGTGGTCTAGTTGGTCATGGCATCTGCTTAACACGCAGAACGTCCCCAGTTCGATCCTGGGCGAAATCATGTTTTTATTTTTTTTGCGCCTATAGTAGGCTGAATTCAATGTTATCATAATAATATTGCTGTAAACTTACTAACGAAATTGATTAATAGGCTTTTGTTGTTGTATTCGTAGTGTTTCCTGACTTTTCGGCTATCATTACTCATTTTTCATGTTGTAAATTTATAGTAAAACTCGTATTGACGGCTATTTGCACCTAATAGCTATTTATTTCATGTTACATATTTAAGAAACAACTTCAAACAACGGTACGGCATGCGATATTTTCTTTGAAGGAGCTTCTATCTAAGAGTGATATAGATATTGTGGCATTTTTGGTAATATAGTGCTATTGTCCCTTACTGTCTTTTAGTCGATGTTTAAGTAGTTGATCATTGAACTACGAAATAATGCGAGGCTAATGGTAATATCCAAGATGGGCCCCCAATAAGTTAGTTCTTATAAAGTGATATAGGTTGCAAAAGTTAAAAGTGGATCAATTAGAGCATGTGAACAATTGAAAACTTTGTTGATATTTGATTCATTAAGGGATTCTTCTTTGCCCGCTCTTTGGTAATTACGCCACTATCTTTCATTGCTGCCAGCGTGTAATGCCATTCATGTAACGTACTGTCTCTATTAAGTGCGAATTAAGGCTTAGGTGTCTCGAATATTGATCTCTTTGAAAGAATGTTTCTTTTTTATTATGAGAGGTTAAAAGCCCAGTTGATGACAAAAGAAATGGTTCCAATTAGATCTACAGCCACCACTGAAAATCCAGATCATCAATCAACACACTGTTCAAGTCTATACTGTACAATAACTTCCTAACTAGCTTCTCTTCAACAATTTGGGTCCAACATTTACCACTAAAGGTAATTAAGGGTCCAAATTGCAAAATAGATTTTGATGTTCGGCTATTTAAATGTGTCAAGTGTCCAAATTGGGAAAGCAGCAGCCGTTCCAATTCCAATTCAAGATTGAGTTTTTCGCGAACTCAGCAAAAGCCCTCACAGGAAAGGTGAAATCTGAGATCCCAAATAGGGAAAAAAAAACACGTTAATCAACAGCCTCTTCTCTTACTGTCTCTGTCTCACTAGACACTATCTCATACTCTATTCAAACCATATTCATACTATAATATCTTCCTCTGTTTCCATACAATTTTACTACCACTTTTGCTTACATATTCAACATTCGGTTTGCCTTGAATAAGTGGGTTTCCCTATCTGCCTTGAACCAGTCATTAAATTAGACACTAGCACTACACCTTATGAGTTTCAATATTCCTAACGTGGCTCATGTCACAGAAGGTTCACTACTACCTCCCTCGGGTGTCTCTTCACTCCATTATATTGTGGAGCGTGGATTACCTAAGAACAAGTATGATGACCATAAATTAGGAACCCTGAGGATTTTGTCAATTTCTTCTTCCTGTGCCTCACTTGCTGCTGGGTTTCTAACTTTCTACTTCTATGGTGCTATGCATCCTCAGCGATTCAAATTCAGGCATAAGCTGATCTTTATCCTTTTGGTCTTTGACTTCCTAAAAGCCCTTGCCATTCTAATCTTCCCAATTTTAACATTCACAAGAATCGAAGAACTTGGTCCAAAAATCATTAACTTCCTTGGGTTCTTCACTGCACTATCTGCCGAAGGTGGTGATTTGGCTATTTTGGCCTTTGCTATCCACACAGCTCTGATCATCTTTAATCCTAGACGTTCCGGTGGTCTATACAATTACAGATACTATTATTATGTTAGCACGGTGTTGATTCCAGTTCTATTTGCCAGTTTAGCCTTTGTTAATGGTACTGGCTATAGCGCCTTAGATGTTTGGTGCTACTTACCTGCTTACCCTATCTGGTATCGTCTAGTGTTAAGTTTTGGTCCAAGATATTTTATCATGTTAACCATTTTAGTCCTTTATTGCACCATCTATTTCTACGTTCAAAACCAATTGAGAAAAATGAACAACCAAAGAAAGACATTCAACAACGAGTCTTACGTCCCAAAGAAGGCCAAATGGTGGTCATTCTGTAGATTTTTTGAAAGAAAAATCACCGATGATGAACAGTTAAAAGATCTAGAAGTCAAGAAAGACGGCAACGCAATCACTGGGATGGATATTAATATTCAATTACAAATTGATAACTCTCAAAGGCTTAAAACTCGGTATAAAGTGATTTCACGTCAAATTCGTGTGATTTTCTTATATCCAATTGCATACTTTTTCATTTGGGTCTTCCCAATCATTGGAAATGCCCTGAGAATGGAACATAAAGGGATCTTTGGTATTTCTGCTATTGTTGCATTTCTTAACCCATTTAATTGCTTTGTTGACTCAGTTGTCTTCTTCGTCCGTGAAAAGCCTTGGAAATTGATTTATTCAAAGACCATTCGATCTCCATTTGCCAAAGTTGAAAAGGTTTCATTCTGGCGTTATCATCTACGTTTTCTTCCACTTTATTCACTCCCTGAAGACACCATTCAGCTTTACAGACAATCTCAACGTTCCAAGCAAGGTTATCCAACAGACGCGAAGTCTCCATACTCAAAAGATCAAAAGGCTTTAGGTATTGATCAAACACATGTCTTTGAGATGAATCCTGAAGAGTTTGTAAACATGAATGTCAAAAGATTATCACCAAGCACAAAGCACTCTAATAGTTCTACTATGGATGATGAGGGTAGTAGTGAAGGTGGTATGGATCTGATGGATTTTCTCAAAGAGGGGCCTCCTGTTTAGAGTGGTTGTTTGTTATGATTTCATGTTATTTAGTTTCAATGAGTTGCTAACACTGGTGTTGGTATTTCCGTATCCTTAGAATTTTGTTTTCCAATTAATTTCAGTTTCGTTTTATGAAAAGGATGTAGTGAGTTACTTAAAATAATTACTGATTATAGAGTGATGTTAACACAAAGAGATCCACACCTGATATCTGTTAATCAGAGTCTTCTGATAACAACATTCTCCTAGTTATATGGTGGACGAGCACCAAACACTTGTCCATTTCGATTTCTTCCTTAAAGCTTGTAGATCAGAACGTATTCTTGCTCTTAACAACAAGCCAGAGTGGACTCTCCATTAATAATTCAAACTAAGGGAGATAAGAGGCTTTTCTGTAATCTAAGGAAAGCCTTGTAGAAAATGAGCAGATGACTTGGCACGATCAATATAACGGTAGATGGCAGTCGCACTTAATTCATCCAATTTACACTGATCACGCTGCTTAAAACTCCATTTTGACAGCACTGGATTTTACTTTGTCTCTATAAGCTATATTAACTGTTTTTTTGGCGGCGAAATAGGCAACTGAAGTTTAGCTATTTCAGCTTTAACAATGGTGATAGCGATACACCTTCTAACATGAGATTGAGAGGTGAGGCTTGTAAGTACTGCTTTCCGGGAGTAATCCTCCAAATAGCATAATACTTGGTTGAATTCAGTCTACGACGACCAGTATAACAAGTCCTTTTAGGTACAACACTGTGCCCTTTGGAGATTTGAAGCCGTAGAGCTCGCTAATTTTGGAGTGCCTTTGATCAATTGGCAAATATAATAAAGGCTATGGTATCTTGAATAATAACAAGCCGAATCATTATAAACTGGTTTAAAATTAATTAAAAAATGAACTAAATCATTAGCGCCAATTGTTATTACCGTGTGTCTCTTAACAATTTCTCCCTCTTCATTGAAAAAAAAATCATGAAATGAAAATCTCGAACATTAAATCAATTGAAAACCACCATTAAAGATTGAAAAAGGGTCAAATTTAGCCCTTCATCCCTTCCAGAATTATGTTCAAATCGTTAATACAGACGAGAGGCTTCAGCAGCTCGGCGTTTCTACCAAAGGAATGGAAGCATGTCGTTTCACGTCGTGTTGCACAAAGACCAACGTTTGAAGTTGGTGATGAAAGACCAAAACATATTCCAAACAGACAACTTACCCCAGACTACAAATATGGTGAATCCAATTTCTTCAAAAGAAGTAACAAGGGTCTATTCGGCGGGTCCTTCATTAAATCGGGTCACAGAATCTCTGAAATGAGACAGAAATCAAACCGTTTTTGGAAACCAAATTCACATAAAAAATCACTATGGAGTGAGACATTACAAAAATCTTTAAAGTTCGAAGTCACTGCCAAAGTTTTAAAGACCATTGACAGAGAAGGTGGTTTAGATAATTACTTGATCAAGGATAAATCCGCCAGAATCAAAGAATTAGGTCCATTTGGTTGGAAATTACGTTATCAAATTCTAAAGAAGAAACAGGAATTAGCTAATCCTCCACATAAAGATGCTAAATCATATTCACTTGCCAATGGTGAAACTGGTAAGATCTACTATGAAAATTTCCTAATAGAAGGTGTTGAAAAGCCATTGAACGTGAAGATTGGTAGAAGAAAACTGTTAAAAGAACTATATAATGTTGAGAAGAAGGAAAGAAAAGCTCTAGGTGAAGATCTTGATGGTAGAGAATTCCATGACAAGTTTAGAGAACTTCCAGCTACTGATATCTTGAAGAGATTGGCTAGCTATGGTTATGATTTCAAAGCCATCACTGTTTGAAAGCCAGTATAGCATGTTGTATATAGTCAAAATGTTAATAGCACGAAGTATGATGATACAAGTGGTAGTAGCGAGCTGGTATTTTATTGCTGGGGATGAGAGAGGTTGTCACAGTCTTCAAGAGTTAGTTTACCCTTGTCATGGGCCTACCTCATAACTCCCCCCATTCGTTATTCTCTTATCAAAATGTTATCAAAATGTGTCAAGGTTATATATAGTGAATAATAGGGTTAACATACACTATTATCACGTGAGCTTCTAATGTTCAGCCCTGATAATTTTCCGAAACATCCTAACACCATTTATTCATTTTTCTGATTTTTATTAGTAGATTTACGTAATCACCATACAACTTTCTCCACCAAAAACAAAAAAAACCACCGTCACAAAATCTCCTAAATTTTCACTTTCGCGAAGAATTCTGTGTTGGTGCCAGTTTGAAGAAAAATCTTTAAAACTTGAACTCAACTTGTGGTTACAAAGAGATAGAAACATCAACAAATTCATCAAACATGGCTCCAAAATCAGGTATGTGGTGCTACAAAACACGGGAGATACATATATGAGAGCACTATGAACGAATGATATATTGATATTGTGGAGTTTCAATTATTGAAGGCACCATTCAGAAGATTTTTATTACCCAAAGAATTTATCCAAGTATTATCAAAGTGATTGAAATGAAGCCATTCAAGAGTAAAAGAACCACCACAGGGTTCATGATTATGAATGAGTTATTGACGTAATGGAAACGTTTAAACTAAAGGACTGTTCTATCAAATTTTATCAAGTCTTCAACTAAAATTCAAGTGAATGGAACTGTTGAATTATTCAAAGATGGGCCCATAAAGTTGAAAGAATTCAAATCACTAGTCTTTGAACCATAAAACCTCATAATACTTCAATCAGCAGTATCTTCAGGTTTCTTCCAACTATCAAATACCAAATATTCCCAAACTTATCCATATCTTCGTCATAATCTATCTCAAATTTAAAAAATCTTCCTATCAAAAACTATATGATCAAATTACTAACTTTTATTCACAGGTATTGCTGTTGGTATCAACAAAGGTAAAAAAGTTGAAGCTTTAGAAAAAGCTCCAAAAGTTTCATACAGAAAGGGTGCTTTATCCAAGAGAGCCACTTTTGTTCGTTCAATCGTTAAGGAAGTTTCCGGTTTAGCCCCATACGAAAGAAGATTAATCGAATTGATCAGAAACGCTGGTGAAAAGAGAGCTAGAAAAGTTGCCAAAAAGAGATTAGGTACTTTCGGTAGAGCTAAAGCTAAAGTTGAAGAATTAAACAATGTTATTGCTCAATCCCGTCGTCATTAAACTATTTTGCTAAGTTAATGTTGTGTTATTTTTAGCTTTAATGTAAATTAATCTTTATGAAATAGAATAATTGATTGTAGAGTGTTTGTTATATTATATGTGGGGGACCTGACCTAGAGTAGATCAAGTTTTCAATATCATCTAAATAAAGATTTATTCGAGAAAATCTGAACAATTTATAACAAATGAACCAATCACTGAATCTCTATTCGAAATGGTTGATCCATGTAAACCACAAGCTTGTGCTATTCAAGGTGTGTACTAAATGCTATTGGGTTGTCAAGAACTGTTTGAAAAGAGCTCTTGACTTGTAGGGTCTTGTTCTTTACTAACCTGTTCACCAGACTGTTTGAAATCTAATAATTACAACGAATCAAAATGCACAAAGATAATAGATCAATTGTATGAATGTTGTACAACCTTCTATCAAGAACAAGGGACAGATGCAAGATCTCCATGCTGTCCAATCCCATCATTACTTGAGTTGAAGAAGAAGCAAAGGCTACAAGAGAAGATTGATGCTAATTTGATAGAGAGAAGAAGATAGACATTGACCCTTATTTGAGTTCCGAAAGAGACTAAACATCAAAAGACATTACACTCATCACACTACAGCTATTCATTACTCATCATTCATTGGGAAATATATATATAGATATGTTGATTTAGAACCGCGTAGTCAATCCACAAAGGACACTGACACGACAACTTGGGTTGGTCAAAACCATTTCAATCTAAGGCTACCGCGAGCACGAAAAGATGGACGTGAATTACTTCCAACTTGCTAATCAGTGAGGTTTAAACTGAATAACCGTGACTCTGGGTGCCTGTAAGACATTGTATGGTTTCATTAAACTAAAGAAGAGAAAGATTTTTGTTTAGTGTGGAAAAATTTTATATGTGTATGATGGTAGGGTAAATTGGCCTTTTAGGGCTACAACCAGACACATTGTTCTTTATCTTTAGTACTTCTGACCTATTTTTCGATAAATCTTCTCTACTACGTCATTGATTTCAAGTGATAAATGCTGTCTATTTCTTTTTGGACTCATAATCGTGGATGTTTGGAGCATATGCCTTCATAGCTGTTTTAAAGTGTTAGTATTATAAACAGGTATAATATAAGAATTACCAGATTTCAATACCCACGAGATTCATCAACGACCCATAGTGCTGTCCCTGAGACGTTACTGATCGATGTCTCCATTTTAACGTTCTTTTCAAATTCGGCAATGGCTTCATCAATTTCAGCTGTATTTGTTCATGTTAGTAATGTTATCTCTCTTCCCATCTATAAATAAAGGTCACACGCACTTGGTTTCAAACCTGCATCAATCAATTGCTTTCTTAACATGGACACGTGATAGATCATCTTCATCTCCCTTCTCTGTGTTGATTTTCTCTCATTGATGATCTGTAGTTCCCTTTTCTTACGATAAGTGTTGTAAGTATTTTGAGCAATGGCAAGGGACTTCATATGTACTAATTGTTGCTCTTGTACTTTAGATTCCAATTGTAATCTCATACGATAATTGTCAATGGTGATGTATGATAATGCGATAACGGCCAATATCAGTGAAAAGTCACGATAAGGGTTGGATCTTGAAGCCTGTGAGGTGATTTGTGGAGTTGGAGTTACTGGTTTTGATGAAGTCCCATGTTGTGATTCTGAAAATATGGACTTTGCTGACTGAGAATCAATATGTTGGGAGAAATAAGATGGTGGAGATGAGTAAGATCTCACCCGAAGAGGTGTCACTGAGCCTGGGAGAAGTCTGGAAAGCATAATTCAATGGATTGATTTTCAGGTGTTTGTGTGCGTTGTTAATCTAATTTTGTCATCAAGTTTTCTCGGATCATTTCGAGTGTAAACTGAGTAATTATATAACCGGGTTTAAATCTATTGACACATAGACAATACAAAGATATATAACTACAACAAGAACTCATATAGACCGTATAATAAACTTCTCTCTCCAGTAACAATATAAAAATAATAAATGAATATCATAAAAAACCCAACATAATATCATAAAACGTACACACATACATACATATCCTTCATCTTTTCAAATTACAGATATCGAGTTGAAAGAAGTTGAATCATCAAAGATCATCACATGGGAATTCCCGCCATTGTTGTTGATTAACTCATCGATGGACCCGGATCTAATCATGTTCTCTGAATTAGATGACAGCACTGGGAAGAAATCATATGAAGCTTCAGAGGAGGACTCACTTTCCGAAAGTTCACTTGATGAAATTAAACCTGGTGATCTATCATTTATGAAATCTGACAGAGAAGTTGTAGAGCTAGCAGCAGTCTCGTGTGCTAAGATCTCTTCAACCTCTTCATTGCAATATACCAAGCCTTCATCAATATCCAGTTCAATCAACATCCTTTCCAATTCATCAACCTCAAGGTTGGGGAAATGGATACGAACCGATCGCTCCAATCGCTCAATGGGCAAAGAACCATATGCATCAAAGATATTTGCAATGTGCTTCGAAGTTCTATCAATCTGAGCCTTGATGATTTCAAAATCTTCATCCATAGTATCTAGGATTTCAGAGTTGATGAATGACATTGATGGGATGGAGAGTTCCAATTTTGGTAAAGAGAATTCAACATAGGAACCTAATTTTTCAACACCAGTAGATTCTGATTTGGCCATTTTGAAAACATTTGGGGCTTGGTTTGTAGATGAACAACCGTGATAAGTCAAATGATGACTTGGGGTTTTCGTCATTTTCATGCTCAACAAGGTATCAGAACCATTATTGAACATGCATCTCACCCCACTAGTCAAGTTGTTTATAGCTTCACGGGTGAATTGACCGGAACCATAGGAATGGAAGTTTCTTGCATTGATTTGGACAAAGTTTCTGTATAACATGCTACCAGGGTATCTGGCACCATTTCTGAAAGAGCTATAGGTCCAAATATTGTTAGCCAACCCTCCAGTGGCGATTCTTGAGCTTCTTGTGAAAGCATAACGTTGGAATGATGAACTTGATGATGAATATGTGGAAGCGGCTCTGACAGATCTTGCTGTACTAAAGTGTCTTCCATTAGCGCCATTGAAAGGTGATCTTTTGGCAGCATTTCTGACGGGGACTCTCACAAGCGCCGGTTGTGTCTGCCTCTGTGCTGCGTTGACAAGCTCGTCCAAGGTTTGGCGAACGTCTTTCACAGCCTCTTTGGTGAGAGACACCAGATTCTTTAGTCTGTTTGCCACCATTTGTGATACTGTAAATAACACAAAGCTAAACTGGTGATGGAGGCGGTAAAAGAGCTAAAGAGCTGTGTGTAGGAAGTGTATTTCTACTGTGTTCTCAGTCTGTTGAAAATAGAATGAAACGTGAAGCTTTCTTGAACGGATAAGAATGATTTAAGGAGGAAAAGGTGGATTTTATGACACTTTCTTTTTCAAGATATCTCTGCCAAAAACAGTAATTTCCCGCAAATTGGCACTCCGAAAGTCGGGTTTGGCGTAAATCATTGCCAGAGCACCCAAAAAAAAGAAACATTCTGGCGAAAATACGCAATTTTGAATGAGTCTCCATTGATCACGTGACTGAACATGGGGGACTAGGCTATCTCTTTAACTGGCTTAGACCAAAATCAAAAAACGAGAATAACAGTGAAAGGGTCCTTTTAGTCCAATCAAGCAACTTTGAATGATATTGAAATGGACTACAGATCAAAAAGAAGTTCTTTCTCTGCTGGTTCTTTCAAACCAAGTAAGCCTTTCCATTTGTTGTCTTCTTTAAAATTGTTCTAACTAATACCTAAATTTGCAGTCAATTTAAATGAGTACGAAAGATACCCTAACAACATAACATCACCTTCAACTTCTTCTGTCATCCAACCATTACAAGCCCAATTACCTGCTAGATCAGCATACTATGAATCGCATTACCCATTATTTTTTTCTGACTGGAGCTGGTCTACCACATCACAAAGAGAATTGATTGCCATTTCATCTTATAGAGAAGATGCCATAAATAAGATTGAAGTCCTGAACGTTAGTCCATCTACAGTGGAACATGCAAATGGTCTAACTTCAGATGGCTTAGACATTTTGAAACTTTCAGAAGCCAATGTTGAGCTACCAATCACCAAACTACAATGGGATCCATCCCCTTCCACAACAGATAGGTTTATTACAACAAATGATAGATTAAAAATTTGGGAAATTGATTATAATAACAGAATCATCGAACGTGGTTCCCTAACAAATGGTTCTCAAACTTCATACAACAATGCCTCAAGACCACAGTCACTTCCACCATTATCTTCTTTTGACTGGAACAAGGTGAATCCAAATTTGGTTATCACAAGTAGTATAGATACAACTTGTACATTGTGGGATTTAAATCACTACAATGCACCTAAAACACAACTAATTGCTCATGATAGCGAAGTATTTGATGTTCAGTTTATAAAGAATTCCACGGATGTCTTTGCTAGTGTTGGGTGTGACGGGTCCATGAGATTATTTGACTTGAGATCTTTGGACCATTCAACAATCATTTATGAACCAAGTGCAGGTTCTGGACTGGGTGGTCCTGCTAATCCAAATATGCAACGTGGTAATATCCCATTGTTAAGGCTTGCTACGTCAAACACAGATATCAACATCATTGCTACTTTCAGTGCCAATTCTAATTCAATCAGTATAATGGATCTTAGATATCCTGGTCAACCAACAATGAAACTAGGAGGTCATAGTGCTAAGTTGAACTCTATTAAATGGCATCCATCACTACCAAAACTGTTATCTGGTGCTGATGATTGTCAAGCTCTAATATGGGATTTGACAGGTAAAGTGAGCCAACAAAGAGTTAACACAAATCAAATTGAGTATCCAGATTTCGCATACGGTGATACACTGGAAATCAATAATATCACATGGAATCACGAAGGTGATTGGATTGGTTGTGTTAGTGGGAAAGGTTTCCAGGGTGTTAAGGCCACTTAAACAAAGACCATAATTCATAACTAATTTGTCTAATATTGTAGAACGGATGTTTACTTCCGAACAGAGGTTTGAAGGAAAGAAACAGACTTAGATGCAGAGAAGAGGACAAAGAGTGCAGAAGTTATTGAAATGTATTGAAATCTTGATCAGGTTTTATGAATTCTCTATTTGTACTGTTAAGTATCTCTCCATCTGATCTTAAAGATCTCATATCCTAAAAAGCCCTCATCCTAAAAGTCTCAGATATCCTGGAGTTAAAAAAAAAACAAAATGGTCTAACTCCCACTAACATCCACAATATCACCAAGTCCGCCCCATGAGCTGTTGATGACTTCTTAACCTCTCCAAAATGCCATTCTCTGACCTTCTGAGAGTCGCAAAAGACCACACGCATTTTGAAGCTGTTGATTCTGACTCTGAAGATGAGTTCCTTAGTTATGACCAAGTGACACAATTATCTCATTCATTCATTATCCCACCATCGCGTCGTCACTCTTCTATGGTACATCGTCGCTCTTCGGTAAGAAGCAAGATTTCATTCAATGCTCCTGTTGACTCTACGGATGTGTTTCTCGATGAAGATTACTCGTCGGATCCTACGAAGAGATCTATCAATGACTTTAAAGAGGTTAATGTCCTCGGTATCGGTTCTTATGGCCGTGTTTACCTCGTGAAAGATGTTCATAATGGGAAGCTGTTTGCTAAGAAGACCATCAATAAGGCAAAAATTTCTGTTAATGAGAAAATTTTCAAGACTCATAAGAATGAAAGAGACATATTAGCAAAGATTTCTCATCCAAACATTGTCAAGTTGTTTTATTCCTTCCATGATCATGAAAAGATAGACTTCATATTGGAATATATACCTGGTGGCGAGATTTTCTATCACTTATCGTCAAGATCACGGTTTAATGAAGATGAGACAGCGTTCTATCTAGCTGAAATCTCATTGGCTTTGAAACATCTCCATGAATTAGGTGTCGTTTATCGAGATTTAAAACCTGAAAACGTATTGTTGAATTCTAAAGGTCATGTGGTACTGACTGATTTTGGTCTTTCATCACAAGAAGAGACTTGCAATTCCATCTTGGGAACGCCAGAGTTCACAGCTCCAGAAGTGTTAAAGGGTGAATCTTATTCATATCCTGCTGATTGGTGGTCGTTTGGTATCATGATGTTCGATATGTTGACTGGTGATACTCCCTTCACTGGGAATAACAAAAAAACACTGTTCAATAAGATCACTACTAAGAAGATTATAATCCCATTCTATTTATCCCAGGATGCTAAAGACCTACTGTTTAAACTAACAAACAAAAATCCGCAAAAGAGAATGAAAATTGATGATGAATTCATTAAATTTCGTAAACATAGATTCTTTAGAAAGATTAATTGGGACAAGATTAAGGAATCACAGCCACCAATTGTGCCAAATATTGATGATTTGGAAAAAGCTGAGAATTTCAATCATGCTTATATACGGGAAGTCCTGGAAAAGACTGAACATATTGATGAGACAAAATTTGATAATGAAATGTTTAAAGGGTTTAGCTTTATTGCTACCACTGAGGTCCTTGAGGGATGAAATTTACTTAATATTCTTATTTATTTAGACGACTTGATTTTGTGTTATATTAGTTCATTAGAATGTAATATTGTAGGTGAAAGAGGTTAGTGATGACTAGAATCAGTTACCTCAATGGGAGACTGAACACTACAACAAAATTATTGATTCGAAATGAAAAGAAAAAAAGACATTATTTGAAAAGCTTCCAACCATGACCTTTCGAAGGTGACATTGGTTTACCATGAGAATCCGGGGTATCTTCCTTTTGTGCAGTTAATTGAGCTTTTAACTCTTCAACTTGTTGTAATAATGACCCGACTTGGTCTTCTAATTCTTGATTCTTTGTCATGACCTCTAAATTTCTCTCCATTGTGATCTTCAAATCTTCTTCTAGACTTGATGGCACTGGAGTATCTTCATTTGGTTTTTGTAAAATCTTTATCCTTTCTCTCAAGTTATTATTTTGTTCTCTTAGGTCTTTGATCTCATCTTCCAAAGTTCCAATCTTAACACGACCTTGGATCATTTCATTGGCGATTTGGACATGTTCTCTATTTAGAATTGTATAACTTGATTCGACTTTCTTTATTTCCTTTCTCAATTGTGTGTTTCTTAACTTTAACTGGTCAACTTCTTCTTGTCTCTCTTTCTCTAATCTGTGGATCTCTTCATGCTCAGTTTGATATCTCTTTAAGGTCATTGGGATGATCTTAACATTGGTTGCATCTTCAACTAATTGATCAACGTTATAAGTTTCCACAGTGATTGGTTTACTTTGAGGTTTCTTGAAAATATCACCCAAATTCAACTTAGTAGCGCCACCATCTTCTTCAGATTCATCATCGTCATCATCATCATTTTCCACATAGGCATTGAACAAACCTTCTTTCAAAAATTCTAACAATTGATCAAATTTCAAATTTAATAAAGTTTCTTCATTCTTCTTCACCAATGCAATGGCAAATTTTAATAATGATTCATAACCTTCCGTTATAATGATATCATAAATTCTCAACACGAATTCCAATGGGAATTTATAGGCAAAGAATGTCAAGAACCACTGCGTAGCGTACATGGAAGATCTCACACCTTCTCTGAGGAAATGATTATGCAAATTTGGTAACTGGTCTTCAACCAATCTATCAAATTGATACAGAATCAACAAAAGACCATGCATCTCAGGTAAATATAATGATCTAACTCCATACCCAGTCATCAATTTATGAAGCAAGCTAAAGGATTCTAATTCGTTCAATTTTAATAACAATGGCACGGTGATGAAGGCCATCCCCTGTGTATAACCAACCTCTGTATCCAAATTAGAATAAGCCTTAATTACACGATATAAAGATTCTTGATCAATACCGTAATCTGAAGTGTATGAAGTTCTTGAAAGGTCCTTTTGAATAGATTTTTCAAATGATGAGTCTTGTTCTTTCAACTCATTATATTTATCAACGAATTCGATAGAATTGGAACCAGAGACCAATTGCCAAACAATACCACGGATAGAATCAGGGATACCCTTAGAAATCTCTTTGGATAACTTGGATGGTTCGGTTTTAACAACTTGAGAATAATCATTAACAACTTTTGTCCAGAATGGCCAATCAATATCGTCACTGATTTTTGGTTGGGTATCGTCTTGATCATTATCATTTTGGGATATTGGTAATTTCTCAGCAAATGATGTACGTAAGGAATTGATGCTCGTATTTATCAACTCTTTAGAATTTTCATCCTTCAATTGTAACTCTTCATTGTTAACGTTCAATCTGCTCAACAACAAATCATAATTCTCATCATAATCCGATGATTTCTCAGCATCTTCAGAATTGATCGAAGCCTTTGACGATGTCGAACTTCTTTGAAACCATGACCCAATCCCACCAAACCCAGTTGATGCAGGTTGATGTTTAGCCCTTTGCGAGGCGGTTAATTGTGGTGGTAATGGTGGTGGTTGGAAATCCTCTGGTGATAATGTATTTTTACGTGAAGAAGAAGGTAAGGAACGATCAGGTAATGCAGGTGCACCATTTGGAGATGAATCCACCGGTTTAGAGTGACGAGGTGGTAATGGTGGGTGTGGAGATTCAGTTGTGTTGTTGTTGTGTTCCATAGATGATCTTGGGGGTAATGAAGGTGGTAATGGTGGGGCATTTGAAATGCTGCGATCTGGGAAATCTGGAGCTGTGGCACGTTTTGTCGTTGGAGTGGAAGGTTTTGATTCATTTCGGACTTCTTCCTCGTTGTAATCTTCAGGAGTTGGGTCTTCAGGAGTTGGATCTTCAGGAGTTGGATCTTCAAGGAGTTGTAATTGTGATATTTTATCATTTAGAGATTGATCCTGCTTTTGTAGTTCTTCTTCATGACTAATTGATTCTTCAAATTCAGTGGATTTCGATAATGGTGGTTCTATTATGGATGATTCCATTTCTTCAAGCTTGTTTTCAGGTTCAATTATTGTCTCTTTAACTTCTCCCAGTGGTGTTTGTTCCAGTTTTTCCTCTTCAGGGTCAACTTTTTGATTCTCAGCCTCTACTTGATCAGCAGTAGTATCAGTATCAGTAGCCAATTCAGTAGTCTCCACAGGTTCAGCGTCTTTTACTATCATTCCAGTACCAAGTTCTGTAGTTTCTTTATCCACCAATTCCTTTCCCTCCAATTCGGATGCCGATTCCGATTCTGCCTTGATGGGGCCATCTCCCTCATTCTCCTGTTGATCCACTAATTTTTCATTGTCTTTGTCATCACCAGCAGCAGTAGCAGCTTCATTATCTTTCTTCTTATTTGTCTGTTTCTTTTTATTCTTCTTCTTCTTCTTCCCAGTGTTATTACTACTAATGCTTTGATCATCAATGACCTGGTCCACTTGTGATTCCTCCTGAGTAGAGACAGCTGTAACTGTATTGGATTGTTGATCTATTGCGTCCTGAAATTCGTCGTCACTCATTTTTCAATTGAAAAAACCGCTTTTTTCCTTGTTTTTTGATCTTTGGTTTTGTTGTTGTTCAATTGATTTCAATTGTGGGAGGCGAAAGTTTGTTGATACTTCAGCGTTTAATTCTAATATGGAACAAATTTTTTTGTTTTTATTTGTCGCGATTTGTTTTGATAAAAAATTGTATCAACGCGTTTAATGTTGAAGATGTTTATGTAAATTTACGTGACAATATAAATAGAATTGAATCAGCTATCAACCATTGGATTAGAGTTATAAACTTTCAATGGTTTTCTCTTTATTTTAACAATTGTTCTTCTTCACCACTTTCACTATCTTATGATCAATAGTTATCTCATCATCATTGTTAAAGTCAATACGATGATCAAACAATTTTAACAATTTCAAATAATCAGAGAATATATCAATCTCACCACTAGTAATTATAACACCATTGTCACCAACATTTCTAACAAAGTTTAATAACGGGAGTAATTCACCCTTGAAAGTAAACCATTTGAATCCAGAATGTTCAATGACTTTGTCTTTGTAATTCTTTGGATCATCACGATTCCACCAATGATTGAACTTGTTATAAAACATCAACAATTCCAGCATTTGTGGCCATTGAGATTCTTGAAATTCAACAATTTGGTTGATTTCATTGAAGGAGTAGTCTGAAGGGGTCAATTTATTCCTGTAGTTCTCGTAAAGGCATTTGGCAGCAGCTGATTTGATCGTGGACATGTGTGTGTGTGTGTTTGTGTTTGTGTTTGTGTATGTGTATGTGTGGTATTGATCTAAGAAGTTAATGTGAGAGTGTTTTCAGTACTGATGGGAAAAAAGACCACAAAGTGACGAGTTCATAGTGAATATGTGCCATCATTGTTGGTTTACAATAAAAGAGATCAAAGAGACGTTCACATTGATAATTGTAACAAAGAACTACATGATGTGTGCAGTTACATTTCTTAATATTTACGTCAACTAACTTGCTAATATTCAGTAGTGATTTATTGAATCTTTACACACTCAGGGCACTTATTTGACACAATTTACACAATCTTTTATCAACACCACAACACAATTACACAATTTCCACAATTTACACACTTTTAACTCCATTGTTGTAAAATGCCACCACCACTTTTGACAGGTGTGGCACTTACCAACGTCTGAGAGAATATAATAAGTTATAACCTTTATAATTGGTAGAGGCCACAGTACAACCCAGTGGGGAAAAACACCACAAAAAAATCATAGAAAATCATAGAAAACCTTAGAAAACCTTAGAAAATCATAGAAACCATAGAAACGTCCACATAGAAAACACCTGGGTGGTTTTCAACTAAAATTAACATTAAAGGTTAAATAAATTTATTAGAAAACACCTTGGAAGATACCACAAAGGTCCAATTTAATGTATTTTTATTTTGTTTTGCATACTCATTTTCAGTATAGTTAATTTAATGATGAATCATATATTAATGAATTATAGTGGTTATCAGTAGTATTAGTCAGTGGTCATTTTTAGTAATTACTCATCTTTCTTTATCTTTCTCTTTGCTTATCTCTGTGTGTTTTTTTTGACTTCCACCAAAAAAAACATCGGAATTGCGCCATTTTCATCAAAAAATTTGATGAAAAAATTGTGTCATCCATTTCGAGACAAAGGAGTCATTGACAAATTGACAAATTTAAGAAATTCATATAAAAGAAATTGATTTCCTTCATATGATAAAATCATAATAAACAATTTTATATTCCATCAACAACTACAATCACAAAAGCTCTCTAAAGCTCACTTATAAGAGCCTTATACAACACAGAACATACACACATATATACACACACACACAATAGCAATAATGGACTACCTAGACTTTGAATTCGAAATGGAGGATCCACAAGACTTATATTCAACCTCAGTTTCATCCACTGATTCATACCTCCCTGCTGAACCATCCACTCCACTTTTATACGATTCAGTCTCAAGATCAAACTCAATAGTGGATCCTTTTGATGAATCAATCATTGAATTAGACATTAGTCATGAAATCCTTCCTGCTCCAACTCCACAACTCAAGAGCAATTATACCATTGAATTAAAACCACTTACAAACGATGATATCATCACCAAAGGTTCAAGCACTTTAAAGAACAACTACAAACTATGGTTAAGTCAAACTCATACTATATGATAAATTGCTTGGTGCTTCTAATTATCCATGGTTTAATGACTTTTCTTTTAATGGTGTTTTCTGTTTGTTTTTTGGGTGTTTCTTTTCTTTTAAAAAAAATTGGGATAAAAAAAGGTTTTTTACATATATATACAATTAAATATAATTTGCATGTTTTCAAAGGTTTTTTTGAATTGATCAATTGTAGAATCTCCTTATCATATTATTTCTTCATCTCTAAATCATTATTAATTACAATATTGGAGCCCATCTAGTCCTTAATGATTTCATTTTGCTAAATAATTTGCTCAACTTTTGACAGGTGAATTAACAATCGCTGTGTCCCTTACCAGTATTGCGTGCTTACTGAATATTAGAAGTCTTTGGGCACGTGATGTACTGTACTAATAATATGTGTATGAACAATTCCAGGTCTGTCAACAATTCACCAGTAACATAATTGGATTCTTCACTATCTAAGAACCTTACCAAATTTGCCACATCTTGATGACGTTCAGAACCATTCCCTAATGTAATACTCTCAGTATATTTCTTAACAAATTCACCCTTTGGAACATACTACCCCTGTACAACTTGATGATGATAGCTCTTGGCGCCAATTCCTTAGCTACGTCTGCTTGTGTTAAGCCTCTTACTGCAAATTTTGTAACTCATGAGTCATGAATAAATACCAAGCATATCAAATGCTTCATGAGATACAATCGACAGCTCCAGAAAAGAACTTATCACCATGACATTAATTCTTGGAATTTCTTAAACAGCTAGAGTTCTCCACCACCAATGTTAATATCAGTGATCTTTTGTAATTTATTAATGGTCACATCACTTCATGTTGAAATTGAAGCGATACCAGCATTGATCACAATCGTATTAAAACCTTCAAATTCTTTAGCAGTAGCATCAACAGCGTTGTAAATATCATGTCTTTTCCCAGAATCAGCCCCCAACACCTTGGTGTTCTCTATGGTGTATCGGTGATTGAGACGTTGTATCCAATTTTTGGCCAATCCAATAGCGATGGCAGGACCAATACCATGGGGTGCACTGGTAGATAAAGTTGTTTATAACATTGTTTTTGTGTTTTCATTCTCTCTCAGATTTTGCTTAACAATATAGTTTTAACCAATAGGAACCTACAAATGTCTCCTGCTCTATTGATTCTTAGATTCTTTTTACTGACCATGGCTATTTTGATGTATTTTTGTTTCTACACCAGGTTACATTTGTCCCTCTTTCAATCAAAAGACACATATCTGTCAGATCTAACTTTCTTCTCATCTTTCCACCTTGCATGATTGCATATTTGCTTATAGTCTTTGTGGCTATGGGGAGCACTTGAGGAATAAAATCAAAATGAGGTACACGCTTGAAATACCCCAGCTACTTAATCAACACCCTACAGTTCAAAGGTTCAAATCACTTTAATTATACATTCAATCATGAAGACTGTAGCTTCGCAAAAATAACTTTTAAAGAATTAGTTGTCACACGAATTTTCCATATCCTTTTAGTAGACTGTGTGTTTCCTTCTCTTTCATTCCATTCTTTCTCACTCTGTGTATAACTTGGGGGTGGGTAAGGTGGTGATAGGGGTAAAAGTCCGAATTTTCGATGTTCAGTATAACTAGGCAATAGTTTATCCGTCTTTAAAGTACAAACAGATGTTACATGGCCTCTTGTGTCGCAATTTTTGCAGTACATTGAACAACCTTCACAACGATCATCAAAACATGAACCACAAACTTTTAAAACTTCTATAAGTTTAATATTATCTGATAATCCTTTTGGTAAAGAATCACATTTGAAAATATAATACCTGTGATATTCATCACCCAGTTTTTCAATAGCAGTACTCTCAACATCATAATGTTCTTCCAACGTGCTCAAAAGTTTTGGAAATTCATGCTTCCAATTTGTCCCTTCTTTAAGGCTAGTTTTCGCCACAATAAGATATTCATCTTTTATATTCCTATACCTCTTCAAATCACCAAGTTTAGTCATTTTCATGTGAACTAATGGGAGTTGTTTGGTATAAACTTCTGTGGCTTGTGTGATCTTATCTTTCAATGATTGTTTCCAATCTCTAATTCTATAAATTTCAGCTTCCACAATCATAACTTTTGAAGCCTTAAACCAACAAACACTCCCCAAGAACAAATTATAAATCCCTAGCTGCGCCCATTCATCTTCTCTAACATTATTTCTATTCAATAAGCCGTTTATCTGAGACGATTTGTTATCAAACTCTCCATTCTCTTCTTTGAACGCTTCAATCGTATCCTCCCGAGCTTTTGCTAACATCATCAGAGTGGTCTCCTCATCCCATTTAGATTCAACTACGTATAAATCAGGAATCATTGCTCGTTTTAACCTCATTTTATCGAGCTCTTTAGTACTCGAACCTGTGACAACATGATTCTTTAAAGCGTTTAAGAGCTTAAATTCTCTGATTTGGGAGAGAAAGTGGACTGGAATGGTTGACATTGTATTGTTATGTTATGTTTCAACAAATCAAGGGCGATACAGAAGTTTAAAAGATTCAGAGAGATTGAGATATAAATTTATATGATGAAAGCGAAGATAAGTCCTCATTTAGCAATTTCTCTCAATGAGAACATAAACCCGGAGTTACTCAATAGTTAAAATCCGGAGATGATATTTAGCTCACGTCATTTGGGTATTATTTAAGCACTTCACTTTTTATTCTTTAGATAATGGATGGTTAATTTTGCCCTTAGGTTCTAATGATTTCGTTATAGAGGTTATATTAATCATCTCTTGATTCAATATCTCACCAAATCTTGCTCTTGAGACTTTTATATAACCTTAATTGACTAAATATTTTGTCTTGTTTTACGCTTTAGGCCATTTCTAGCTACAGAAACTCAACTAGTAAAAACTTGAAACTCTATGTGTCCAGATTCAGTGGCGGGAAAGACGTGTTTTAAAAACAGATTTTGTGAGATAAGACCTTGAAAATGGGTAAGGAATTTCAAACTTTTCTGATGTAATCCAGTTGATCTTTACTACAACTTACTCAAAAGGGTTGTATATGCGAATGGAATCTGGTTGAATTCCTCTCAATAGATTCTGCGAGATTATTCAAATGATTCTCAAATAGCAGGGAAACACACCTTAATGAGACAATTGGTATCTGAATATCAAGTTTTAAGCTCAAATCTGTGGTTGTTAGGAAAAGGTGGACATGAGAAAGAAAGTTTGCTGTGCTGAGTTCGACCCTGCATTATAAACTTAACCAGAAGACAGCACAACCCTCTAGCCTTTCTTCCTTGTCATCAGTTATAAAAGTATCCCTTTAACTACAAAGCATACATTTTTAATGTATATGTAGAGTAATTTAGGAGAAGCTTTGTCTCCAATGATACAGAAATTTTCTAAGGAATCGTTCCTATTCTGTTGTTGAGCTTTTGAGAATAATTATATGAATGAGGCTACTCATGATCATCAGACATTTACTGGCTGAATTATGTGCTCTATTATCCTCAATATCACTGTGTAATGTCCTCCTCTTTGTTGGCCTTTAGATAATATTGATGCAGGGTCACCAAAGCGGCGAGTTTTAGCTTCTCAACTTCAAAACCATATAAAACCATATAAAAACCAAATAAGAATCTCTTCAGATTTCTTAGATTAAGTCAGTCACTAGCTTTCAGTTGCTACCATAACACAATGCAAGAGATATCTAACATCATAGTAGAATCTGACCCACTATCTGGTATAACCAAACTATTCAATGAAAGATACCAATTGAGATCTCTGAAGCACTATTTGCTAACAAACGAGGTTCTTCCAAGCCTTCCAGAGCCATTTATCACTGGTGCACACAGGCTTCCGACCGTTCCATTGATATTCGTCAAACATCTGAAACCCAAAAATGTACAAATTACTGATATTTTAAACAGCTTATCTGGTATTTTCCAGAAAAGGGTAGGCACTCGAAAGTGGACATGCACCGTTCCTGAACTTCTCGAGTTCATGTGCTCTAGATTAGATCAAGGTTTCCGACCTTCCACTTCAGATCTGCAGCGCATCGGTCTTAGAAATATAAGTTTAACTCCTGTTTTAGAAATGCCTCTTACCAAGTTATATGTCTTCAGACCTCAATTCCATTTTGATGAAAAGGCAAACAACATGTATGAGAATTTAAACCTTGATGCTAAAACTTTAGAACATCTTTATTCGTTAATTCATACTACCACTTTGAAATACCTTGCTGAGCTTTATTTGCCTTATAAATCCTATTATGAGGTGTTGAGCTTGTACAATCTGACCTCAACCACCGAAAGCTCAGTTAGTTCCGAGGAGATCATGCACTTAGAGATCAAATATGACTCGTTTTCCAACCCATTTTGCAACTCTCACGTTTGTATGTTATCATTTTTGTTCGATGGTCTTGATGGTATCACTATCCTGGATAGCTATATCCATTTAGAAAACAGCCGTTACTCCATTTTTAACGCACTCATCGTTGCTAAAAAGAACAAAGCCATTTCATCCAAAACTTTTGAATGGGGCTCCGTGACAGTGCTGGATAGTTTTACTGAATGCTCCAAATGTTTTGGTGACCATGACGAATGTACTGTGGAGTGCAGTAAATGTGATCAAACTGGACATATCGAGGGTACAGGTGTCTGTATGTTCAATAAATTCAATAAACTTCCAGTCTATAAGTTGGATAAACCTCCAGATTATGAGCATCCACCATCTACTTCAACTCAATCTTCCGCATCAAAATTAGATGAAATGGTATCTTCATCCAAAGAAACATCATCACAAGATCCTATCAAGGAAGCTGGGTTTATTAGCAAGCTCAAAAACTTGCTACATCATGGTAATTCTAAACTATAAGAGTTGGTCAAGATTATGTATTACTATATTTATTCTTGTTCCAAATACTTCAATTATTCACTTTAGTTAGTCTTCAGAACTATCTGGTCTTCATCATTAAAGGTACTGGCGCAGACGTTTATAACGTCGACGTCATATATATATTTAATAATGTATTGTCATGAAGCCACTAAACGTACAAATTTAGTGCTGGCGCCCAGCGATAATTATTATATTGTCAAATTACCGTGGCATTTCCCGCGGTAAATATCAAATTCTTATTGTTTTGAATTTTTGAAAGTTAATCTTCTACAACATGTAATTACAATATTCAAATTATATCAAAGAAATCTAATTTCGATATTCTCGCTTTAAAGAAGCGATATAATAATATATATATAATGTAAAATCTGATTGTAATCGTCATCAAAAATATTTACAGAATCTAACATTGACTTTGTTGTGTGAGAACTCAGGCGTTGAAATAGATCACGTGCTTTATAAGAGAAACAACCTGTAAAACAGCATCCTAACTTTCTCCATCAAAATCCGATATAGTGTAACGGCTAGCACGGTTCGCTTTCACCGAGCAGACCGGGGTTCGACTCCCCGTATCGGAAGTTTTTTTGCTTTTTTTTTGTTCTTTTCGGCCCAGTCCACGACACGTATTGATCATTTCTGAGACAACGTCCAAAGGTATTTACGACCATTATTGTCTTCTTAATTGATCTCTTTAATGCAAGTTAGAGCTCTATCTTTTTTTTTTTTTTTTTTTTTCCATTCGGGGCAAAAAAGTGTCAAATCGAGCTCATCTCAACAAAGAAACAATCATTTGAAGGGTAACGTCATACTTGGACTTAGAAAATTTGTTAAATGTCATATCCAGAGATTAAACCAAATGGCTCCCTTTTACTTGCCTGGCAAGTGAAGAGTACGTTTAGCAATCTTGAAAGGTTGGAAAAGCTGGTACTAACATCCCTATAGATCGTCATGTTCTTGTTGTTGGTGGTGGTGAAGTTGCTGCTGGTAGAATCTACCTTTTATTGAATGCAAATGCTAAAGTCACTGTAATATCTCCATCTTTAAATGATGAAATCAAAGAAAGACAAGCTGGGGGTTTGCTACACGCAGTTTATGAACGTTCCTTCGAGGAGTCAGATTTGGATCTGTACGGTGATGCTGTTCCTAAGCCAGAGTTGAAAGAGTACAACGCTGAAGAATACAAGGCTATGGACTCTTATATCACTGCTACAAAGTTTGAAATGGTCTTAGTGGCAATTGATGATCCTGTTGAATCCAAAAAAATCTATTACCAAGCCAAATCAAGGAATCTTAATGTTAATATTGCAGATGTTCCACCACTTTGTGATTTCTACTTTGGAGCCATATTCCGTAAAGGTGACTTACAAGTAATGGTGAGTACAAATGGCCAAGGTCCAAGAATGGCTAGATTAATTAAAGACAAGATTGGTGAGATGTTTGACTACGAAATTGATAAGACGATAAAAAACATAGGTAATGTGAGAAAATCATTGAGAAAGAAATGCCCAGGTGGTGATAATGAAAGTATTAAGAAGAGAATGGAATGGATGACAACGGTTACAGATAGTTACACTTTCAAAGAATGGATCAAGATCACTAATCCTGAAGAAATCGTTGAGTTCTTCCCAGAGTTTCCTCCAAACTTTGAAAAATTAGCACTAAAATAGCAAGCAGCAGCACTACTACTACTCTACAACAAATTTAATAGTATTGTATATAAAGGTCATGATTTGAATAACAAACAAATAAAAGCGAATGATTATAACCTGTAACATAAACATAAGATCAAAAAAAGACAAGAAAACGAACAAAAAAAATATAAAGAGGAAAAATAAAAAGGACTGTTCAATTCTATTTTAGTGGTGACATTCAACTTTAGACACAAACCAAAAAGAAATCAATCAGTAGTCAATAACGAAAATATAATGAACTTGAAACTCCCAGCAATGAAAATTAAATATAAAAAAAAAATAAACAGCATAACGACAGCAGCAACGATAACAAATTAAACGAAAGGCAATACCTAATTCAATGAATCTAATTTACCGGCAATGGCAGCCCTGTACATCTCTTTAAGTTTGCTCCCTTCTTTTTCATCACTTGAAGAAGTACCGCCAGTACCAACTTCATCTGGAGTAGCACTCTTTGAATCATCATGTTGAGATGCAGGAGCTGATTGAGATTGTTGTGGGTCTTGTTGGTATTGATCATATTCAAAAGCTTTTTCATTTGGCAAATAGTACAAATTGTTGACATTCGGATCAGATTGAGCAAAGTTGTTATTAAATTGGAGATCTTGTTGTAATCTGTAAGGATCATCGTTCAAAGAAACAGCAGCCATTTGATTTTCTAATGACAAACCTTGATTGAAGGCAACTTGTTGACCTAATGGAGGTTGAGACATTGGTTGAACACCAGCGACAGCCAGTGCAGCCATTTGTAATCTTTGGTTGTTCTGTTGACGACCCCAGCTCAGACGGACACGGGAACCACCAATCTGGAAACCTTGCATACCAGCAATAGCAGCTTCTGCATCTTCTCTCTTTTCGAATCGAATGAAACCACAGCCTTTACCAGGTGGAATCTTGACGTGTAAGATGTTACCAAATGGTTGAAACAATGCCGATAAAGTGTGTTCAGCAACACCAGATGCCAAACCACCAACAAAGACAGTGGTATTATTTGGATCACTGTAAGGAATTTGTTGTATTTGGGAACCAGTTGGTGGAGGAATTGAATTGATGCTAGAAGATGGTGGGATTGGACCAGAGTTTTGAGATTGTGCTGGAGTACCATCTGGGTTGAAACCAGGTGGGAACTGTGATGGTGGCTGAGGTTGCTGTTGGTCTGGATGGTAGAATTGTAATGGAGGTGGGATTTGTTGATATTGATACATCAGCATATCATTGTTTTGACCAACTGGTGGTTGTTGTTGTTGTTGATATTGGTTAAATTGACCAAGCGGAGGTGGTTGTTGGTATCGGTTAGAACCAGCACTTAATGAAGTTGGTGGGACACCAGGGTGAATTGGAGCACCTTGAGGTGGATTCAACAGACTCAAGTTATTCAAGTTGTTACCAGCCATATTTCTTGGAGTTGCAAGAGCGACTCTCAATGGTCTACCTGCACACCAGACACCAGACATCTCATTCAAGGCACGAGTTCTGTCTTCTTCATCACTGAAACGAACAAAACCGAAACATCTTGAAGTACCAGTAATGGGATCAGTCATAACTCTAACAGTCTTAACAGACTTGTAATGAGTTTGAAACAATGCTAACAAGTGCGCTTCAGTGGTTGATGGGGATAAATCACCAACAAATAATGAATATTCTGGTGATTGTGGGATTGGTGAAGATAAAGTGGCACCAGAAGCCCAGTTTAATCTGAATAATCTGTTGGTATTTGGAATTTGGGAACCATTTAAACTCAAGGCGTTCTTAGCATCGTCATAACTTTCAAATTCAATGAAGCAGTAACCAGCATGACCGGTGTTAAGGGTGGCTGCAGGGGTACCCTTCTTAGCCTTGATCAACTTCACCAAGACTCTTTTACCCAAGGAGGACCACAAATTGATTATGGATTCCTCATCCGACCATGGGTCTAAATCACCCATCCATAAGGTTCTTGGTGGAGAGGATGAAGTGGAGCTGGTGGCATTTGGCGGGTTTGGGACAGGCAATGGAGTTAAATAATCTTGACCAGCTAATTGGACAACTTGTGGTTGAATTTGGCCACTGGAGCTTTGTTGTTGCTGCTGTTGCTGCTGTTGTTGCTGTTGTTGTTGTTGTTGTTGCTGCTGCTGCTGTTGTTGACCTTGATCGTCAGGAGGAGAGACCGTCTCTTGGTTTAATTGAGGCTGCGATTCTTCAAAGTTGGACATGGTGGAAACAAAAGTGGATGAAATGCAAATAAAGATGAAGTTTTAGGATTTCAAGTGGGTACACAAACTATAGCAAAAGATGAAATGAACTTGACACAGAAACAGGAGAACACAAAACGGGAAACAATGAACAGAACTTAGGAACTAACAAACTTGAGGTTTTCTCATATAATTAGCAGCGAAACTCGATTACTTTCTTCAATGGCAAAAATCCTTCAGAATAATTAAAGACACAAATCAATTTTGAAAGGCAAATGAAAAAAAAAACAGCCAGGACAAGTGGGAAAAACCGGACAAGCAGCGAGCACTAAAGGAAAAGGCAGATCAAGTGATAATTGGAACTTCTAAAACGAGTTTGTGAGGGTAAACTTGACAAAATTGGCTGGTTCTTTCTATAATTTTGTGGTGATAAAGTGGAAAACTTTGTAAATTTGAAATTTTTTTGCTTCAACCTTGAAGCCCAAAAAATAATGAAATGGGACAAAAGAGACAAAACTTTAAAACACGAAAATATCAAAAGACAAAAACCTTAAAAGCAAGAAAGGGAAAAAAGTTGAAGAGAAGATCAGCACGACGTAATAAAAGAACAGATAGTTGAAAAAGGTGTTATTTAATCTCACTAGCATCATAGATGGAATCCTGTCCTCTTGTAATCCTCTTTCTATTTTTGGCTGAGTTTTGTCCGAATCTCCCGAGCTGGGATCCAAAAGACGCGTAAATTCTATTTTTAAAGTTAGGGTCCCAGTGTCCCACACAAGTTTCGCAGCTTATTGTCTAAAACAAGATATTATCGCGAGACAAATCAGGATTCAGGCATACAGTCGCATTCAAGAATAAGACAGGGGCGATCACTACAGGACAAACAAGAAGCATTCTGAAGAAGATCGAGAAGTTTACATATTAGTCCATCGTAAGAGTAGTTAGTGTGAATGAGATTGTGAACAATTGACAATAGGCATGTGTCATGTGTTTGCCATAAAGCGCTAAGTTAGCCGTAATAAGCTGCAAATCCTGGTGTGTGTATAACAACGCACAAGAAGCAGAACTGGGCTTTGACAGGTAATGCAATCATGGTGAGTCTTCTTACAGCTTACCCTTCCCTGTTTGAAGCTTAGATTTAAGGATATTGACAAGCCTTAAGATAAGCCCATGATAGATTAGTTACCATAGCCACATAGATCTCCCCCGCGCTACCACTAAAAGCGTACTTCTTTTCATCTGATGGATCTTAAATCTATGTCGGAGTTAAATTAATCACAATTTATCCGGAAAACGTCATAGGGCTTCTTTCTACAACGGCCTCAAAAGAAGGTTGTGTAAAGAGATTCACCAGGAAGTAGTCATGCAACTAGCTGCTCAAAATAAAGCCAACGATATACGAACCGTCTTCCACCTTGAGAATCTCATAAGAAAACACACTTCTATGTAGCTTTCTGTCGCTTTTAAACGAAGTTGACAAAGAAGAAGGGATTTTTTTTACGGCCGTACTGAGTGTCTGACTTCAATTCCCCGAGGAAAAATAATATGGACATTTATTTTTTGAGACAAATTTTGGTTTAACTATATAAATTTGAAAAAGAAGTATGAGTGGCGTGAGAGCTGTCAGAATCTAGTAATAAACGATACAAAGTGAGACTGAAAGTAAAGGCAATCATCATCTATATATAGATCTTGCAAACAAAAAAGAGCCAAAAAAAGAAATTTGCTCCACGGCAGGTTCGAACTGTCGACCTTCAGATTATGAGACTGACGCTCTACCGACTGAGCTAGTGAAGCCAAATTCTTGTGGGCGTTACCAATGAACGAAAGTCATTTCACACGGCCGGTAAGGGACACATAAGTGCTATTTTGGCTTCATTATATCGAGACTTCGAGTCTCTCAGTTATATATGATAGTGTTCTGTGTAGATGACATATAGATTCCTTAAGATTGAACGTTTTTCAATCTCACATGACTTTTGATCCCTAGTTTACCGCGTAAAGTTGAAATAAATTTTGTCCAAATGATGATAGGTTTTCTGTTGAAAATAAGTCCAAAATTGAGAAGATAGCACAGTTGTGTCTTTCTTGTATAACTCCTTGACAAGCATTCACAGTGCACTATGGGTAATTCAACCTCCTTACCAAAAGTAACAGCTCATGATAGAGCCATTCTACAACTCAAAGTCCAGAAGGATAAGCTCACAAAATACCAAAAGACTACAAATGTTCTAATCAAGAATGAGGAAGTGCAAATAAAGAAGTACCTTAAACAAGGGGACAAGAATAGTGCAAAGTTACTTCTGAAGAAGAGCAAATTCCAAAAGACGCTACTGGAGAATGTCGGTGATCAAATTTTAAACCTGGAGAATATGATTTCGAACATTGAGTTCAAATTGGTGGAAAAGGATTTTTTGAAGGGTCTATCGAATGGTAATGAGATCTTGAAAAAGTTGAACAATGAGATGAGGGTCGAAGATGTGGAGAAGCTTGTGGATGAAGTGCAAGAGAATATTGCGTATCAAGAAGAGATCGATCAAGTACTGGCCAATTCTCTGATCGGAAAGGATATTGAAGATGAAATCAATGAGGAATTGACTGCATTAGAGGCAGAAGTTGGGGTAAAGACACAATCGATACCAGATCTCCCTACAGTTCAAGGTCTACCTAGTATCAAAGATGAGGCCGTAAAGCAAGAGGTCAAGAATGAGAAGACATCGAAAGAGAAGAGAACAGCATTGTTAGCATGATTGTTTTTTGTGTTCGCAAATACAAGTCAGACATTCAATGTCCCCGTAGTCTTAAAATAAGAACTTTGACGAGAGTCCAAAAGATACACCAATACGTGATGGAGAGTCTTTTGTTTTAAATTTGTCTTGAGATGACTTTATGTGTTGCTATGCAACTTTGTTTCGTGCCTGACTATCCCTTTTGTAGAGCTGGAGCTCTACACTCGTACTACAACACAAGCGAGGCTCAAATATATTCATTATTCAAATTCTGAATCCTATATACAACAAAGGCGATCCAAAATCTACATTACAGACCTATTACGACTAAAGACGTCATCGAGTTTGCTAATTTAGCCATTCCAAGAACTCTGGAGTAAAGTAACTGATAATCAATCTAGCACCAGCTCTCAAGAAACCATGGTGGGCCTCGAAAGCAATGGTCTTCAAGTCACATATACCCTTTTCAGCAGCAGCGTGTAGCATGGCGTATTCACCACTGACATGATAAGCACAAACTGGGTAATCTTTGCATATTTCAGTGGCATCAGACATGACATCTAAGTAGAAAGTTGAAGGTTTAACAATAATACCATCAGCACCTTCTTCTATATCCCTTCTAAGAGCACGACGAGCTAGACCTCTACCGGCAGATGGCAATTGGTAACGACGTCTATCACCTTGTCCTGGACTTGAACAAGCAGCATCTCTGAATGGCCCGTATAAGTTACCACTGAATTTGGCAGAATAGGACATCACGAAGGTCTTGTGCGCCAGATCATTGTCAATTAGACCCTGTTTGATGGCAAGGATACGACCGTCGATCATATCTGAAGGAGCGACACAGTCGACACCAGCCTTAGCGTAATTAACAGCAACAGCAGCGATTCTTCTCACAGATTCTCTTCTATTGATGGTACCATCCTCAAACAACACACCACAGTGACCATGAGAAGTATATTCACATAGACAGACATCAGCAAGGATATATAAATCTGGGAACTTGGCCTTTAAAGCCTTGGTGGCCTTGATAACTGGACCTTCTGGATCGTCAGCATTAGTACCAATTGAATCTTTGGCACCTTCCTTTAAAGGGACACCAAATAGGATCACAGAGCGTAGACCCTTAGCAATTAGTGTTTCGACAAATGGGATAACTTTGTTAACACCCCATCTTTTGACATTAGGCAAAGAATCGATACTGACCTCATCATCATCGTTATCTGAGATAAATAATGGATAGATGAACATGTTCTTAGTCAGCTGTCTCTCGGCCTGCCACTCTCTGGTAAGTTCATGAGAGTAACCACCAGCAAGAATACTGCTGATCTGAGTTGGATCCTCGTCTAGGAACTGAGCTTTGTGAGTCATTTTGGTAGCCCTCGAAGTTGTTGTAGAGTTTTAAGTCTAATTCTTCGAAAAACTTCTTCTTCAAAGTGACAGATTATTAATGGACAAAATTTGAAATACACAAACAAGGAAATGTGTAACCTGGAACTACCCCAATACAGCAAAAATGTCCTGTGAAGACGAACATCACTCACACTCACATTCACACTCAAATTCTCATGGTGATGATCATGGTCATGACCATTCTCCTCCAATTGCAACGAGCTCAGCCCAATCTTTGAGACAATACATCGATTTTGATAAAGTAACAGCCTTGAACATTGAACAACCAAACTCGTCGATACAGAAAGTCTTCAAATCACAAGAGGACAAGTATAAACTTTCAGGGAGCATACAATCAGATGCAGATGCGCAATTCATTCTCAATATCCCATTCATAGGGAATGTCAGACTTCATTCAATCATATTAAGAACAGATGGGAACCCAAAACATTGTCCAAAGACCATCAAACTTTACAAGAATAATAAGAGTATCGACTTTGACAACGAAACCAAACCAATATATACCATTGAGCAGCCACAGGTGGGTCCATTAAGTGCTGACTCTGAAGATTTATCAGAAAACTTCGCTGAGCATCATCTCCCTAGATCGTTATTCCAATCCACCACCCAATTGACCCTTTTTGTGACAGACAACTGGGCAGATGATGAAGATGAACCGACAAGGGTTTACTACATCGAGTTGAGAGGTCAATTTACTAGTCCATTGTTCAAAGATCCTGTCATTACACTCTATGAGGCCGCTGCTAATCCAGCTGACCACAGGAACATACTGGAGAATACCGTCCAGCACAGTATTTGATTGAGATAGCTTATTTATTGGATAGTTATAATCCTTCTGTTATTAATTGTAGAATTTAAGAGGGCTGATCTCGTAGTTTGTGATGAGGATGTGATAGAGAGAGTGGGATCGAGATCTTTGTGAGATATTTGAAGTCTTACGATGCCAAGGGGCAAATAAACGTTAGGATTAAACCATGACTCTTGTACAGTTTTTCAAGAACTCTTTTGATTGTGAAACAATTTGACACAAAACGTGACAACTCAAAATTTCTGACTTCGGGGCCTGAGAGTGTATACAGATTTTTTGACGCCTAGTAAGTCACCAGAATCAAAGCCCGAAATGATCTCTACGGCTTCTTAGTGGGTAAAGAACCAAAGCCTGAGCCAGTCCTGGCCTGAGTCTCTAACCTCCAAGTGCTATGATGAGGTATTGTTCCGGTTTAGAGACTTGGTCCAGAGTCTCAAACTTAACATAAAAAAAGGTTTCCATGCAAAGTTACAGTACTACCACATTTTTCTGGCCAACTTTTTTTTTGATTTTTGTGTCATCATGTTAATAGAGCGCCTGAGACTGACAGAGACTGGGGACAACCTTGGGACAAACTTTATGTAGAGAAATTAGGCCCGATCACAGTTAAGACATTCTCAAAGAACTGATACATCCCAGCTGACTCGTCCCGTGTTTTTTTTTTGAAGCCCTGTCTTGACCATAATACTCCAGAGTCCATTGGCTGCCACTGACTTTTCAAATAATTGATCAATAGGTCAATTTAATTTTCATGTGAAAATCTTTACTCCTTCAGCGGCCAATTTTTTTTCTTTTTTATTAGCCTGTGACGCTTGACTTCTTTAATTAGTTAATTTTTGCAAAAAAAGTGGCCCGCCAGAAAAACTTTATATAAAGTCATTGCCCATTCCAATTTCTTCGGTATTTGATTAACTGAAACTCTTCATCAATTCAATTGAACTTCCACAATGCCATACGCCTTACCAGAATCACACAGAAACCTAGTCGAAGGTCATTTAAAAGACACCGATCCAGAGGTTGAAGCCATCATCAAGGATGAAATCGACAGACAACGTCACTCAATTGTCTTAATTGCTTCTGAAAACTTCACCTCCACTGCTGTTTTCGATGCTTTAGGTACTCCAATGTCCAACAAGTACTCTGAAGGTTACCCAGGTGCTAGATACTACGGTGGTAACGAACACATTGACAGAATTGAAATTTTGTGTCAACAACGTGCTCTAAAAGCTTTCAACTTGACTGAAGACAAATGGGGTGTTAACGTCCAAACCCTATCAGGTTCTCCAGCTAACTTGCAAGTTTACCAAGCTATCATGAAACCACATGAAAGATTGATGGGTCTAGATCTACCACATGGTGGTCACTTGTCCCATGGTTACCAAACCGACTCCAGAAAGATCTCTGCTGTTTCCACTTACTTTGAAACCATGCCATACAGAGTTAACCTAGAAACTGGTATCATTGACTACGACACTTTAGAAAAGAATGCCGTCTTATTCAGACCAAAGGTCTTGGTTGCTGGTACTTCTGCTTACTGTCGTTTGATTGACTACAAGAGAATGAGAGAAATCGCTGACAAAGTTGGTGCTTACTTAGTTGTTGACATGGCTCACATTTCAGGTTTAGTCGCTGCTGGTGTCATTCCATCCCCATTCGAATACGCTGATATTGTTACCACCACCACCCACAAATCTCTAAGAGGTCCAAGAGGTGCTATGATCTTCTTCAGAAGAGGTGTCAGATCAGTCAACCCAAAGACTGGTAAGGAAATCTTCTACGACTTGGAAAACCCAATCAACTTCTCCGTCTTCCCAGGCCACCAAGGTGGTCCACACAACCACACAATCACTGCTTTGGCCACTGCCCTAAAACAAGCTGCTACTCCAGAGTTCAAAGCTTACCAAGAACAAGTTTTAAAGAACGCTAAAGCTCTAGAAGAAGAATTCCAAAAATTAGGTTACAAATTAGTTTCAGATGGTACTGATTCACACATGGTTTTGGTCTCTCTAAGGGACAAGGGTATCGACGGTGCTAGAATCGAAACCGTCTGTGAAAACATCAACATTGCTCTAAATAAGAACTCCATTCCAGGTGATAAATCTGCTTTAGTTCCAGGTGGTGTTAGAATTGGTGCCCCAGCCATGACCACCAGAGGTTTAGGTGAAGAAGACTTCAAGAAGGTTGTTAACTACATTGACTGGGCCGTCAAATACGCCATCAAAGTTCAACAATCCTTACCAAAGGAAGCCAACAGATTAAAAGATTTCAAAGCTGAAATTGCTAAAGGTTCTGAAGAAATCACCAAGACTAAGCAAGAAATCTACGAATGGGCTGGTGAATTCCCATTATCCACTTAGATTATGTGATGTTTATCGATGATTTTTGTTAAGAGTTTTATGCGTTTTATTTAATTCAACAGGGTTAACGCAAGTTTAGTTCTAGTTCAACATTATTGAAGGTTTTTATTTTATTAATTTGTTTATCAAAGTTTCATGTATAAAGAAAGTTTCGAAGTCTTTTGTTGTACAATATTATGTGATATCTGACCCATTAGACTAGCTAACTAGTATTTGCTGGGATGGTTTAATATTCAGTTCTGTTCGGATTGTACGGAATATACTGACAATTTGACTCAATTGTTATGCTTTCTTCTAAACAGCTAAGGCCAATTTCAGTGCAAAGCTAGATCTCTGGTAGATATTTCATTAAGGTTGCGTTATCAACTCTTTAACTATACATTAAAAAACCCCGGATATACGAAATTTGAAAGAGCTGATAACTCAAGGTTACAGAAAGCTTATAATCATTGCTGGTAACATGGGCTCATCTATCGAATCCATTAAATGCATGGTCATTTCAAGACTTCAAGCTAATCATCTATCAAATATCATCATATGCCCTATACAATACATCATAATGAGAGAGCTATTTCGCTTTTCAATTTACGCAAGAAACGGCAAAGAATTATCAATATTGGTATACTACTGACTTCAAAATTGGCTGTGTTTAGCAATGAGTGAGGATCTGTAGAATACTTAGTAATGTTTATTCATTATCAAGAGTTTAAGTCCATATGAGGTCTCTAACCCCATATTATCACAGTGAAATTACATAATCAATGCGATTTTTGGTGGAGTGCAATAATTCTGTGCCATTTATGGCACTCCACCTAAAAGACCACTCAACTATTCAGGAAACCCACAATGTCATCCTACAGAGACTCACAGTCCCAAAATATCCCACAAGAATGGCTTCTGAAGTCAACGCCCACCAGTACAAATATCCATACGTTTCTCGAGGAGCAACTTTCTGCGGAGGAGATTGAAATAACAACCATACCCACAACTCAATTACTATCGCAAATTCACAGCTCCAAGCTGACATCACTACAGGTTCTAATGGCCTTTGCACATAGAGCACTGGTTGCACAACAGATAACGAACCCATTGACCGAGATATTCTTGGAAAGAGGCATCCAAAGGGCGAAAGAATTAGATCAATACTTGCAGAAGCATGGTGAAGTTGTTGGCCCATTGCACGGCCTTCCTGTATCATTGAAGGACGAATTTGACCTGGAAGGTATCAAAACAACACTAGGAGTGGAAAAACTTGTGAACTCAGAACCTTTGACAGAAACTTCCCCAAATGTCCAGATCCTATACGATGCAGGCGCTGTTTTCTTTGTCAAGACCAATGTCCCACTCGCCGCATTCAACATTGTGACCTATAATCCAGTGTTTGGCGAGTCTAAAAACCCATACAATACCAACTTCAATGCTGGTGGCTCAAGTGGTGGTGAAGCTTCTTTGCTTGCTGTTCGTGGCTCTGCACTAGGTGTTGGTTCTGATCTTGGAGGGTCAATTCGTCAGCCATGTTCATTCCAGGGCCTTTATGGGTTCAAACCTAGTAGTGGAAGAGTTCCACATAACAATTCCAAGATCGTTGTCAGAGGCTTAGAATCATTACCTGGGACAAATGGGCCGATTGCCAATGATATTGATGCAATAGAGCTATACATGAAGACGATTGTGAATAGCAAACCATGGAATAAGGACACAAGAGTTGTCCCGTTAGAGTGGAGGGAAAATGTGAAGTTTGAGAAGAAGCCAAAGTTTGGGATCGTATTGAATGATGGAATCATCACACCTACACCTCCTGTTAAGAGGGCACTTAAAGAACTGAGAACAAAGTTGGAGACTGAAGGCTATGAAGTTGTTGAATGGACCGGTTTGGAATTGGCTCCAATCGCAAGATATGCTGAGACTTTCATGATATCTAATGGTTTGAAGACTTTACATCAGTACACTGGTGCTGATACCACTACAGATTTACAAGTTTCGGAATTATGGGCATTACATAACGAGAGAGCCTCGCATGCCAATAAATTTTGGAATCATTGGCAAACGTTAGGTATTGATGGATTGATATCACCAGTGACAGCCTTTGCTGGTGCCAGGAAGGAAGACTTGAAAGACGTGACTTATTCTCCATTGGCTAATGTGGTGGATTTCCCTGCAGCTGTCTTTCCAGTTACAAAAGCCACCTTGGAGGATATTGAGAAGCTTGAAGCCAGAAACAACATTGAGAAAGAGGTATGGAAGAGCTATGACCCGAAAGAGTGTAATGGTGTACCTGTTGGTCTACAGATAATTGGTCCAAAGTTACAAGAAGAGAAGACTTTGGCTTTGCTGAGACTAATTGATGGCGTTTTGAAGAAATGAGGGCGTGAAAAAATGTTTAGGTATGAAGTACTTTATACAAAACACTACCCAGTATGGTGTTTCATCTTAAAAAAATGGTTTGTATCCCCCTTGTAGTTTGTAACTTCCCAAGAGTTTTGTAATAGGTCTGGGGTGTGATATTAAAAGGCATTTTTACCAAACACTCTGATTAAATCAGATTCAACAGTACCATATTTGAGGCGAAATGTACGTTGCAGGAAATTGGAATCCTGATCTGTTGGTATCCGCTCACTGCTCTAGCCTCAATCTACAACTTCTAAGACAACTTCTCAACCTTCAGAATTTTGGAGGTATCCAAAGAGCTAAAGATTTGAGCGAATACTTTGAGAAGGATTCTTGGGGCTTTGGTCCACTAGTTACTCTGAAGGGTGAAATGAAACTAACAGATATCTGAGCTATAATTGACGTTGAATATATTGCTAATTAGGAGTGAACAGGAGAATCTACCCTGGATTTCGATATATTGAGCGGGTTACATCTACTAGATGAACACTACCACTGAAGATATTGGTGTGATCGAGCTTGCTACAATGGTTAGAAAGAACTGTTTGGGATTACTACTTTAACCCAGTGCAGAGCGGCGATGGCCTTATTAATCTACAAGTTGTTGGCTCCAAGCTTGAAGGAGATGAGACTATCACTCTTTAAAGACTAATTTACAGTGCTTAAAAGAAGTGGCTACTCTGTTAGTGATAAAAGGAGAACGTACAATTAGTTGTAGATGTGGGCCAGCCCTCTTCAATCGAGTTGGTTCTATGTTCCTATTTACGCGCGCATTACCCAATCGGGACATATAGCCATAACCTTATCAACTCCATGTTTAAAACCACAGTTGGAGAACATTGTTTCTTCTTCTGCTGGCCCCGATGAAATCCTGAAGAAGCCAAGATGACTGTTTCCAAATTCTTCGACACACACATTCCATATGCTATCATTAAAGGTGACACACCTTATGAAATTGGGTTTCAGCATGGATCCGTTGCCAAACCACAAATCACTAAGGCCATCAAAGTCTATGGGGATTTGTACCTTGAGACAAAGAACGTCAGTTGGGATGTTGCCAAAAAGAGAGCTTCGAAGTATTTGCCCTTGCTAGAAGAGAACAAAGATATTCTAGAAGAACTGAAAGGTATTGCGGATGGATCCGGTTTCGAGTTATTGGACATATTAGCTCTTAACACCAGATCTGAAATCACTTTGGTCGACATCAGTGATGGATGTACTTCAATTGCACAAAGAACTCCTGAAGGAGATGTACTTGTTGGTCAGAATTGGGACTGGTTGCCAGAAGTTGACGATATCACTATCTTGTTGGAGATTCATCAGAAGAACAAGCCAAAATTGATCATCTTTGCTGAAGCTGGTATCATTGGGAAATATGGTTTCAATTCCAACGGTGTCGCACTGATGCTGAATGCAATCAGTTCTAATGTCGTGAGATTTGACAAATTGCCAGTACACTTTGCAATTAGAAAGGCTTTGGAACAATCTTCTGTTAAAGGCTTATTAAAAACTGTGGAGGATAATGGAATCGCTAGTGCTGCCAATATCCTAGTGGGTGATAGAGAGGAATACTATAGTTTGGAAATTACCACTGACGGAGTTGGTGTCATTCAGCCGGAAAATGGTGTTGTTACACATACAAACCACTTGGTTGATCCAGAATTAGCAAAAAGATTCCCTTCAAAGACCAAGATCTTGAACACCAGAGCAAGATTGGATCGTATCAAGGAGATATCCAAAGGTACAAATGCCTCTTATGATTCATTCTTTGAAAGATTGAGTGACGTAGAAGGTGCCCCTAATGCTATTTGCCGTCATTCTGTGAGAGGTCAAGTCGGTCTGGAAAGATGTATCACTCTGTACCAAATAGTTGTTGACACTACTAACGTTGAAGGTCAATTAGTTATCAGAAATCACGACGCTACTAAACGCTATAAACTTGAGTTTCATGACTAATATAAACCTACTGACTCACTGAAAAAGAATTGTAAAACAATATCAAACTGTGAACATTAAAGCCTATAAGGATTTCGTTGAAAACTATCTATTTATTTCTTGTAACCTAGTTCTTCCAAACTTTCCTTGATGACTTCGAAAGCTCTGTCTGTGTGACCTAGACCACCAACGGCAGAGATACCCATATGGCCAACTCTAAAGTATTTTGTAGCGATAGCCTTGTGGATACCACCAGCAATGACAATACCTTTCTTGTAGACTTTACCAAGGAATTCTGGACCTGAGATACCTTCTGGGAAGTATACAGCAGATAGACCATTAGCTGAAACTTTTTCGTTAACGGAGACCAATTTCAAACCCAATTCGTTTTGCAATCTAGATTTGAACTCTGATGAAGTTTGGTGATGCTTAGCGAATCTTTCAGCTAGACCACCAGCTAAGATTTCCTCTAATGAGACCCTCAAGGCATTGACCAATTGGATGGCTGGAGTGGCAAAGTATGATGGCTTACCAGCTTCGTAGTTTTGTAAGATTGGTAACCATTTCTTTAATGAGGCAAAGAAAGTAGAGGTCACTTCTCTGTTTAGAGCCTTTTCAATAGCTCTTTCAGAGATGAACCCAACAAACAGACCAGATGGAACACCAATGGCCTTTTGAGAGGCACTCAAAACATAATCTAGACCCCATTTGGAGAATTCAATGTCTTCAACACCAACAGAGCAAACACCGTCAACCACAATCAAAGTCTCTGGAGATGTGGCTTTGACGATGGATGAGATGGAAGCAATATCTTGAACAACAGCTGTGGAGGTGTCAACATGTGTGATAACGATAGCAGCATACTTTTCCTTTTTCAGGGCAGCCTCGATCTCATCACCTGGTACAACATCCCCGATTGGAGCAGTGATCACAGTGACATCTGCGCCATAAACTTTCAAACATTCGGCGAATGAGTCTGAGAAGAAACCTGTAGATAAAAGTAGCACTTTCTCACCTGGATAGATAATGTTAGAGGCAGCAATGTCCCAACCAAGGGTACCTGAACCAGAGATGACCAAACCTTGGTCCTTAGCATTTGTAGACTTGAAAAGCTTTCTCAAGTTCTGTAGGGCCGGTTTGAAGATATTGATGAATTCTGGGGAAGTATGAGCCAATGATTGGATGGATTGAGCTTCTCTGACTTTCTCAGAGACTAAGATTGGACCTGGGATCAGTAAAAGGTTTTCGTCAGACATTTTGGGCGTTTGATGGAAATACTTTGTCAATTGGAAGTTGTTGTTTCTAATTAAAGGGAAATTTCGCTGTTTAAGTACTGGTCTTAAAGATTGGAAAACTCGCATTTGTCCGAGAATTTGAAGACTTTTCGAAATGTGGGAAACTTTGACGGTATTTATACCTTTCATACTCGAGAAATTGGGACTATTAACGATTCAATTGGCTACATTGAATTAATGGGTAAATGCAAAAGATCAATGAATCATTTTTTGAAGAGCTTCTTTTGTAACTTTTCGAATTCCGCATCGTCTAGTTCTGGGGCAACTGGTACCTTCTTTTTCTTCTTACCCTTAGACTTTTTATTACTGTACTTATCCTCCAGTCTTCCAATTAGATTGTCTAGTGAAGTCTTGTTCTTCTTCTGTATCAATTGTCTCAAATCCTCCTCTGTATCGACTTTGTCAAGTTTATGCTTCTTGCTTAATTCCTTCTTTAATTCTTCAGCTTCCTTTTCTTCGGACTTTAACGACTTCTTATACTTGTTAAACAACTTCACTCTGTCCTTCTTATAAGCCTCCCAATTGTCACTATCTTCAATTACTTTATCCTTGATTAGTTCTTGCACTTTATCAAAGATTCTCTTCTCTTCGGACTTTGTTGGATCAAGATGTGGGATAGTTTCAAATAGACTCAAAAAGTCACCTTTCGTCTCGATCCAGGATTCAATTATATCCTCCTCTTCATCTTCACTACCCTGGTAAACTTTTTTATCCTTAGCAATAGCCTCTTCATTGATTTCCACCTTAGCCTGTGAAAAGTATTCAAACCAGTCAAAATCACCTTCAGTCTCCTCCAGAGATCCAGTCTTATCAAACCTTTGACGTTTCTTATCATCAGATAGGATTGAATGAGCAAATTGTATCTTTTCAAACTGTGTACGTGATTCTTGTTGTCCTTCTGCGGTTGCAGTTGTTAGTTTATCAGGATGATGTTTCAAACATAGTTTTCTGTACGATTTCTTGATCTCTTCAAGAGTAGCATCTGTCTTGACTTGGAGTACCTCATATGGGTCAATATCATAGGGCACCGGCATTGAACTTAGAGTAATATGAATACTGTGGGCTTTCTTCAGTATTTGTGTGTGTATACGCGTAAGAATTTAAACGCGTGAATGAAAAATTCAAGATGAACTCATCTCATCTCATCAAGAGAAAACATGAGTCTTTCAAACTTCAAAGTGGGGACCTTTTGAGACATTATGGAGGATGATATCAAAGTCTTTCAGGTATTAAACGATTGAGGCAAGTGGGACTGAGGATGAGTCCCAGTAATACCAAAATGGAGCCTAAACCTAGTCCACTTTGGTTTCCAATGGCCTTAAAGATTTTTGCCTTGGAGACTTGAACTTTTTAAAAAAAAAAGAACTGAAACTCATCGAAATGAATCATCGCCACTTCATTTACCTCAAATTCCACAATTATGGTGTACTATTTCCAATCAACAGGCTCAGATGGCTCCTATGAGGGTAATCCAAGATTTATCTATATGGGTAAAGATAAATATGAGAATGAAGATCTTATAAAGCTAGGTTTTGAAGAAGACGTATGGTTTCATGTTGATAACCTATCATCTGCCCACGTTTACCTAAGACTGCTACCAGGCGAGAAATGGGATCAGATCCCAGAAGGCATCCTAACAGACTGTGCACAGCTGACGAAGGCCAACTCTATTCAAGGGAACAAGAAGGATAATGTCACCATCATATATACTCCATGGGCCAACTTGAAGAAGACTAAAGGTATGGCAGATGGTGAAGTCTCATTCAAGAACGATAAGAAGGTTAAAAAGATTCACGTCCAATTTAGAGATAACTCCATCATAAACAGACTCAAAAAGACCAGAGAAGAGATTGTGGGTCGTGAGCATTTGGTGACTGCGAGAAATGCAAGAGATAAAGATGCAGCTCAACGAATTCTACAGGTACAGAGGGAGCAAAGACTCGCTGCTGAAGAGGAAAAGAAGAGAATCGCAGAGGAGAAGAAGAGAAAGGAAACCATGTATGATGATCTATGGGACGACGATGAAAAGGAGAAAAGTAGTAATCAAAGAAGGATGTACGATCCTGAAGAGGATTTTATGTGATGAGGGAATATAGAATTGAGCATTGCATATCTGACATTGAGTCTTTGGAACTTGTAGATCATTGAGTTATTAATCTAACGATGATCTCTTTAATTCTCTTATTTATCAACCCTCAATTGATGTGTTAATCCCCGAAATGCTAGATCTATATCATATCATCTTTCTCCACACAATCCAGAAGCACAATGCTGCACAAGAGAAACGATTTGCCAGAGTGGTCAACATTCTCAACTACAACTTCAGGTATCTGTAGTATGCTTTTGTAATAAATATGTCTTTAACAATTTACGAATATAACAATTCATTCATAACACCATGCTCCTAAATTAAACTGTACCAACGGAAAATAAACACTAATGAAACGTGTTCTGAAATCTCTTTAGTTCTTCAAGTCACCAGCAAACTTACCAGCTTCTCTTTGAGCGTCCCATTTTTCAATCCATTCAACAGGACATAGAGCAGAGTAAGTCTTGAAGAAGGTTTTACATGGTTCAAAATCTTCACCTTTAGCGTTGATACATTTGTGGTAATCAACGTATGATTGCCAGCAGTGTTTAGTTTGGTTTTGGTTTGGGAAACGGGCGTCGAAACCAACGGTTTTCAATTCTGGTAGATCGGACATCTTTGCTTTAAGTTTATTAAGACTTCAATAGAAGATGATAGTGTTTTAACTGTTGTTAAGGTTTTCATTTTCTCTGCCCATTTTTTTCTTTGTTCGAGACGATTTTTCCGCGATTTGATTGGCCGCCTTTCACGTGATTATTTGGTGTATTTTCTAAGCACGTGAAAGTCACGCCATAATCACGTGTTACTTTTTCCTTATATGGGAAAATTTAAAATTTATGATGAGATAGAGATGATGAGCCCTTTGATTTAGTGTCAATAAGTCTCTTTAAAAGGGGTCCTTGGAAGTGAAGATGAGTAAGAGTGGTAAGTATCTCTTTCAATGGATGTTTTGGGTTTGTACGGAGAACACAAATCACTAACTAATTACAGCATTTGCAGCACTCCAGGAAGAGATACCCATTTATGAAGCCAACACTTCAGATTCAGAACAAGACTCAGATCAAGAAGTTCATGTACCTGATACACCTAAACGGTCTACTGAGACCACTCCATTCCTTCCGCAAGAAGAGTCTAAATACTTCTGTTCCAGTTTCCAGCCCAATGATGATAATGTGATCTTTGGTGATAACTATGTGATATTTGGGTTGAAACATTTTGAAAATCTGATACTGAGAGGTCAGTTTACATTAGAGATACAGAGGGGTGCTGCGAAGATCAACAATGTGGTATATCATTCTTCGGTTGGGCCATTAGAGTTCCTGAATCCATCCAGCGGTGCTATCCCATTGATTCAAGCTGCACAGGTAATTGATACCTCAAGAGTTAAAGATACACGTAATGAAGAGAATTCACATCTCTTTCATAGTGATTACAAGACAGTTTTGAAGCTTACAAACTTGGAGACAGGTCTTGAAAAGATTGGGAAATTGTGTTCATTGTTTAAGAATGTGTTTTGGAACGATAATTATGATGTTGATGAGATTGAACAACCATTCTTAGAGTACACTTTTTGTCCAGTTCTAAGGCCTGATAATAGGATAAGTGTCATCACTTATAAAGAATGGGAAGTGGCAATTGATAAATTAACAAAGTTGTATCAAAGCCAAAACGCATTGAGAGTTCTTATCATTGGGAGTAAAAATTCAGGTAAGTCTACACTATTGAGGCTTCTCCTTCAAAATTTCCTACAAGAAACAGACGTTCCAGTAAATGTTATGGATTTGGACCCTGGTCAAGCTGAAGTTTCCAAACCTGATTCTATTTCATTGTCCAAATTCTTGAACTACCAATTTGGGAACCATTTATCGCTAACTTCCCCATTGTCAGCTATCAATCACTACATTGGTTTCACCTCACCAAAAGACCAACCTATCCGCTACAACTTGTTAATCAATGAACTAATACGGAGCTACAACAATGAAGGTCTTATCAGAAACGAAAGTTTGATAATTAACACCCCTGGTTGGGTGAAAGGTTATGGTGTCAATTTGACCAAAAACCTGGTGGAAAAGATTAAACCTACCCATTTAATCTATTTGAATTCTGGTAACATTGAATTGGAAGAGTTGGATATTGGTGGTGCTAGTAGTGGTGGTGGTGAACTAATATCATTGCTTGGACGCTTCAGTAGTGGTGCTAAATATTCTTCTTCACAATTACGTGTCTTGAAAACTTTGGGTTATTTTCATAAGCTTACTGATTTCAAGTTCAATTTTAACCCTTTAGTGAATGAAGCTCCACTTCAAGTTAGCTATGGTGATCATGGGATTAAAGGTATTAGTATATTGGGTATCAAATCTCTAAATCCTGATGATCTGAAGAATGCATTGGAAGGTACCATTATTGGGCTACATACTATTAGTTCTATAAAACTTGACAAGATGAAGAAGGAGAAAGAATTTCCATACATCAATTCCAAAGAGTTTAATGATGTCGGTATGAAATTTAAGGCCCTTGCATTGATACACTCAATCAACACTACAGACAAGATTGTAAATCTATACATCCCACATTCTGAAGACCTGACAAAGGGTTCAAATGAAGAGTTTATAATATTGAGAGGGAAAACTGAGACTCCAATCTGGGAATTAGCACCAAGGGATATCACTAAAAAATTTGGGAAACAAATTCCCTTCATCACATTTGGAAAAATTTCTGATTTCGATAAAGCTTGGAGAAGTAGAAGAAATGTTCAAAGAAGAGGTCAACAAATACGATAGATTTAGTCTAATATTAATGCATTAATGTTTATGATAAACAGTTTTGTAAACCTTTCCCCCTAGCTCATTTTAAGCAGCTTCCTCCTTAGTCTCCTCAGCAGCCAGGGACCATCCCATCTTTTTATTTAGTCTATCATACTTAGCTCTATCTCTATCATTAACTGAAGGTTTAACACAATTCAGAGCCTTTTCAAAGTCATCCATTGTAACTTCAATATCATCATCAACCATTTCATCTTCCATGTTAAAGAACTTACGCTTTAGGGCAATAACACCAGCTTCTCTGATCAATGAGGACAAATCAGCACCGGAAAAGTTACGACATCTTTCATCATGTGCAATGGAGTTCATATCAACGTTACCAGAAACAGGAGTCTTGTTAATCTTAATGACAGTTTGTAAGATCTCTAATCTTTCTGAAGCAGTTGGTAATTCAATGAATAAGGTTTTATCCAATCTACCAGGTCTTAACATTGCAGGATCAATCATATCTGGTCTATTTGTAGCTCCAATGACAAAGATACCTTTACGATCATTCAAACCATCTAACTCGGTCAACAATGTGTTCACAACACGTGAAGAGGATTCCGATAAAGAAGAGTCTCTTCTTGGAACTAGAGCATCCAATTCATCAAAGAATATGACACATGGAACAGAAGCACGAGCTCTTGTAAAGACTTGTCTAATTGCCTTTTCAGATTCACCAACATATTTGTTCAATAATTCAGGACCTTTGATACTAATGAAATTTGCACGAGATTCATTAGCAACAGCCTTTGCTAACAATGTTTTACCACAACCAGGAGGACCCCACATTAACACACCTGCTGGGGCATGAATACCAACTTTTTCATAAATCATTGGGTTTCTAATAGGTTGAACAATGGCCATATTCAATTCAATTCTGATACGTTCTAAAGCACCGACATTTTCCCAAGTGACATCTGGTACTGTGGCAAATCCTTCTCTTTTAGCTGTTGGTTGAATAGTTGGTAAAGCTGTTAAGAAATCATTATAAGTGATTGCTAATGGAGCCAATTGTTCTGAAGTCAATGGAGTTGGATGTTGTAATAAGAACTTTTGGATAGTGGATAATGAAGCCAAATTTGGATCAAGTTCCTCAATGGTTAAATTGGAAAAAATACGTTTAATAGCACAAATACCAGCAGCAGTTGTTAAAGCTTTTAAATCAGCACCAACGTAACCTGGAGTTGCCTTTGCTAACACTTTAAAATCAAGTTCACCATCAATTTTCAAACCTTTAGTCATTTTCTGTAAAATATGTAATCTTGATTCCTCATTTGGTACATTTAGACAAATTTCTCTATCAAATCTACCAGCTCTTCTTAAAGCTGGATCTAAAGAGTCTGGTCTATTAGTAGCACCAATAATGATCACTGGATTACCATCTGTTTTATCAAGACTTAATTCATCAATTGAAGTCAACATCTGAGCAACGATTCTTCTTTCCATTTCCCTTTGAGCACCTTCTCTCTTTGGTGTAATGGCATCAATTTCATCAAAGAATATAATACATGGAGCTAAAGTCTTTGCTTCATCAAATAGTTCACGAATTTTCTTTTCAGATTCTCCAGACATACCACTAACAACAGATGGAGCTGAGACATTGATGAATGGGACTTGCAAATGACCAGCTAGGGCATTAGCAATAGTTGTCTTACCACAACCTGGAGGACCATGTAATAAGACACCTCTTGGAGGTTCGACACCTGTAGATTTATAGATTTCTGGATGAGAAATGGGTAGACCAACAAGTTCCATAAGTTCATTAATCACATCGTCCATACCACCCATTTCTGCAAGTGTTGAAGTTGGAGGAGATCTATCCTTTTCTACTGATTGTTGGTTAGTATTTTAATTTCAAAATTTGTGAATATAAATGAATAATACTCACCTTTTTGTCTCTTGGAAGGTTTTGAAGAGTCCTTTGATCTTTTTTTAGACTTTTTTTCAGACTTTTCAGATTTCTCTTGCTTATCAACAGTTTCTTCTTTATCAGTTTCCTTTTCAATTGTTTCTTTATCATTTGATTCCCTTTCAATGAGTTCCTTTTCAATAGATTCATTCTCATCTTGCTTTTTGGTATTCCATAGATTTACCACACTCTTATTCATATGATTCAAATCTGTGACATCCATCAAATCATCATGATCTAATTCAGAATCTTCAGAATCAATCATTGAATCACCACCTGTAAAGCCTTTAATCTCCTCTTGTTCTTCCAATCTAATCTCTTTAAGTATTCTTTCCAAGGTCTTTTCAAGTAAGACTTTCTTTACACGTTGTAAAGATAAGTCCTTCTGTTGTGAATAAATCAATGCATCAGTTAAACTTAGGTCTTTGGCTAAAGCAATATTTGATATTTCATCCTCATCATTTGGATTGATTCTTTTATTCTCAGCAGTACGTTCATCTAAGCATCTATATATTAGATTTGTCAACTTTGTGTCTAGTGACTGCACTAAGGACTGGCCACCCTTCTTATTAGACTTGATCTTTACCATTAGAGCCTGGACAAAATGTGTGTGTGTTAAATGTTGAAAGTGATGAGCGATGAGTGTTTTGGGTATTAAATTCAGAAGAAATTCAAATTTTTTCTAGATATCCTGATTGATGAGTTTAATTACCGGATTAGGAAGTCAACCATAATTGAGGGAAAAACACTTTAAAGAAAAGGACACAGACGTTATAAAACACTTAAAAGACATTAAAAAGACAGTTAAAAGAGACTAAAACACGTTTAACCAAAACATTTAAAGCATTTACCGAAATGTCTCTTGAAATCACTTACAATCCAACCACCAAAGAGATCACAACTTCCTCTTTAGACAAACAACTTAAAGAAGATGTTGCTCAATTAAACACTATAGTATCCAATTTAACATCAATCACTACTGAAATCCCAGAATCTCCAGAACCAAATAAGAACATAACCATGTTGATTCGTAAATTAATCACATCTGCAGTGGAACGTTTAAAAGTTGGGAAATATAATGAAGCTATTAAAGAATTAACAGTGGCTATTGATGCTGGTTGTAAACGTGCTAAATGGGAAGCTTTTGCAATTCAACTTCCAGAATTAAATCAATTATTACAAATTAGATGTGATGCTTATTTGATGAATAAACAATATTTAGAAAGTTTTGGTGATGCTGATTTATTATTAAGTACTGGTGTAAGTCTTGCTGATAATTTTTTAAGAAAGGCAAGAGCTTCAATGTATTTAGGTAGATTGGCGTTAGCAAAAGCTGAATTAGAAAGAGGTTTATGTTTCCATGAGGATCATACTCTTTTAATTGAAAATTTGAAGATTGTTCAAAGGGCCATTGACATTGAAAATGGTGATTTATAGAGAGGTTTTAAAACAAGAAGAACATAAAGAAAAGAGATTGTTTCTGATTACAGGTTAATTTACGCAGGGTTTCAAGTTCATGATCACTAATTATTAGAAGTAGTTTACAGTTGATCATCACATTGATGTGATGAATTGTCTTTCAATATTCCTAACACTAGAATGTGTCAAATCTCGTTTAGCATCATTATAAACCGGTTTCGCGATATTTCTTAATAAGTAAGCAATCATGACCAATCATTTATAAACTTTGCTTTTAATGTTTTATTGGTGTGGAAATGTTTAAAGGTTCTTAGTGTTCATTATGGTAATTGATATGTTGTTAGATTAAACAGCTAGCTAACTCCGTTTAATGATAATATATCTGGTTATTAAAGGAATTAATGACCCGTTATAGCCTCACCGGCAATTAAGCACCGAAAGGGAGACCTTTAAAAGGGTGTAGAACTTGAACTAATTCAGCAGTTTAATCGTATTGGATTTGTTGAAACTGAATGTTTCCAGTAAAACTAATAAAGACACATTATTCTTTATTTAAGTGATCTTCTTTCTCTTTGTACCAACCCTGACCAAGTCCTCAAAGTCTCCAAGTCCCAAAGTCCTTCTTAATATTTATGTCCTAGAACATTCCCCCTCAAAAAACACACAAATTCGCGGGTCCCTTCATTATTAAATTAATTGCAGAATTTGAAGGGAAAAACGGAATTCGGTCAATGAAAAAGACTTAAACGAAGAGAAAAATTACTCAGCAAACTTTCACTTAAAATTCGTTTAAATCTTTTGATATTTAAATATAAAAGTCCACTCTTATCACTTCATTTGGAATTATAGAGAGAGACTGTGATTATCTTGAACACAAACAAGCATACACACATTCCACTTCAAAGCAATCAATTCCCATATTCTCTTCTTGTTTCAAATCGGTTATATCAATTAATCATCCCACACACACACGACAAATTGACAAAGAATAAGGAAAACTTTCATCAATTCGCCACTAAAATATTTGAAAACTCTACACATATCCCCTATATCCATTTTTCAACACTCACACCATGTTTGCCAACTTATCCCAGTCAATTCTGGACCTTTACACCAACAATTCCCATGATTACTCTTTATCTTCTCATGAACTAATCACTTCAATAATAACGCTACTGATCATTTTCTTCATTGGTATCATCATATTTGTGTTCATGTTCAGCCTGGTGTTCCTCATAGTGCTGCTACATCGTTGTGACGAGACTGACGATGTCGAGAAGAAGATTGAGTCCCTTGAGACTGACACTGACACTGATACGCTGGGTATAAAACAAGTCATCTCCAACAATTCCATCCAACAACAGCTGCAGCAACAGCATCAGCATCAGCAACAACAACAACTCCTCGATAAAGAGACCCAATGATTAGGGTGTTCCAATTACCCACTCATCTTTCATTCATTCATTTTTTAACGGCCCCCACTCTATTTCCCTAATTCTATTGACTAATGCCATCTCTCATGACACTTTTTTCACTAAATGAATTCTACTTATCCCCAACTAATGACATTCTTTTGCACATTCGTATATAACATCGTTCTTTTACTCAAATCCACATGAAATTTTAAATTGAACTTTGAAATGTGTAATTAGTCATCTCTTATCCCATTTTTTCTTCCATTTCTCATTCAACTCTAGTGACTTCTCCAAATCATTCCTTAGTTTATTAATCTCTTTCTCTAAGGCATCATTTCTATTCCCAAGTTTCACATTCTTGAATCTATGTAATAATTGGATAACTTCATTTTGTACCATTTCAAATTTTGCTAAATTTGATAGTTTCAAATTCATATCATCATCATTATCATTATCATTGCGATTACCACCTTCATAGTTATAATCATCCAATTCCAAAGTTTCACCATTTTGTAATGATTCAAAAGTTACACCAAGGGAATTGTGAACATATTTTATAAATTTCAACATTTGTGAGTTTTGAACTGACAAGTTATTAATTAAACCTTGTAAATTAACCATCATCTTTTCTAATTCATCATCGATCAAATCAGAAACGTCATCAGGTATTTGAACTTCTAATCTCGACTTCTTTAACAATTTATCACGGATTGAATTAATAGTATAATTCTTCTTCTTCATATCAATCTCATACTTGGTCTTTAACGAATTATTCAGATTACGTTCATCATAATATAATCTTTCAAACCTCGTCTTTTCAATTTTATGATTTTTAATCTCTTTGAGGAGTAAATCAATCTTATTAGCATCAATTTGTGATTTTTGTATTAATTGGTCATATTTCCCAATCAATTCTTCATTTTCCGTTTGTATAGCTCTAGATTCAGTGAATTTCCCATCTAACTGTCTCTTTAGCTCGATATTTTGAGCCTTGGATTTATCTAGATCTTGAAGTAATGTATATATCGTATTGATGACTTGTTTATCATTGTCATAATCATTGATCTCATTTATTAGGGTATGAAATTGTAAAGGTGAAGTTGTGATTCCTTTGGACTGGAGAAGTGAGTTGACCAAGTCAGCAGCGTTTTGAATATCCTGTGACATTTGTGATGTGGTTTATATGTGAGTCTTTTAGTGGATGAGTCTTCAATGTTTTTGTTTTGATACTCGGTGATTTTAAATCCTTTCCGTTACTGGAGAAACAAAAGAGAAGTCATAAAGTTTTGGTTCAGAAATTGTATACGAAAATGATGAGAATTTTATTAGAATTAACCTATATCAAACTTGGATTATCGGTTTATTTGCAAATGTCACATCATAATCACACAATTACACCAAAATCCCACCACAATCCCACCACAATTACACCTACAATTCTCATTAAGACATGAATGTATATAAGTTTGTGATTTTTTTTTTCATTATTTGGATCTTCTTCATCTGTAAATCATCTGTGTATCAAAGTAAGAAATCTATTCTTTCCCAGAGTGTACAGGACATAAAGAAACTCTTTTTAATGGTGGTTATCTTCTGGTTCTTCTAAGACAAACCATTCTTCAGAAACAACTTCTTCACCAGATTGAGTTTCGGCAACTTCAACTTCAGAAGCTTCATAAGCACTCAATTGATCAACAGAAACTTCAGCTTCTGGAGCCTTTGGAGCAACAGGAGTGTTCCATGGTTTAGTGGCATCTTGAGCATCTTTGGCAGATAATGGGGTTGGCTTGAAAGCTTTTAGTTCCTTGATATATAAATCTTGGATGACGTTTCTTCTGACTGGACCAGAGGAGAAGGCACGGATTGATCTTAAGGCAGTGGCTCTGAACATTATAACAAGTATTTAAACCCTGATTTGATGAGACTGGAATTCCTTCTTCAAGTCCTCGAGACCTCTTTTCAGGGTGAATTTTTTCAATTTTGGAAGAAAAGGATCAAAAACACCTAGACACCACATACAAAATGGAAGGTTTTAATTGGAAGAAAAAGACTTTGTAGAAGGACTTAGTAGAAGGTTAAACAGAGACTAAAGAGACTAAACACCAGAGAAATGGGGAGATTTTATTGTGATTATTGCAAATGTAAGTGGATTTTATTTGTTATTATTATTTCATCTTTCATTTACTAACAATTATAGCTTATTTAACTCATGATGCTACAAGTGTTCGTAAGAATCATTTAAGTGGTAAGAATCATGTTAAATTAGTATGTGATTACTATGAAGAAGAAGCTAAGAAACAGGGAATTTTCAATCCAAATCAACTTCCCTTTGAGATTACAAAGGATAATTTATACAGAGGAATTCCAGGTTCATCAACTTCAGTGGATTTAGAACATCTTTATAAACTTTCAATGACAAAGACTATTCCACCACCTCCAACATTACAACATTTCCCTCAACCACCTCCAAAAGTGTTACACGATAACCAAGGGAAAGAACTCCTGGGGAATGTGCTGAAAACTGTCAATTGATCCTTATTTTCTCTTGTTTTGTATGTGCATTTTTGCTAATGAAGTTATGACCATTTTGATTTTAATTGTAGGACATCAATCACGTGATCAGTATTTATATATTATATTTTGGTAACTACAGAAACTCACCAAATTATTTCGATGGCAAAAAAAAAAAGAAAAATTTTCGAGAAAAAAAAAAAAAACAAAATTTTTCAAAATTGAAAATTTAAAGCAAAACAAAACTTCAACAACAAAAAGTAACCTCCTTTTTTAAGTAAGATCAACATATAAAAAATGGCTGCTGAAGTTCCAACTTTCAAATTAGTTCTAGTCGGTGATGGTGGTACCGGTAAAGTAAGTAACTGCCCAGTGCGGGAAAAACATGGGGATGATCGCTCGATTGAGATTGATCTTTGTTTTGTGCGGTGATCCCTTGTTTTGATTTTTGAATTTATATAATGGTAATCAAGATCTAAAGATACTAACAATTCAATTAGACCACTTTCGTCAAGAGACATTTAACTGGTGAATTCGAAAAGAAATACATTGCCACTTTAGGTGTTGAAGTCCATCCTCTAGGTTTCTTCACTAACTTTGGTGAAATCAAATTCGATGTCTGGGATACTGCTGGTCAAGAAAAATTCGGTGGTCTAAGAGATGGTTACTACATTAACGGTCAATGTGGTATCATCATGTTCGATGTCACTTCAAGAATCACTTACAAGAACGTTCCAAACTGGCACAGAGATTTAGTTCGTGTTTGCGAAAACATTCCAATCGTCTTATGTGGTAACAAAGTTGATGTCAAAGAAAGAAAAGTTAAAGCTAAGACCATCACTTTCCACAGAAAGAAGAACCTACAATACTACGATATCTCTGCCAAATCTAACTACAACTTTGAAAAACCATTCTTATGGTTAGCTAGAAAATTAGTTGGTAACCCTTCATTAGAATTCGTTGCTGCTCCTGCCTTAGCTCCTCCAGAAGTCGCTGTCGATGCCCAATTAATGCAACAATACCAACAAGAAATGGACCAAGCTACCGCTTTGCCATTACCTGATGAAGATGACGCTGATTTATAAGCTGTCTTTGCCATCTGATTCAAATCATGTCTTTTAGTCATTTGATAAAACTAAAGCTTCCCTTTTAATCTTTCAATAAAAACAGATGTAGTTTACGATTAGAGACCGTTTGGTTCTCTTCCTCTGGTTTATCTACTTGATCTAGATCAATTGACTTTAATGCCACCGAGATTTTAGCCCCTTGATTCCACCAAACAATGATGTAATACCTTCTATGGCGAGAAATTTTACAAAAGAAGAGATTTGCATTAATATAAATGAATTTATGCTGATCATAAGATTATCTGGAGTGTGTGTGTGTTTAATTGCAATCAACATTTTGGTTTTTATTCCCTTTGTAAAATGTTATTAACATCAATTCACCATTAACATCAACAGAAGTCAACTTGTTAAGAAGCCCCTTTCACAGTACAAGTTCGCGGAGGGAGACTTCGTTGCGGAATTCCAGTCCCGTCTGTACAAAGCCACTATGATAAGCCAGATCAGGAAACTCGAGGCACAAATATCAACCAGCTCTTTATAAACTAAGATAAATCCCCCAAGTTCAAGTACTCATTGCTCATCGAACATCGTCTGATCGAATTGAAAACAAATCATATTAAACATCATGGTTTCTGCCACAGTTACTTTACCATCCGGTGAAACTTATACCCAACCAATTGGTCTGTTCATCAACAACGAATTCATCACTTCTGACTCTACAATTGAAACCATCAATCCAGCTACAAAGAAACCAATCACTTCAGTGTATGTTGCATCTGAAAAAGATATTGATAACGCTGTTCTTGCTGCCCGTGCCGCTTCTGAACCATGGGGTAACTTATCTGGTTCTGAACGTGGTGCTTATCTGTACAAATTGGTTGAATTATTGGAACGTGATGCCGAAGTACTGGCTAAAATCGATGCCCTTGATGCTGGTAAACCTTTTGAATCTAATGCCAAATCCGATCTGGAACAAATCATTGAATTAACAAGATACTACGCTGGTTATGCTGATAAAGTGAAAGGTTCATATTTACCATTAGGAAGTGATAAATTCATCTACGAGACCAAAGAACCATATGGTGTTGTTTCGTTATTAATCCCATGGAATTATCCATTAGCCATGGCATCATGGAAGATGATCGGTGCTGTTGTTGCTGGTAACGCCGTTATTGCTAAACCATCTGAATTCACACCATTGTCAATATTGTATTTTGCCAAATTGGTTAAAGAAGCAGGCTTCCCAACTGGTGTTTTCAATATCGTTCCAGGTTTAGGTCCAATCGCTGGTGCACGTATGGCTTCTCATCCAGATGTTGATAAAGTTGCCTTTACCGGTTCTACAAAGACTGGTCAAACTATTCAAAGATTAGCTGCTGAAAATTTGAAAGCTGTCACTTTAGAATGTGGTGGTAAATCCCCTGCTGTTATCTTTAAGGATGCCGATTTAAAAGATGCTGCTAAATGGGTCGCTTTAGGGTTTTGTTATAATTCTGGTCAAAATTGTACTGCAAACTCTAGAATCTTGGTTCATGAATCTGTTCATGATAAATTCATTGAATATTTGATTGATGAGATCAAATCTGAATGGACAGTTGGTTCTCCATTCTCAAATGCTACTGTTGGGCCTGTGATTAATGAACTCCAATATAACAAAATCAATTCATACATCTCCATTGCACAAGAAGAAGGCTTGAAAAAAGTACTTGGTGATGAAAAAGTTCCAGATGAAGGTTACTACATTGCTCCAACGGTTTTCACCAATGTTCCAAAGACCTCTAGATTATTCCAAGAGGAAATATTTGGTCCTGTTGCTGTAGTTTCCACTTTTAAAACATATGAAGAAGCATTAAGTTTAGCAAATGGTACTCAATATGGTCTAGGTACAGCCATTTTCACTAATGATATCAAACAGGGCCACAGATTTGCTAGAGGCGTAAAATCTGGTACGGTTTGGGTTAATTCTTCAAATGATGAAGATATTAGAGCAAGTTTTGGTGGGTTTAAACTTAGTGGTATTGGTAGAGAATTGGGCTTGGCTGGTATTGAAAGTTATACTCAAACCAAGAGTGTTCATGTTAGTTTAAGATCAGTTTTATAAATGTGAAATGGCTGGGACTTTTTTGGTTTATAGATTGTTGAAAATTATTGTTTGTGTTTTGTAAAGACATGTATCTTAATGCTCTTTATCTATATCCGCTAAAGTGAATGGATCATAAATTCCCACTATAATGAACCCATTAAATTAGACGTCCCAAGGGAAACCCAAATCACAACGATCAACTACAACTGAATACAAGTGACATTATGACATGAAGAATTAAAGAATAAACACACAAAGAAGTAATATCTTATTTCTTCTTGTTGAATTCTTGGGCCTTTTCAAATTCTTCTTTGAATTTATCAGCGTTTTCCTTGTTACCAAATCTGATGGCTAAAGTTTGAGCTTCTGGTTCACCTTCAGAGATATCAGCAGTGACGTTATAAACCCATGATCTATCAGAACCAACATTTGGTTTCAATTCATAATCACCAGAGATGAAATGGTTGGCACAGATCTTCAAAGTCTTGTCTCTTCTCATTAAAAGTCTAACTTTTTTAGATTGTTTATGTTGTAAAAATTTAACATCACCAGTACCTCTTTCTTTCCATTCTTTAGCATCAGCATGAAATTTAAACAATTTAGCACGAACTTTATACAAGACTTCTTCATCTTCTTCGTTGGTTTTAACATCAACTTTTTCTAGTTGGACTAAAGGTTCGAAATGAACATCAGCTTCTTCTTCTTCCTTTGATTCTTCTTCATCAACAGCTTTTGATTCTTCTTCCTTTTGATCTTCTTTTTCTTCAGTTTTTGGTTCTTCCTTCTTCTTACCACCGAACATGGCAAAGACGTCGGCAGTTGGTGGTTTAGCTTCAGCAGCTGGAGCTTCAGCAGAGGTGGCGACTGGTTTTTCTTCCTTTTCAGACATGATTAATGTATCTTTAAAGTTCAATGTTATTGAATTTTGCCTTTGTTTTGGGAAATTTTTTTTTCTTTCTTCTTCTTTCTTTCAACAACAAAAACAAACTGAAGATTCAAGAGAAATTTTTGTGTAAAACGAGTTCGCGGTTGTATCACGTGATTTTGCTGTCAAAAGGCAAAAATTGGGGAAATTCTAAAATTACATCAAAAAATTGCTTCCCTTTTCTTAACAGTAAACACATAGTAAACGTATAGTAAACAAAGAGAAAACACAGAGGAAACAAGCTTGATTCTGGTGAATACAGCGCTATTTAACAAAGTGAATTGATTGATCATTTTGTGGCAAAATACAATCAATTAAGTCAAATTTGAACAGATTCCTTCAATTTCATAGTATAAAGCCATATACTTCAACGGCAAATTGATTAAAGGCCCAATCACCAGGCGGTATATTTAAGATATCCAGAAGAAACACCAAACTTAAGATTTCAAGGACAATGAGCACTGACAAATTACTAAACAGCACAGTCACCAAGACACACACTCGTCGTAAGTCGTCAATGGACGATTATGATCCCTTTTCTCAACCTGATGTCTATTATGGACCAAAAACCGATCCTTCCAAGGCGCCAAAGGACTCTCAATATGCTAGAACTAGAACCATGAGTTATGGTGGGTTCAATAACACTGTTAAGGCCGAATTGAGAAATGAGTTCAAAGCGGGGTTGACTAGACGTGGATCTCAAGATGATGCTGGTTTAAGACCTAATAGTCGTGGTAAAAGATTCTTTATCAGTGATATCAATGCTACATTACAAGAATTGCTAGAAAATGAAGATACAGATGGAAATTTCCAAATTACTATTGAAGATACGGGACCTAAAGTGTTGAAACTTGGTACAATGAATTCAAATGCTTTTAATCAAAAGGAAATTCGTGGTACTTATATGTTATCCAATTTATTACAAGAATTAACAATTGCCAAAAGATTTGGTAGAAATCAAATGATTTTAGATGAAGCTAGATTGAATGAAAATCCAGTTGATAGATTATCAAGATTGATCTCAACTCAATTTTGGAAAAATTTAACAAGAAGATTAGATGGTGAAAGTATCGCTGTTTTTGCAAAGGATACCAAGATTGTATCAAATCCAAGAATCTATATTCCATATGATTGTCCTGAACAGTTTGAGTTCTTCTCTAAAGCTGCTAAAGAAAAACCTGATTTAAATTTGGAAGTTGAATACCTACCTAAAGAGATTACTGCAGAATTTGTTAAATCAATCAACAATAGACCTGGTCTTTTAGCATTAGCCATGGAGGAATCTCATGATCCTGAAACTGGTGAAGATACATTGGTATCATTTCCTTATGTGGTTCCAGGCGGTCGTTTCAATGAATTATATGGTTGGGATTCATACATGGAATCATTAGGTTTAATCATCAATAATAAGACTGAACTAGCTAGAGGTATGGTTGAACATTTCATCTTTGAAATTAATCACTATGGTAAGATTTTGAATGCTAATAGATCTTATTATTTGACAAGATCTCAACCTCCATTCCTAACAGACATGGCAATCAAGGTCTTTGAGAAGATGGGTGGTGAAGCTAGTGGTGAAGCCCTGGATCTATTAAAACGTGCTATTTATGCTGCTATCAAAGAATATGATCAAGTTTGGACTTGTGCACCAAGATTGGATCCAGTTACAGGATTATCATGTTATCACCCAGATGGTGTTGGTGTCCCTCCAGAGACTGAATCTTCTCATTTTGATTCTGTTCTTTCATCATATGCATTGAAGTACGACATTTCAATTCCTGAGTTTAGAGATAAGTACAATAATGGTGAGATCTCAGAACCTGCACTGGATGATTATTTCACCCATGATCGTGCTGTCAGAGAAAGTGGTCATGATACCAGTTATAGATTGGAAGGTATTTGTGCAAGTTTAGCCACCATCGATTTGAATTCACTGTTGTACAAGTATGAAGTTGACATTGCACAAGTTATCAAACTTTATTTTGATGATTCATTTCAATCTTATGCTGGTGTTGAAACTTCCACTAAATGGGAAGAAAGGGCAAAGTTAAGAAAGGCCAACATTGACAAATATCTATGGAGTGAAAAAAGAGGGATGTATTTTGATTATAATGTCAAACTGAAACTTCAATCCAATTATGAAACTGCTACCACTTTTTGGGCTTTATGGGCGGGTGTTGCTTCTGATGAGCAAGCTGCTAAATTAGTTCAAAATGTTTCATTGTTTGAAGAATTGGGTGGTCTTGTTGCTGGTACTGAGAAATCAAGAGGTGAGATCAGTTTAGATAGACCTTCTCGTCAATGGGATTATCCATTCGGTTGGGCTCCACAACAAATCTTAGCATGGCAAGGGTTTAAGAACTATGGTTATGAATCCGTTTCAAGAAGATTGAGTTATCGTTGGTTATATTTAATGACAAAGGCCTTTGTTGATTACAATGGTATTGTTGTTGAAAAGTATAATGTCACTAAAGCTACAGATCCTCATCGTGTTGAAGCTGAATATGGTAATCAAGGTGCTGATTTCAAAGGTGTTGCCACTGAAGGGTTTGGTTGGGTGAATGCATCTTATATCGTTGGATTAACATATTTACAAAACCATGCAAGAAGAGCCTTGGGGACTTGTACACCACCAAAGGTGTTTTTTAAAAGCTTAAGATCCAACGAAGAAAGAAAATCTTATGGATTAGAGCCAATTAAAGCTGGGTTTGAACTTTGATGAGATTTATGATCCAATGATGTCAAATGGATTATATATATATAATTATGTTGAGTTCCTTGGTTTACTAATCGAATTGCAAATATGACCAAATTTAGATCACAATATTTATTTCTTTAGTAGATATATGCTATTGCTTTGGAGTAGTTCCGGTTAATAGTACCGTGACGGTTTGATCATCATATAAACATGTGATGATGGCCCTCGTCATTTTAACCACGTTGTGTTAAGCCAATATAGTGACATACCTCTACGCTGTGGTAGATATGAGGCACGCAATCTTTCAGAAGAAATATCAGCAAAAAGTTTTAGATGTGAACAATATAATTGACAGTACTCTTGTTCCACAGTTATATGCAGTCATGTAATTATATGACTTTAGTCTGCACAGTGCAGGAATCTATCAGATCAACCACCCTTGCTTAAAGACGCGAATCGGAAACCTTTGAAGAATGGGCGACTGTAAGCATGGAACCATAGTTATGGACAGTAAACAACAAACAATAAACAGTAAACAAAACACAGAGATCACCGGTCGAGATTATAAACAAAGACAGGAAGCTGGTTAAACTCCAGAAATGAACAGTACACAATGGCCTCATATACGGCATCATGATCAATTAACCAAGTACATGACGTTTATAGGAGGTGTACACGTCCCTTAATTACTAGGGTGCAGGGGGAGGCTATCAATTTACATCCCAAAAAATCAGTGAGAAGTATAACGGTTAACATCAAATCGACAAGAACATGCAAAGTCAGGAAACATTGGATCAGACTGCAGGCACTAAATTTCGACATTTGCACAACTTTTGTTTCATTCCTGTTTTTAAACGAATTGAGGAGATAAGAACCACCATGAGAAGTGCTTTTTCCAGTTACTAAGGCAACAACGCTGGGCGCCATTTCTCAAAAAAATATACTTGCGTCAGATTAAAGTTGGTTTCCCTGGTTAAATAAGACCAAAAAGGGGATTAACAAGCGTGAATACAGACAATTTGAGAGTTGGTGAGAGATCCATGTAACATAGAAAACATATGAACAAGAATCACATTCACTAAAATGAGGACAAAGTTGGAGATTTAACTCCCTTTTCACTTGATTAATTATCAGTCTCCCCAATTTTTAAAAAAAGTGTCAAATGAACAAAGTTTCTCCGAAAAAATGGCTGGTTCTCGGCTGGTTATGCTGCCCTTACCAGAGGTTCTGGAATCGTGGGAGATTATCCCTGTGGAAACCACGTAAGTAACTATTTATAGCTAATGCGGAATCAAGGCACAATGCGTGGGCTCTGCAACTTCTCGTGTTTCATCAGTACAAGTAGAAACATATAAAAAGGGGCTGATTCTTTAAAGGTTTTTTTTCTATACTTTCAACCCTTTTTGCAGTGGTACTTAAGGGTTCTAAAGTTCTTATTAATCATTCTATATTATACACAACTATGAAACTGCTCCTTATAACTTCCTTACTCGCTGCTGCTGTTGTTAACGTTACTGCTGCCCCACGTTTTCAATTTAAACGAGACGAATGGAGTTATCAGAACAATATTGTTAGAGGTGTCAACCTTGGTGGTTGGTTTGTCCTTGAACCATACATGAATCCATCCCTTTTCGAAGCCTTTGGTGATGATGAATCTGAAATCCCTGTTGATGAATACCATTACACCCAAACATTGGGTAAAGATGAAACACTTTCTAGATTACAACAACATTGGGGGTCTTGGGTTAATGAGAATGACTTCAAGCAAATAGCAGATCTTGGTTTAAATTTGGTCAGAATCCCTATTGGTTATTGGGCTTTCAAGACGTTGGACAATGATCCTTATGTCCAAGGTCAAATTGAATATTTTGATCAAGCTCTTGAATGGGCTAGAAATACTGGTATCAAAGTTTGGATTGACTTACATGGTGCTCCAGGTTCGCAAAATGGGTTTGATAACTCTGGGTTACGTGATAGTTATGATTTCCAAACTGATGAAAACGTTTCATTAACTTTAACCGTGTTGCAAGAAATTTTTGACAAGTATGGTGGTGATGATTACAGTGATGTTGTCATTGGTATTGAATTGTTGAATGAACCATTAGGTTCCGTGTTGGATATGGGTAAATTGAATGATTTTTGGACCTGGGGTTATAACAATTTGCGTGGGACAGGTTCCTCTCAAAACGTTATCATTCATGATGCCTTCACTGCTTGTGGTTATTTCAATGATAAATTCCAAACTCCAGAATTCTGGAATGTTGTCATTGATCATCATCATTATCAAGTTTTCTCACCTGATGAATTACAACGTAATATCAATGAACACGTTGCTGTGGCTTGTCAATGGGGTGAAGATCATCGTTCTGAAAACTTGTGGTCAGTAACTGGTGAATGGTCTGCTGCTTTAACTGACTGTTCTAAATGGTTAAATGGTATTGGTAGAGGTGCTAGATATGATAATACTTTTTATGAATCTAGTCAAAATGCTAATTCAGGTAGCTGTTGGGGGTCACAAGAAATTAGTGATTGGTCAGATGATAAGAAAACCAACACCAGAAAATACATTGAAGCTCAATTAGATGCCTTTGAATCTAAAGGTGGTTGGATCTTTTGGAATTGGAAGACTGAAAACTCCTTGGAATGGGATTTCCAAAGATTAAGTTATAACGGTTTATTTCCATCACCACTAACGGATAGACAATTCCCAGGTCAATGTTCTTAGAACTACTGAGATTTGTATTTTTGTCTTCATCTTATGCCTTTTAATGTCATTTTCCACTTTTTGGTCTAATCATCGCTAATGTTTCCTTTGTTTATATGTTCAATTATTTATTCTGTTATAACCGTTCGAGCTTTTTAGCTCCTCTATCTAAATTAGTTGGCGTAGTTTGAAACACTAATCACAACTTCAAAAATTAGAAATCTAACAACCGTAAGTAGTAATTGATTGTTGCTTTCATTACTGATACGTTTCGGTTTCCTTTATTGGACTTCATCTTCTTGATCTATAACCACAAATATTTACTGACTATTAATCATGAGTATCGACAAGGGTGTAAGAAAAGAAACGTTATGAATCATGAACTAAACTCTAACCCCTTATCTCAGTTCTTGGCCATTTCCAAAAAGGTTTCAATGGGTTGAAACCATGTAATTTCCCCCAAACATCTTCGAAATAAAACAAGACATGACCAATGATTAACCAAAGTACATCTCTAACAAATATGAATTCATCATTTGTTAAAAACCCCAATCCCAAATTCAAGGGAGCATAATAAGCAGAATTGAATGGAATGATCCCCCAAAGGGCAATTTCTTGGTTTGGGTTCTTCATACATGAATAATAAGCCAATGATCTAAAAATAATTGTACCAAATATGTATGGATTTTCAACAAAAATAGCAAAAACTAGGATCATCAAGTAATTTAAGAATAAAAACCAAAGAAAATCCACCGTATCATCAAAAGAAGTCTCTATTTGGATAAATTGATCTCTGATACTGGAGAATACGGTTATTAAATTCAAGCTGAAATCACCGAAATATAACAAGGGTGTAAATAATCTCCAATATTCTTTCTTCTTATAAAAATCAGGCAAGAATACAATCTTTTCAAGGCTGATTAGATTTGAATGTAAGAGTATTGTGGTGATTATCACTGATAATGTCCAAATTCTCGTTACTGGTGGGACCATGGCGATCCAATTCTGTGGTATTCTGTCCATTAATGATGGTGATGAAGACGATGAATATGCTTGATTGATGGGATGAAAGTAGTAATATGAAATAGTGATCCCGGGTGTGTTAATATATAGAAAAAGAGGGACAATAACAAGTTCAATTATGGTTCTTAAAGAGTATTTGTAAGATCAAATTTGACACATAAACCGGAATATTCTCAAAAATATTGTGGAATAGGACACTGTGCGGGTAACTACGGTAGCAGTTATCCGAAGCTATCCGGGGATATAACCTTTCATACTAATAAAAGTTAGTCCTTTAGAGAGGGAAAAGATAGGGAGGTTTTGAAGGATTATTCGATAATTTAGTGGTATTAAACTCAATTGAAATCCTTATTCTTATTGAATTAAACGCGTTAAAATTAGCAGATATGTTAGTACAATTTGTTAAATATGTAGTTATGGGCGCTCAGGTTACATAAAGAACAATTTAATTAAAACAATATATTAAATGATCAAAGATCAATAACAAGAATCCGGTTCATCTTTAAGTATGTACATAAGTTACTTATTACCGATACCTTATCACTATGAAATACTAATTACTAAAGAGTCACTAATTTTAGAACTTATGTCCAGTTGTATATGTGATGTGGCCCAACAAGTACGGAAAGTCCAAAAAATCATAAAGTCCCATAGTAACCAGCCCCAGAATATAAACAAACACCAGATTAAATTCCACTTCTACACATTATATACACTATCACACAACTATGACACACAGTTTACCCAGTTCTATTGAGTCGTCGCCTGAAAAACTCAACCTGGAGCATAATATGTCCAACACTACCGATATAACGGCCCCATCACTCCATGATGACACTTCAAAGCTTTTAGAGACACTTGAGATTGACTCAGAATTACTAAAATTAATATCACCTACAAAACCAACAAAGCCTAAATGTCTCCCAGCTACATATTTCCCAAGTCTTAGAGACCATACTTCTACACATTCAAGACAAAATTCATCAAATGCTTTAGAACTTATCCAAGATGAACAAGTCTTTGATCAAAAGAGGGAGTTTAAAGTGGAACAAGAAAGAAAATACTCAGTTTACGTGTCAAATGATGATTATGAGATACCTGAAACTTATCAAGTTGCTGAAACCTCCGTTAACGGGATCGATCCTTTGAAAAGAGCTAAAAAGCATAGAAAAGGTGGTAGTTTTGGGAGCTTTGGGAAACTGTTCCATAAGAAATCTGGAAGCTTTAACTCGCCCAAACTGTCTTTAGGACACAAGAGTTCGAGATCTAATATTTCCATGGACTTGAAAGATCACTAGATCACTAGATGTTAATGTCATAGACCTTCTGTTTTATTATACTTTTTACCTTGTTCTAATCATTAATGGTATACTTAAATTAGAACGTTTCTGTAGTGAACAAAGGCTCTATACCATATTGCTAAGAGATGTAATTACACCAAATCTAAAACGAAAAGAGGTATAAATAACTAAACAACAAACGTGAACACACACATATATACATCTCGAAAGTGAAACCACTGGAGATAAAGTTTCTAGTTTTCGTGTTCAATAATTTCATGAGATGCCTTCCCAAGATCTTCAACATCAAAGTTTTTTCTCTTCTTAGCCAAGATCTTTGAAGCCTTAATATTGAACCCACCAGTCAACAATTGTTGAGTTTCTTCTAACTCCAAATTAGACAATTCTGGATAACAGAACCAAACAGCGACCCATGAGATCAAAGTTAAACCAGCAAATAATGAGAACGTACCAGTTGGTGTAATATTTTGTAACATGGTCAAGAATGTAGATGAAATCACCAAAGAACCGGACCAGTTAACAGCAGTGGACAATGAAGTACCAATACCTCTAACATCTTGTGGGAATAATTCAGATTGTTGCCATGGAACATTACCAATACCAACAGCATAAGAGGCAACATAACCAATCATACCCAAGATGACAATGATCCCCCACGTACTAACACCTTCCTTTTGAACAATAGCATGATCACCATCGAAAGAAACACCCAAGAAATGGAAGGCAATAGCACAAACGACTAAAGAAATTAGCATACCTGGAATGGCACATAATAACATTAAACGACGACCAACACGGTCAATGATGAAAAATGCAATAATGGTAAAGATGAAATTAGTACCAGCAACAATAATAGAGACAGCAGTTGAATCTTTAAAACCAACAGTCTTAAAAATGGTGGAACTAAAGTACATAAGGGAGTTGAAACCAGTGAATTGTTGAATACCTTGTAAACCACAGGCAATGATCAAAGCTCTCAAGTTTGATGGAACAGAATGAACACGCTTAATGGCATTAAAAGTCTTTGAGAATGGGTTTGAGCCTGGAATCGAATTGTTGAGCATTGATAATTCTTCAACTTTTTCATGAATTAATTCTTCAGTGGCACCAAGATGAGTTCTTGCCAATACAGATTTAGCCTTTTCCAAATTACCCTTCATGATGTAGAAACGTGGAGTATCTGGTAACCAGAAGAAAACAACGAATTGAATAGCAGCTGGAATCAAACTGATACCAATCAAGATTCTCCAACCGTTCTTTAAGCTGTCTAAACCGGCACCACAACCATAGGCAATCAATTGACCACCAGTGATACAAAGACAGTTTATAACGGTTAAACGACCTCTAAATCTACTTGGAGAGATTTCAGAAATGAATAATGGCGAAACAAGGGAACCAATACCGATACCGAAACCCATAACGAATCTACCAATGATCATAACCCATAAAGTATGAGCAGCACATTGCATGGAAGCACCGATTAAGAACATCAAATTTGAAAACATAATCACTGGTTTTCTACCAAAAGTGTCAGCTAGTAAACCGGCCATCAATGCAGTGATCAAGGCACCCAAAGATGTGGCAGCTGTGATGAGTTCTTTCTCACCATAAGTAAGAACCTTGTTATCTAAATCGGTCTTGATAGAAACCAGAGCGGAAGAGATATAACCAGTATCATAACCGAACATGAAACCAGAGATGGATGAGATGATTGTAAGGATGATGATTAGTGGGGATGGTTTTGTGTTGTGGAAAGTCATCATAATGGAGGTGTTGTCTTCGTCATCTTTAGGCAGGATAGTCTTACGTGTAGTTTCCTGTTGGAGGATGGAGTCTGAAGGAGAGGAGTCATCCACGACCTCCTTAAAGTCCGTCTTGAATTCCATTTTTGGTGTTGAACTGTTTAAGTGAATGAGAGAATGGTATTGAGTTCAAGAAGGGTTCAAAATTAACGTCTTTTCCTGGGGGAATTTTATGTTTTTATATAGAGAAAGGAGAAATATCCCAACATTCGAAATTTTTCCTTGATTTTTCCAGAAATTTCGTGAATCTCCGAATTGTTGTGATGAAAACAATGGAAATGTGGCTGAGAAGTGCCACTTTTTGTTCAAATTGAGTAGGAGAAAGCCTTATTAACAACATCAGGGGTAGTATAACCACATTAATGACTTAATAAAGATATATCTCCGATTTTCAACGAGATTTACATCTTTAAAACTCATTTAGCTATGTCAGTCCACTTGTTAAATTATCACATGCAAATTTAAAAATGCTTCTTTTTACAGTTAACGTACCTCTTGTCTTCCTTTTCGCGGGGTTTTAGTGCTATGTAACTGTAAAACTGGGATATTATATACAGAATATTCTTTATCCACATGGAAAAATCAATGTGGGAAGGAAAAACTTTGAACCAAAAGGGGAAACGATTGGCGTTTTATTATATTGAACTTGTGGGAGTAAGGCTTAGGTCCGGGGGATGTGGCTGTGATTGTTGTTTACTTATAATAAGAGAAAATTTGGTTGGGAAGAGGGATCTTTTTATGCCTTGTTTAAACTCTTGATTTCCGAGATCTCAAGATAAATAACTCCCAGTTTCCTGAGTGAAGAAGGGTATTTGTCAATCTGAGCATTGTGCTTCATTATAGGAAACTATCCACACCGATTGGCTCTTTCGATCATAATATTAAAGCATGTACGTTAACGTGGAATGAAATTATGACTTGATTCTTTGGTATGTACTTTGTAAAATGATCAATATCTGGGGGATTTGGGGCCGGATACTTCTCAGGTTTCAGACTCTGATTGGTTTTGATTGTGCAATTTACTTCTTGCTACTGCGGATAAGATCCGTTAAATAAACAGCTTGATGTGTATTTCAAACACACTTCTGGCCTAACGTTTTGCAAAGAAAAATGAGTGGTTTAACCTAGTACCATAATCAATTCATCAATAGAGCCTTCTAAGCTTTGTAATCGGCTCTTAGTGATCCTTCGATAGGCTATATCATATGAATATTCGTGCGAATTGGTGGGTATTAACGGATTGCATATTGCAATGTGTTTCTTGGACTGGCTTGTATTACTTGTCTTTCTTTGCTCAGTTGAGTCACTGGGACAGTGTTTCACCGAGATAACTTAAAGGATATCGAAATCGACAACTAAATATAGACTCTTCAACAGGACACATTACAGTTTTTAGTAGACGATTGAAATCTCACTCAACAATGTCCGCGTGACTGGCATTAATTCAACATTTCCACACAAATGTATACACTAATATGTAATAGTCTATTTAGGCATATACGTAACAGAACTAATGTTACATAGTAATAGAAAGTCAATTTCGCCCCGTGTCTCTCCACCTGCCAGAGTTCAGTAAATTACTGACATTTCCGGGGACAGAATGGCTTAAAGAAAGTTCCATTATCAGAGATCAAGAGCATTGAGAAATCAATACAGAGCTTCACAACTCTGGGGAATCTAAACAAAAGGAAAACTCTTTCCACGAGATGAGTGAATATATTTTTAAGCATCAAGATTGGAGTATCTAGGTGACGACTCTGTGAATGTTGCTCTTCACTTTTGGCTGAGGTTAGCGGGACGCTCTGAAGATTACATGATTCGAGGTTAGATCACCATTCAGTTTAAAATACATCAAGAGGGTACTAAAAAATTCAGCATTCAGAGGCCTTCATGCTCTATTTAAATCACAGATCAAGCACAAAAGCCCTAAAGAATATTCTATTTATCAATAACTAGGAGCCAGTCACTGATAATGTATTGTATCTATTTATTAATCATGCATACTTCTTCACAATGTATTGGAACAACTTAGTAGCTAAAGTCTTATCATTCGGAATGCCATATTTAAAGTCTTTATGCATCAAAGTCAAGTTCCCATCTTCTTCACCTTCTTCAACGATTCTCTTTACATCTTTAATATCAACCCAGAATGCTTCTTCCAATTCCAAATCATGGCCTAAATGTGTACAGGTATCCTGGACAGTAGCAACACAACCAAGCATGATATTCACAGGGTATGGCCATGGCTGAGATCTCACGATTTGAATATCAGAGACTTCCAAACCTGATTCCTCCCAAACTTCACGACGAACAGCATTTTCAATTGTTTCACCTGGTTCGATAAAACCAGCAATATGGGTGTACATCCCCTTTGGAAATTTGGGTAATCTGGTAAACAGGACCTTGTCATAAGTGGAATTCATTACACAAGTGATTAAAACAGGGTCTAATCTTGGGAATGAAGCATTAGAAACTGGAGCAGTCTTCACTGGACATTTAACTTCATCTTCTGAAGAGCACAGCAATTCAGAACCGGCATTGATAGGGATGGTAGAAGCACCGCAACCTTTACAATGTGGAGTTGAGGTTATCCAGTCCAAATACATTTTTGCCTGTGCAAAAATATTTGATTCATAATAATCAAGATGTTGATTAACAAGTTCTCTAGTTTCCAATGACTTGATGTTAGGTTGGGAATAAACTTTCTCCCTGAATGACTCATGTTTGGATATTTCAATTGCATAGTATGGGATACCTGAATAATCTTGATACTTAAATGGAGTGAACTTTCTTGTATCAACACCTAAGAAATGAATCAATGGAGATAGTTTCAAGTCCTTTGAACGCTCTCTATTCTGATCTGCCCAATTATCCAAGATCTCTCTATTCTTCGAACCAATTGACTCATAGTCCAAAGACAACAGTTTATTATTCTTTGTATCCACCACTGGTGCCAATTGATCAAGAAAGATGTATTTTGCGTATGGGGAAGATATCGATTGTGCAACAAAAGTCGGGTCAGTACGTAGGAATGAAAGACGGTTCAGTGAATTGGCACCGAAATAAATTTCATCTTGAGCTGTGGAATACTGACGAGATGGGAAGCGAGCCAGTCTTCTCAATGGGAGGAGCCTTGCGAGCATTTTGAGTGTGGTTTAAAGCTCTCTTTAGGGGGGAAAGGGTTTAAAGTGAGAAACATTGATTATGTCGGAGTTTGAACTGTTGATTTCTCCACCTTTTTTTCTCTTAGTCCATGCAGAGAGATGTCTTAGTAATGAACTACACTACGTCAATATTCGAAATTTGTAAATAAATAAATATATCATTTTTTGCTAAACAAATAGAAACCCTATAAAAACCCTTATAACCTTTATGAAATGAAGATATCTATAATTCATCCTTGACTTCCGACACTTTTTCAGCTTCCTTCTTACCAACAAATTTTGTCAAGTCACCTTCTTTGATACCTCTAGCAATAGAACTAACAAACCCAATGGCTCTTTCAAAGCCGTTCTTACCAGCTTGGTAATTCATGAACACTTCATAGATCTTCTCTCTTGTGGTGGCAACGAATGGACCATGTTGCACAATTTGTTGATCTAAAGCATGACCACCGATCAAAACAAATTGTGTCTTACCTTCTTGGGTCTCTGGAACTCTGACATCGATAGTGGCACCATCTCTGTTGAAGAACACGGCATTGTATTGGTCAATAACCTTACCACCAATATCTAGGCTACCTTCCAAAATGTATAGGAAAACGTTGTAATCTTCTTTAAAAGGTTGAGAAACGACACCACCTGGTAAGACTTCAAAATCATAATAATCAACAGCGACATGAGCTAAATCTTGAACCGATTTAACACCATAGGCTTCACCAGCAATGACTTTAACGGTGACTTTATCATCTGGTTTAACCACTGGAATTTCTTCTTTCTTTAAATCTCTATAACTTGGAGCGATTTCCTTTTGATCTTTTGGTAAATCAACCCATAGTTGCATACCATTAATATAAGTACCAGTACCGTCATCAATTGGCATTTCAGCATGAACGATACCTTTACCAGCAGTCATAAATTGTAAATCACCTGGCGTTAGAACACCTTTAGCACCTGTGAAATCTTCATGAGCAAATCTACCTTTCAATAAGTATGTGACAGTTGATTGACCATAATGAGGATGATCTGGGAAACCTGCTTGAGGTGAAACGTTGAAATGATCCAGCATTAGGAAAGGTGTGAAGTTTCTCATCTTCATGGTACCAATAGAACGACGGACTTGGGCACCCATACCTTCTTCTTGCTGAATTGCAAGGAAATATTTCAATATAGTACGTGGAGCAACCATCTTGGTAGAACTAGTACCAGTTTGAGCTTGAGTTTTAGAAAATGTAGACAATGTGCGTAGAATCTTGAAAATGTATTTGAAGTTGTTTTAAATCTTCAAATTTATTGATTGAATCTGTTTTGGGGAATTTTTATGACACTTTTAATTTGAAAGTTGACAGTTCCCTTCCTTTTATACTTCTTGAGATGAGCTTCTGTCTATTGTTTTACCTATACCTGACAAATTGGAACACTACTTCCCATAGTAAAGAGGTCATCACCATCCAGAAATACCCATAAAAGCGGGACACATTCGTTTTCGCGTAATTGTTACTAAAAATCAATAAGCAAGGCTTCCCGAGCTCTGATTGGCTGGAATAAAGTCGCCCCTCTCTCCGTTTATGCAGAGTCACAATTTTATTCATCATTATGTCATTTCGGAATAATCTTTTTGTGTCAGCCGTCTCTTAGTTATTGTTTACTAATTAGTAGTGATCGTTAATTAGATTAAGTTGTTACAGTCATGATATATTGTACTCTCATTAGTTCACAAGTATTACAAATGATTAAACATAATCAACATATATTGCTTGAATTTACCTAAAATTGGTCACAATTTGTGCTTCATTTGTCTCTTTGAGATTCTTTTAAACTTGTCTTGTGGAATATGATCTAACCATTTGTATAAACCACCAATGATCTCTTGGGCATTAGTGCTTTGTAAATCTCTGATAAAGTTGGATCTAATAATCTTCTTGATATCTTTGATACTATCAACTTCCAAATCCTTCACTTTTGTATAAAATTCTTCCAAGACCAAATCATTAAATTTGTTCACATCTTTCAAGTTATAAATCTTGTTGATTAGACCTAATTCATGTAATCTCTTAGCCTTGATTGGACTTGATAATAACAGTGCCTCATTAGCAGTACTTAACCCTAAACGATGGACCAATGTTGCAGCTGCAGCACCTTCAGAGACCAAACCCAAGTTGGCAAATGGAGTCAACAAGAAGACATCTTCATTAATAGCATAAACAAAATCAGCAAGGGCCACCAGGGCTGAGCTTAAACCGACAACTGGACCATTTAGAGCAACTAGTAAGATTTTGGAATGGTCATGGAACACAGTGGTTAGATAAGCGTTTCTAGCAGTGAATTTACTCAACCAGTAGTCAGTTTCACCAGTCTTATCTAATGCCGCACCAGCAGCAAAGTTTGTATCCTTGACATTAGCACCAGCACTGAAGTAACGGCCAGTGGATCTAATATAAGTGATAATGGTATTTGGATCACGATCAGCTCTGTCAACAAGGGTACCTAATAACAAGTATTGATTGTTGTCAAGAGCATTTAAACCTTGAGGCAAGTTTAAAGTGATAATGGCAACTTTATCACGAACTTCGTACAGGATATCTTTACCTTCAGACATGATGATTGAGTTAAAACTTAGAGTATTGAATAGATCAAAGATACTTTGTAAGGTGTTTTGGCACTTTTCTCGAGGTTTTTATATGTTTTCACCAAGTTGCAGTGGAGAAATTATCAGTGCCGAGGAACATTTCTGGGGTAAAAGAATTAAGACGCCCAAAACAATTTAAAGCGCACAAATTTTACTCATTTGAGGAATTGGTTTAATAATTAGAGAATATTCAATTTTACCGAGAATCTTACAGAGAGAACCCTCAAACTATTTTACACCTTCTTTCACTAAAGAAAATCATCATTTAAATTAAAAGTTTGATTATGTGTCAATTTATTGCTTAAAAAGTCGGAACATTGCCTGATATTCACGTGACATCCCTCGAAACTCCAAACTAAAAAGTGTGGCCCATTTTCCAAAAAACGGTTTCGTCGACTTCAAAATCAACCATTTCCCTCTCCAAAAGAGAAGTTGTTTAATTGCCACCCTTTCATTACTCCAAATATAAGATGAGTCTTACTGGTAACGTTATCGATTGGATAAACAAACTGTGAGTTGTTCTTTTAATTTTTGCTCGTGGTGGGTGGGTGTGGTTTCTAATGCAAAACCAGTCTTAAGATTCATGATAGTATCTAGTTATCACCCTATCATCTATACGATAACACATTTTCCTAGTTACTAACTTATTTTTTACAGGCAAAAGGATTATTACACTACTCCTTATGAAGAATTGGTTGAGTTGGGTCTAGTTGGTCGTTTAAAATTATACGATTGGACCGTTGAACTAATTGGTATTGGTTTGATTGTTGGTTTGATCACTTTATTCACTTTTGGTGCTCAATTGAACAAATCTTATGTTAGTTCTGTTATTACTGCCATTAAACCTGTTTTAGATGACAATTTTTTCCAAGTTGGTGCTAGTAAAGATCAATTATTAGTTAAGGATTCTCCAACTTTGTTCACTTTATATTCTACTGGTAGAATTAATTTCCAACATTTAACTGCCCAATTTAGATTAGCTCCAAGACAAAACTTATTCTTCTATTTTTTGGAAACTGTTGTTTCATTCTTCTTTGAAAGTGTCCCAGCTCCAGTTGATTCAGTTGAAATCGTTTTGAAACCATCTCAAGATAACAAAATTGGTAACTACATCTTTGCTATTGTTAACAAGGATGGTATGAACAGTTCAAGAGAAGACAACTATTACTTATCATTGACTAAAACCACTGAATCTTCAACTTTACCAACTGAATTTGTTTTCATGAGTGAATCTACTGAATTGAACAATGGTTTAATCACTGAAGAATTGAAGGCAGTTCTTGCCAAATCATCAAAATTCTTGAAATTCTTAGCCATCACTGATTTACCATCTGAAAAACCTAATACTGAAAGGGAAGCAGAATCATCTCCAGAATTGATCTTATCTTTGAAATTAGCCACTTCAAAGGAAGATCTTGAAACTATTAAGGAATTGATTTCTCAATTTATCGAATTAGGTGATCGTGCTTCAAATTTCCAATTGAAAGCTGATCAACAAAAGAAAATCAACAATGTTAGAGTTGCTGAAATCACCAAGATTCAAAAATTGATCCAAGCTCAAAAGGATGAAGAATTGAAAGAACAAAGATTAGAAGCTGAAAGAGAAGCTAGAAGATTAAAAGAAAAGACCTTATCCCCTGAAGCTCAAGATAAATTAGATAAAAAGCAAAGGGAAAAAAGAGAACGTAGAGCTAAGAACAAACAAATGAAGAGATTCTAATCTGGAAATTGATGCTTCAGCTCAAAATTAATGTGCATTTTTTTGTGTAAAATAATAGTACAATGTCTGTACGTAATCTTCTATGTAGTCGACTACTAGATTATAATTACAATTTGAACAAAAATCAATTACTAAATTCATTACTCAGTTATAACCTATTCAGATTGTTCAAGCTTCATCTTCGTAAACAGTTGGATCCCAAGTCAAGACTTCATAAGAATCCAAGTCCAATTTCTTGTAATCTTCATCATCCAATTCAACCTTATCCAAGACAGTGTAGTTATCTTTAATTCTTTCAACATGTACAGTCTTAGCTAATGGGATAAAACCTTGAGCATATGACCATCTTAATAAGACTTGAGCAGTAGAATAATTATGTTTCTTTGCAATTTCAACTAATAATGGATCATCCAATTTCTTACCTTGAGTCAATGGAGAGTAAGCTTCCAAATAGAAACCATACTTCTTACCATATTCTTGTAAGTCCTTTCTTGGTAACCATGGTTGTAATTCCACTTGATCAACAACAGGTTTATATTTTAAACCTTCCCAAGCATACAATTCATCCAAATGTTTTGTACCAAAGTTGGAAACACCAATAGATTTGACTTTACCTGAATCAACAGCTTCTTGTAAGGCCTTCCAAGTACCCAATCTCTTTTCCTTATTAGAAATAGGTGAATGAATCAAGAACAGATCAATGTATTCAATGTCTTTGGTACGTTCTAGAGAGCTTTCAATGGCCTTTTGAGTAGCTTCATAACCATGTTCATCATTCCAGATCTTTGTAGTGAAGAATATTTCTGATCTCTTCACTTCTGGGAATTCTTTCAAGAATTTAGCAATACCTTCAGCAGCTTCTTGTTCATTACCATAAATTCTTGCGGAATCGATGTGTCTGTAACCAACTTTCAGAGCTTCATAAGTTAATTCTTTAGCAACGTTCTTTGGAGTTTGATATAAACCATAACCAGAGACTGGGATGGTCTTTCCATTGTTTAAAGTGATTAAGGAGTCCTTTTGTAAAGCCATAATTGCAATTGATTAAGATTCTTTTGTATATTCTTTTCGGTAATTGAATAAAAGAATTAAATATATTTGTTGGAAAGATATTGGAGGTTTGCTCATTTTTATAACCGAAATTTAAATTGTGGCGTTACTTACAAAATTCAATAGAGGACAAATTCATTATTATTATAAGATGGGTTATTTGACATAAAAAGAGGGCAATTCAGATGATTTTAATCGCCTTTTCACCATCAAAGGACTTGAACATCTCCAAATGACCTTCTCCAATCAGATGATTTAATGTCCAGTTGATTCTTATCCCCTTCAAATCGCTGAATCGAGACTTGTTTTTAGAATACTTCTCCGTTAATTCCTTTAGTGATAGTTCTTTCCACTTGGTGGCGTTAAGGGATCTATGAATGAATTTGGAAGATGATTGTATAAGTTTAAGAATGAAACCGAGTTTAGGTAATGATAAGCTCAATTGTGTCACATCTTTGGGTATCAATGATAAATAACCCAATTTCACTAATGTAGCGATCTGTGGTTCTGTAAATGGGATTTCTGACTTGTTAATTATGGTGAAGTTCTTCTTAGTGATATAATCTACGAACTTGCTCACAATTGAACTCTCATCATTAATGTTGGCTGTGCAATCAATCAAGGCAATCTTAAGATAATCATCTGTCTTGATAATCAAATTACAGGTGATGAATTGTTGTTCAGCAATTGATATGATCTTTATCTTATTATCTTTGAACAATTGATCGCACTGTTGGTCAACAAAGGAGTTCTCATTCAAGAATATTGAGTATAATTGAGATTTAGTAACTACTGGTAGCACAATGGATCTAAACTTGTTAATATGTTCAGTGAAGTCAGAGTTCAACTGTAATGGGATTATTGACCATCTATAAGTATTGATAAAGTCAATTGCACTAGGGATATCTTTCCCGTTGAAATCATTTTCTGGGTTATCTGTTAGCTTATTCCTGGTTTTGCGACAATGGTAAGACCTTTCTGTCTCTCTCTCTCACACATACCTAACTTGACATTAGTTTCTTTCAAAATCAACCTGTCCCTATTCTTTGGACCCCTTGTTGCTTTTTTACCATTTCTCAGTGCACTAATATCTCCCTTCAGCTGTTTAAGCTTAGTCTCTGCCCTCTTTGACATGTCATCAGTCTTTGAAGACGGGTTTCTTGGAGGTATTTTAATAGTATTATAATTGATATTGTTGGACATAATCTAATCTTGATTCAACTTTCTCCCGGATTCGGCAAGAGAGCATAGTTATGATACTTACCCGGCTCACTGGGGACTATTTCGCGAAATTCTCTTAGTTTTAGTGTCACCAGTGTCCCATTTCAACAGGTTCCTCAACAATAAATCAATTAATCAGTGAACTTGTTGGATAAACCCTCTTAAAAGTGGCTTTAATTCATTCAGTATTTGATTTTTTTAGTGGCTACTTGCTATTTCTATAGGTGTTTCAGCTTTCACACAGTTCATAAGAAGCAATTGACCAAAACAGGTACACAAGACACAATGGCTTCTGTTTCAGGAGCTCGTTCTATTTTGACATCTTTGAAAGCTGTTTTGAAGCAAGAAGGGTTGGAATCTCAAGTACGTCGTTCAATTGGTACGAGAAAGATGAGAAATTTCACACCTTTCTTGATGCTGGACCATTTTGATTCTCCACCAGATTCTGGATTCCCAGATCATCCTCATTATGGTCAATCTACAGTTACTTATTTATTGGAGGGAAGAGTTGCTCATGAAGATTTCACTGGTGCTAAAGGTGTTTTATCACCTGGTGATTTGCAATTCATGACTGCTGGTCGTGGTATTGTACATGCTGAAATGCCAATTGATGATGGTACAGGAGATAACATCATAGGTATGCAATTATGGGTTGATTTACCAAAAGAACAGAAAGAAATTCCACCAAGTTACAGAGATTTAAAAGCTAGTGAGATTCAAATTGTGAAACCTGATGATAAAATAATAGTGAAAGTTATTTCTGGTGAATCATATGGTGTTAAATCTGTAAAAGATTTAGCTCATGTCGATGTTGATTATTATGATTTCCGTGTTTTACCAGGTGGTTCAATTATTCAAGATTTCAATGAAAATTATAATGTCTTATTATACATCTTATCAGGTTCACTTACGGTCAATGGTCAAGAATTTCAAGAGTTTGACACTATTTTCTTTAAACGTGATGGTAAATCCGTGATTGCTTCTGTCCCTGAGACTCAAGAAGGTGCAACTCAATTTGTTTTGATTGGTGGTCCAGTGTTAGATCAAGAGATTGTACAATATGGTCCATTTGTTGCCACTTCCATGTCCAAGATTCAAGAAGTTGCAAATAATTATCAAACAGGTAAGAATGGGTTTGAAAGAGCCATTGGATTTCAAAGCTCCATTGCAAAGAGTAGTAGGCTGAAGGCTAATGAAGTACAAAAGTTCTTAGAGAGCTCAAAGAATTGAATTAATATTGACAGCTAGCAAGTACTTAACTTGAACACTTGTGGTTTCATACATCTTCCGGATTATTTATTTATATTTATTTATATTCTTTTTCCTCTATGTTTATAACTCCCTCGTAGTGGCACACACTTGTAAATCAGTGTAATTTGTTGATTAAGATGGTCACTTAAGATCAATAGGCTTTCACAAAATCGTCGCTGCAGTAACTTGAAACAAATGTACGATCAAAACGAATCAGGGTCTAGAAACTGAGAAGTATCCCCAAATCACTAGATAATTTATGAGTTGTCATCAAAAGTTTCCTTAATCCTTAATCACATGAGAATATAGATTGTCATTCTTCAGTAAAGGGAGAAGTAGAACGGCTATATCAGTCTCTAAGAGAACTTTCGAAAACAGCTCAGGAGATAAGGAGTCCACTATATCGTCAGTAGGGGATTTTCTTTAAATCTTCTTCCAGGAAGTTTTGTTATTTTTGCCACTAATTCTCTTTATCTACTTAAGGCCCGGGATTTGCGGGATTATCGGCGGATTCTTTTAAAATTCAATCTCATCAGCCACCAGGCATAAGGTTATATCGTGCAAACGTAATTACTCGAAGTATTTTAGAAGACATTGACATCAAAGGAGTCTTGAAGACTAACTTTCATGGGAAATTAGGGCGATTAAAGGTCCTGTGATCAGGTCACTTATCAAGTTCTGGAGAACTAGCAAAAGCCGTGTATCATGTCCAGATGGCTAATTCTCTATGATTATTAACTGAATGATTATATAAAGTTCCTAAACGAGCTCTTCTCTTGTAGCTTCAACTTTTCAATTCATGAGTCAATTCGCAGCTAGTACCGCAGGAAAAGCCATTACTCCTCAAATACTGACGGGGCAATGGGCACAAAGTGTGCTTATAATTAGGCTGTAGACAGATTATTCTGCAATCTGATGGTTAAAATTGATGATAGCTGCAAGCTAACGGGTAAATGGTAGTTCATGCTAGTCTAATTTGTGCCACAGTGAGTTAGTACCTTATATTGTTGTTCCGTTAGCTTTCGCTATAATAGAAGACCGAAAGAAATCAGCTCAAAGACATTTAACTATCTTACTGGTGTACTAAAATGGAAGGGTGAGAGAATTGCGATGTAATTGTCTAAACATTTCCATTCAAACCTAAAGTGCACGTCACTGATGTAAGGTTTCACTCATTTCACTAGGCCTGGGAACTGGTCCACAAGAAAATGATTATCGAATATGATCCCTTTTTTCACATAATAATCCCAAAGATGATAAATTGATGATACTCTGGGTTTATTTCAACGGGGTTTGGGGTCTGATATTTGAGGTCATTATGGCTGAAATTATCTATCCTAGCTAGCTAGGTATCAGAAAAGTCAAAGACCTCAGTTTTCTTCTTATTAAATAAGCTAATCCTGGATACACCATTTTGATGACTGCAAATCGGACTTGTATGCCTTGCTTATTTTACACTCTAATATAGGGAGCACCCTCAATTGATACATCAAAATATTCAAGTAAATTATGAGGTATGTATTATCTAATTTGGTAGATAATTAGTAGTGCGAGTAATTAAGGTCTATGACGTAATTCGATAGCTTAATAAACTTTATGTATTGTAAATATGTAGATGAAGGAGACAAAGCTGGAAGCTTTGGCTCCTTATAGAGTTGAGATTCTATTTAGAGATCACAGAGCAGATTCCTAATGGAATCTTCTAGATTAGGTATAGCAACAACATGAGCACCTAAACTGGTAAGGTTAGGAGCGATGATTATTACTATTACAATTTACAAGGTATCTTCCATTAGTGGATAATAACACTATAGATCAAACAGGTGAAGTTGAAGGGGTTAAATCATTCTCCATGTGGTTACGTTATAGACAACTTAAGTTTAAAGTTAGGTTGACGTAGAGTAACCAAAAGAAACAAGAATTTGATGGAGAAGGGTCATAAGGACAGTCAACGAAAACAAAACAGAGAATCATTATATCAAGGAATATAGCGGAGAGAAGATAAGGTTACGTCTGAGAGCAACTGTCCCTTTCGGCTTTAAGTGTGGGCTGGCCAAGAAGCCAATCAGGAGCCCGCGAATTCCAGTAGGTGATCATTGATCAACAAGAAGTTTGTGAGATTCTTGACTAGCTGATAATTATCTGTGCTTCTCTCACGGAAAGCTTAAAGGTGTTGATTTGCGGAGCTGCTTTTCTTTTAATTATGAATCAAACCAATTGGAAATTGGCAATTTGGTTGTTGTCGATCTCCAAAACGTCAGTGATCTGGTAAAAAGGAGCCAAAAGTTGATCATCGCTGTTAATTATGTTTTATGCCCGAATCTTGCATGGTTTAGTCACTGGATGCGCGTCTGTAAGCATGATTATGCGCATAATTTATACTTTTGCGGTGAGTCAGTTCGCGGAGGAGCCTCAAAAGGACACATCCGCTTGTTGTTGCTCCGGTAATTCTGTTTTCGTCATAGAGTTAAGGTTTTAACAGCTGTATTAAATCCGAGAGCTGCAGATAGATATGCTGCAGTCGGGGCCAACTGCGGCGGTTTACAGCTAATATATGTTTCCAGAAAAGACACAGAGAGAGAAGGGGCCACTTGGTATCTGCAAAGGAATTCACAGTGGAGTAACTGGAAAGAATATGTACTCTGTATTCATCAAAACATAACTTTTTATTGAGTATTGACATTCCAAATTCCAAGAATTGCGGACAGAAAGATTCCCGTTTTGGGGGATTTGCGCCAATTTCCGCATCTTTAAATTTCAATTTTGCCCTTTCTTTTTTTTCCTCAGCAAAAGTTACTTTTTTTCTTTTTTTTACCATTTTTCTTAACAAAATTTCTTTTTCGGTGGGAATTCGCGGAAAAGAGAAAAAAAAAACGTTGAAAATTGAACATCAACAGAAATTCAATGAAATTCAGAAAATTTAAAAATTCGTTTTTAATACAACCAACTTCACCCTTCTTTACTTCACTTCACTTCATACCCAAACCCCCCACATTCTTCTATCTTTTTTATCAGAAGATATTACTATATTCTTTGCAAGACTAAAAGCTATATTTGCTTCTTTCTTAATATATTCGTCATCAAAACAGCTCTGTATCTTGAGCCGTACTGTTCGCTAACCGTTATCCCCCTTTGTTTCATAACTTACACACTGGAGATTTTGCCAACAACGAGCCTGATACTCTGTTTCCTTGCTCCCACACACGTTACAGAATGAATTCTCAGTTCAATAACAACAGTGAGAACAACGACCAGCATATCCTTCAAGAAGAGCAATTTAGACCAGTGTTTTTTGATCAAACATCTAAAAGAGTCATGTCAACATCATCCGCTGCTGCTCCCTCTGACTCTAATCACATCAAGAGAGCAAGATTGGACTCCACCGCAGGCTCTTCAAAGGCTCCTGCTCCAACTTCTGCTTCATCAACCTCTGATGACGTTTCCACCAATGACGTTGCCTCCCCTTCCACAGATTCACAAACCCCTGTTAACCACCATGCTATGACCGTTGATGCTGTGCAAAAGGCTGTGAATAGTGTTTCACATAATCTGCAACCTATGTTTGAGCATCAGAACCATCCTTCATTCGTTTCATCCGGTTGTATCACTCCAAGTATCCCTGTTGATAACCAAAAGACATCCTCAGAGCTATTGAAACAGTCAACCAGAAGAAGATCTCTTCGCGCAGCTAAAATAAGAAAATACAGATCAAGATCATTACCAAACATTGTTTTCCAATCGATTAACAACTGCAAGTCATCTGCTACCATTGAAAGAGAAGTTAAGATCTCTGATATCGCCATCCCAGCTCCTTTACCTCCTGTGAATATTCAATCATTAAAAGAAATTGATCTTTCTGAAATACTTAAAAATCCACAACTGAGACATGATATTCTATTTGATCCTCAATTACAGTTCAGACCAAACCTTGATGGTGAAAGAGGTCGTCGTAAAAAGATCACTTATGAAAAATATTGGAATGGTGTTAAAGAAGAAGTAGAATCCTATTACTCTGGTTTCAAGAAGTTTAATAAGAACTTGTCAAGATTACCAACTTTATTCTTAACTTTACGTGAAATTTTGATTAGTTTATTACCATCAAAGGACAAACAATCAGTCATTGACATCTTGGATATTGAGCTTATTATGCAACAACTGAACACAAACTCATTAGATTTCATCGCATTGTCCAGATGGTTGTCTAATATCTTCAAATCACATTGCGCTCCAATGAGAGATCCATGGGTTGATGAGATGAACACTAGATTCCAAGAAGCTGATCAAATCAAGTCTGTTGACAAGTTAATCGAAGGTTTAAGAATGATCTTCACCATCTTGGAAGCTATGAAACTGGACGTTGCCAACCATCAAATTAGAATCCTAAGGCCAGTTTTGATTGAAACTGCTGTTGAATTCGAGCGTGATTACTTTTTACAAATGATCTCTCGTTGTAAATTAGACATTCAAGATTCCATTAAATGGTTCAAATCTCATTCTTCCTTGGAATCAGAATCATCATCTTCTTCCTCATCTACTACTCCACGTCATGTTTCCATCAGTGCTATCTTGTCATTACTATCTTGCTCCAAGATGGTTTCTGAATTCCCATCCTCACTAGTCTTTGATCACTCCAGATTAATTGTTTTAAGAGCCAATGTTCGTCAATTAGTTTGTGTTCAATTATGTGTTGCCCTATACCGTCAATTAGTTGCTCAAAATAGTTCATTAACTAATCAACAGCGTGCTGATTTAATGAAAACTAACATCATCAATGACATCAAGAAGGAAGTTCTAGCCATTGTTTCTGATGACGATGGTAATGTCAAATGGACTAGAAACATAGGCTCTATTGCTTTACAACTGGTTCGTCGTGCTCATTTAGATGGTCCATTACCAAAAGACAACACCATTGATTTCGCTTTCAATTGGTTGATCAAACAAACTCAACCATCATCTCCTGTCTATTCTTTAATGGAATCCAAAATTTTTAAATCAATTAAGGAAAAGATTGAAGAATTGGATGATGGTAAATCCAAAAATGTTGTCCAATTAACCAATTTGATTCCAGAAAAGGATGATGATGATTTAGCTGCTTTAAGTTCAAGAATTGCTCTTCTATGTAAGTTCCACTGGAGTGTTTTTGGTTCTTACTACGTTGATGCCTCGAACTAAACATTTTTTCCACAATTTTTACAACACCAATACCAAAAACTCACTTAATGATAATGCCTCCAACTCACTTTATTTTCTCCTTTTTTATCTTTCTTTCAACATTTACGTTATTGCATGAAAACATTTTTTTTGTCTAAATTCTAAAATGATGATCCTTTTTTATATGGTTCTTACAAGTTTATATTGATTTTAGATGCATCGCTGATATGATTTTTACTTATACCTTCTGTAGAACAACTATGATTTCAGTTCATTTATATCGTTATCTTAGATCTGTTTGATCCATGGTGGATCCAACAGGGATCAAAAGCAAAATACAACAAATGTATGTGGCTTCTTGTATGTGATTGATATCACCTTTGTAGGGATGTTTAGTCACTCTTGAATTAGACCAGCTGCTGGCCTAGTCAGTTGGAGTTGTATCTTTGTTTAAATAAGCCAAAATGGGTTAAAATATGCCCTGCCAAGTGATCTTTAAAAGGTGCCTTTCCCAAAGTCTTTTTGATAAGGACTCAGGAGGAAGATATTGAAAAGTTTTCTAAATATTTGGAAGTTTATGAGTTAGTTTAAGACACGTTTCTCTACTTGTTTATATCCAATTTCCTTGTACTGAGGTTCACTGTAAAGACATTTCTTTCTAGAACCCAAAAGAGGACCCTGATTGGTGAATTTGTTAAAGTTCTTTTTAATTGCCGAGATACCGAAATAAGAAGTACTGTTGATAAGATCATGGGACATAACCAACCAAAGGTGAAGGTTGCTTCAAAAGGGCGGAGAAGCTGGGCAAAGATTGAAAGTGTCAACTCTAAAGACCCAGAGGTTGTTTAATGGGAGAAAGGAAGTGAATGAAGAATCATCTTTACTTTTGATGAGGTAACAGGGCCCATTGTAGTTGGGTTCATAAAGGGTCCTATGGCAAAGCCCCCTTTCTGGTCCGAGGACAATAGGAATATTTCATTGGTCACATTGTTTAGCCTTGAATCTTGTCGAATTTCAATAACGTCTCAGGTTGCCTAAGATCCAGCTTTGTACTACATTCTTTTCTAAATCTGGAACCTTATCAATGCTTATCAATATCTGCAATCACTGCCACGATTCATGTAAGATGAAATAATATATCAGGGTCCTCTTATATGTTGGATCAACCATCAAGTACCATTGAGAAAGAGGTATATATAAGACCCCCAATACCCACTAGTGTGGCTCTAACTTAGCCTTCTAACTCAGTAGGCTACTCACATTCTCTTTTCAGAGTATTCGATTCACTTATTAGAGTCATCATGCCTTCCTATGAAGAACAGACAGCCACATTGGACCCTGTCGACATGGCATATATTGCCTGTTGTACCGTTGGTGTCCTAGTTATCACCCCAGGTATTGCACTATTCTACAGTACCAGAAAGTCACTACTATCTTTAGCTGTTCAAGCTTACATGGTTACATCTTTGGGTTTCATCCAATGGTACCTTTTTGGGTTCTCATTAAGTAATGTCACATCTAGTTCAAGTTTAATTGGAAGTTTCAAACATGCGGGTCTACGTGATATTGGTGTTGCACCACTTTTTGAAGGTGGTACTATTCCAGCCATTGAATCCTTTGTTTTCTCAGGCTTTTTCCCTGTTGCTACACTTCAGATCTTCTTGGGTGCTATAGTTGATAGAGGTAGAGTCTTCCCTTCATTGATCGTCGGTATGCTGTTTGCCACAGTTGTATATTGTCCACAATCATATTGGACTTGGAATGCTAATGGTTGGTTATACAAGCTTGGTTCAGATGATTTGGCTGGTGGTGGTCCAGTGCATGTGTCATCAGGTGTTGCCTCATTGGTCTATTCTTACTACTTAGGTAAAAGAATAGAGTGTAAAAAAGGTTCCAAATTTCCAGAAGCTAAACCTTACAATCCAATCTTAAACTTTATTGGTGCCCTACTAATCCACTATCCTTGGTTATTCTTTAACTCGGGTACTCCTGGTACAATTCAAAATGGAAGAGTCTTATATATCTTGGCCAATACTCAATTAGCTTCTGCTTTTGCTATGGTTACATTCATCGGTGTTGACTACTATTTCAGACGTAAATGGTCATTGAAGTCTATCACTGAAGGCTTAATCGTTGGTCTTGTCTTTGTTACTCCAGCCTGTGGGTTCTTAGAACCTTGGGCTATAGCTATTGGTTCGATTGTCACTGCAGCTGTCTGCCGTCTAACCTATGATATTGCTGAGTGGATGGGAATTGATGATACCACACACAGTTTTAACGTCCATGGTATCGGTGGTATGGTTGCCTCTTTACTACTAGGTGTTTTTGGTTCTCCAACTATTGCTAGCTATGATGGTGTCACTGAGATTGAAGGCGGTTGGATCTTTCACCATTGGGTCCAGATGGGTTATCAACTAGCAGGTACAGTTGCTATTGTTGCCTGGACTGCTGTCTTCACCTATGCAATTTGCTTTATTGTGGATCATATCCCTGGTTGTAAATTACGTATTTCAGAGGAAGAGGAATTGAAGGGTCTTGACATGCTTGAGATTAGAGAACGCAAAGATCTGGAATCAAGTATGACTTTTGCTGAAATGGGTAAAGAATTTAGTGAAGTTGAATATCTACAAGCTGATGAGGCCTCTGATAGTGCTGGTTCACAACCACAAGGTCAACCATCTTATGAATTACAAGATGTTAAGCAGCCTCAGCCAAATTAAGTCTAGTGTTTTTTTATAGTTTACCCCTGTTTATATACCTTTCGTTTATTCAAAGATTAATGTGTAGCTCATTTAACTTGTGATTGAAACCTGATTACTCATGTTTCTCTTTCAGATTCAAATCAAGTTGTTGGGAGTTGACATTCTCTTCATCTTCAATGTGATGATCTTCAGGTTCAAGTGTTCTCAAGATAACTTCGGTAGGTTGTTCCTCTTTGTTAATTCTTTTACTAATACTAACACCACCCATGACACTGAACACCAATACCAGTACCGCTGTAAGACCAGATCTGGTGGTATGCCATCTCAAAGATTCAACTTCAGATTTAATTTCGGAATTGATACCAGTTGAGATCTTGTTATCTAAATCTTGAATCATGGCTTTAATCTTCTTCTGTAATAAAGTGTTTTCAGATTTTTGATCATTAATACGCACTTGAGAATCATTCTTCTTCATAATTAAAAACTCATTCAACTCATCAATTTCTTCGTTTAATAAGATTTCCAAATTGGCCTTTTCGATTTGTAATGTTTTTAAATCCAATTCTCTTGAATTTTTGGTTTCAACTCTTAACTCACTTTGAGCAGCTTCAAATAAATACAATTCGTTCTCGAGTTCTTCTTCTGTCAACATCCTACTTTGCAATTTGTCCAAATTAGCAGTTATATTCTGCCTAATAAGTCTCAAGATAACATCACTTTGTGTATCTGTAAATCCTAAATTCTTTAATTCATTGAAAATCTTCATAGTGTCAAGATAGATATTCTCAGACTTCTTTGGTGGCTGTATTTCAGGCTCAGTTATACCAGGTGTTTGTGTGTTTTCAGGAATAATCACGGGACTAGGGAACTTGGGCATCTCTGTATGATTTTGGTCAGGTTCATGTAGCCTTGTTGAATTTCTAAAAGTTCGGGTATTTAAAAGCGTTGTTGTTCTCTTGGGAAGGGCACTGATAGACTTGAATGTCTTTACACGTGTGATATTCCTGAACATAAGTGATGATGAAGGTATTGATTAGTTTTAAAGTGAGTTTTAAATGTTGTTTTAAAAGGCCAAAACCTCATTGATATTAATGGAAATCGTAATCGAGCTGGTGTAAGGGTGTACTGCAGATATTGGTGATAAAAGCGATAAACAATTAGGATTAATGGACTATTTAAACGGGTCATCTAAAGCTTCCAACAGTGGAAATTGTCTCTTAGCCAGCTTCATTTAGCATTTTGGTTTCTCAAATCTTAGACGGACTTTCTCTTAAATCAAACTTTCTTGATACAATTGAGGTTACCATCACATTTGGTTTAATATAAGCGGAACTATTAGTATAAGAAAAGGGACAAAGTACTACAAGCTCAAGATAGTCAAAAGCTTTATCTAAATTGTTTCTGAGCTCAGAAGATATTGATTCACAGGATTCCACACATTCTTAAGATTTGGGGGTGAACCTTTGAATGTATTTTTGTCCAAACCTTCATGATTCATCATTAACCATCCTAAAAACATTAACAAAAGGGCAACTTGCCCCTGTAAATTATGAACTTGGGATACGTGACTTCTTAAAGCAGCTGGGGTTTTATAAGGTCTAGCCTTCCTCTTCTTATTGAAGATGCATAAGTGACAATAAAACATATTATTTCTTGGATGATATGTTCTATCTGAATCATGGATGAAGAGTTCACGTTCAGTTGGGAATGTAAAATTGCAAATATCCTCTTTCAGAGCGTTGTACTTCCTGCAACGAAAAGTGGGATCCATGTTTTCGAACAAATCATCCTGTTGGACTCTCAACTCAATTTCAGATGTGACTAATTGTTTCGTAGTTTTGCTTCTAAGTCCCTCTTCAAAAATGAAAGAGTTATGTGGTGGAACTGGAATTGAGACCACAGTTGCTACCGAGATCTTTGGAGATTGTGATTCTTTGGAAGTAGGTACTTCTTCAACATCGGTTATCGGTGATGATTCCACATCTTTGCTGGAATTCACACCTGTTGACGCAATTTCTTGAACCTCAGGGTTAGATGAGGCACTCTTGAGTTCCAACTGTTTTCTTTGCCGGTAAAACAGCTGTAATTCCCTTTTATCGTTATCCAATGTCTCCCTAATAAATCTAAGGGCATCATCAAGTCCTTTGCCCATGCTTAATTCTATTCTTGTAATTGAGTATTGTTGGTCAGTTGAACTTGTATAACAATGTGGTGGTGGGAGACTCACTTATGTTTTTTTTTCCACTCACAGTTTTAGTTGTCCTGGCAACCAACCGTCTCTATATAGAGGGTGTCTACACAGGTCAATGGCAAGCTTAAACATTGTTGAACAGGAAAGAACCATACAGAGCTCAGTAAACCGAGTAATCAGATAGTAAGAAGATAGCTGTTCTTGTTTTGGCATTTACTTTCTGGGTTTTGGAGGTAGAACAACCATAGCTCACTTGATTATGACTCTGATTACTTCTCTAGCCATAGACATCTCATGAGCTCCACCAAAAATGGATTACAAAGGAATTATTCCCGATAAATTCCAGCCAATATCAGTCGAATTCACTTAAAGATGGTAATGGTGCCTGATCTCCTTCCCTGAAAATGGCTTTTTGGGTTTGAAGAAGGAGGTGCAAATATCAGATGGTGCCAGTTTTTTGTTGTCATGTCAACAATTATTAACCCATTATTGGTTGCATCGGGTGAAGACAAAAAGACACAGAATAAAGAATTTTAGAGGATGTGAGGCCCATCAATGGCACATTTAGCACTTCTAAATAGCTTTCCAGGGTACAAAGCATCAATGGATTCTCTTGAGAGCGGTTTTGGACAGGAAACCCCATTTCGGGTGTACAAGTCAAGCATATTAGGGAAGAATGGATCCTGCAAGTGAGTCAATCTCTGGAAAAAAAATCTTGTGGGATGTATAAACTCTCAGCCTCATCTCCAGGTCACACTCTTTGTCTCATTTCAACCATAAGAGAACACTTATAACAAGATGGTAAGTGTTATGACTTTTTAAAGATGTTTCTTACATCAGTTCTTAACACCGACACTTGACTTAGACTAACTTCAACATAGTTCTCAACTAGAGTGCTAAAAAAGACATTTATTAGAACTCTTGCTACTCATAGCAGGCAATTAGCTAAGACAGTATCAATTACATTACCAAACGGCTTGAAATACGAGCAACCAACAGGCATCTTCATCAACAATGAGTTTTATGAAACTGGCAAGAAGATCCCAGTTGAAAACCCATCCACTGCTGAAATTGTCACTGAAGTGAGTGCAGCTGATGCTGAATATGTTGATTTCGCTGTTGAATCTGCTGAAACTGCCTTTAATTCACACTGGGCCACTTCAGATCCAAGAGAACGTTCAAAGATCTTACATAAGATTGCTGATAAGATAGAAGAGAACTTTGAATTGATGTCTTCCATTGAATCATTTGATAATGGTAAGACTTTGGCTCTAGCGCGTGGTGATGTTGGTTTAACCATCGACTACTTCCGTTCCACTGCTGGTTACTGTGATAAATTAGATGGTCGTTCAATTGGCTCAGCTCATAACAACTATGTTAATTATACCATCAGAGAACCAATTGGTGTCTGTGGTCAAATCATTCCATGGAACTTTCCTTTATTAATGTTATCTTGGAAAATTGCTCCAGCTTTGGCCACTGGTAATACCGTTGTCTTGAAGCCTGCCTCTGCAACCCCATTGAACGCTTTATTCTTTGCAAATATTTGTAAAGAAGTTGGTGTCCCAGCTGGTGTTGTGAATATTGTTCCTGGTCCTGGTTCTTCATGTGGTGAAGCTATCTTGAACCATCCAAAGATTAGAAAAGTTGCCTTTACTGGTTCTACTAATATTGGTCGTGATGTTATGATCAAAGCTGCCAAGTCTAATTTAAAGAAAGTTACTTTAGAATTAGGTGGTAAATCACCAAACATTGTTTTTGATGACGCTGATATCTCAAAGACTGTTTGGAACTTATCCAATGGTATCTTTAAAAATGCTGGCCAAATCTGTTCTTCAGGTTCAAGAATCTATATTCAAGAAGGTATTTATGAAGAATTGTTAGCTGCTTTTAAGACTCACATTGAAACTGAATTGAAAATTGGTGACCCATTCGACGAGACAAACTTCCAAGGTGCCATTAACAACAAGGCTCAATATGACACTATTCTGAAATATATTGACATTGGTAAGAAATCAGGTGCTAAACTATTAACTGGTGGTGAAGCTGTTGGTGATAAAGGTTACTTCATTCAACCAACAGTGTTTTATGATGTTGGTCAAGAAGAGACTATTTTGAGAGAGGAAATCTTTGGTCCTGTTGTCACTGTCTCTAAATTCAAGACCGTTGAAGAAGTTATTGCTTTAGCTAATGATTCTGAGTTTGGTTTAGGTGCAGGTATCCAAACCACTAATATTACTAATGCTTTAAACGTTGCTAAGAAATTGAAATCAGGTACTGTTTGGGTTAATACTTACAATGATTTTGATGCCAATGTTCCATTTGGTGGTTATAAACAATCAGGTTTTGGTAGAGAAATGGGTCAAGAAGCACTTGACAACTACACACAAGTTAAAGCTGTTAGAATCAAACTTGATTAAGTAATAATTAAACAATTGAAAGGGGGAATGAGGAAAAAAGGTGTAAACTCCAAAGGAAAGGAGAATTGAATATTTGTATATTATTTATCATTTTGTCATTAACAAGTTATAATGAGTAATGATTAATGATTAATGAGTGTTTCTTGTAGGTAAATTATGGAATTCAAACCGTTTCACATAGTTTGATTATTGATCAAGTATCATAAGAACCTCACCCACCCCCATGAGGTGGCGTTGTTGAGACTCTATTAACAATGTAATTATGTATGTGATTAAACAAATGGAATAACTCTTTTAATGACGTTAATTAAAGAGAAAGCGGTTCCAAATTCTTCGAAACCGGTAAACGCCACACAATAAAGATATAACTGTTTTTAACAAAAACTTTGACAAAATACCCCATGAAAGAAATTTTAAGGAAAAAAAATTGGCCACTGAGAACAACGACCCCTTAAACAACCCTTTTGCCACACAAATACCTCCAAAACACCCATACAACCATGACGAAGGATGACAGGTATCATTTCATGCTCCAGTTACCGGATCACGAGAATCATTCATTTAGTCTTAAGGCTTCCGAGACTTTTGGATCAACATTCAAGACCTTACACACACAACATCAAAAGTATTTAACATTCTTCTTTAACAATTCACTTGTCAAGGCTGAAGATACACCAGAATCTATAAAAGCTGTCTATTCTCCATTAGGTGGGATCCTGAACGAAACTAATGTCATCCATGGCCGATTCATCGATCAGGGCTATAGAGTATTAAAACTGATGAAGAGAGGTACAGAAGCCATCATTGTTAAGGTCGATATTAGTACTACATTGAAAGAGCTTCGAGAAGTAGTGGAAGAACATGCTCTTGTTCATACCCAGAAATTGAACTATGAAGGTGGTAAAACTTATTATGATGAAGAGTTGGCCATTGGTGACATTGGTGAAGTTGGTGTCAACAATGATGATGTATTGGTATTTCATGATGGTGTTCAAATTTTGAGTGCTTCTGAGTTCTTAGATGCTGAAGCTGCTGCCAAACAAAGGATCTTAGAGAGGAAACATCATGAGTATGAACTCACTATAACGGAATATGAAAGATCAAATAACCGTCAGGGTAAACACGTTATAAAGAAGAGAAAAGTTCATCCAGTAACACAACAATCCCTTACACCTCCAAAAACACCTGCCTCTAACTCCCCTTCACGTCGTAATATTAGAATAGGCACCACCAAGATAACACATGAAAACTCAACCCAATCAACACCACCACCTTCATCACATTCTCAACACATTCCAAATTCCAACAATGAATATCAATGTAACCACAAATTATCAAATGGTTCTCCATGTTTGAAGACATTTACTAGACCATATGACCTCACACGTCATCAGAAACATACCCATTTACGTACAACGAAATTATTCTGTGTTATTTGTCAAGAGGAAGATATTTATAAAGAATTTGGAAGATTGGACTCATTGAGAAGACATTATAGGGCAAAACATTTCGTCAAGAATGAAGAATTAGGAGACTTGATTCAAATTAGTGGAATAGAGTAGAAACCCCATATCTTTCCTTAGAAGAGAAACCAAAAAAGAATTAATGACTAGCTTATGAACATTGCATATTTATTCCTAATTACCTATTCCTTCTTTGTCGTAGAATATAATTATGTCTATTCAGTCATAACTAACTTGTTACTATCATCACGTTTCATGTCATTCGTATCTTTATATTTCAATTGAAATTCAGGTTCGTTGTCAATAAATATATTCGAACCTTTGATCAAAACATTTTCCAATCCATTAAATTTGTTTTGTGTCACTTTCTTCAAACTGACATCACCAACAATAATAAGATTCTTCAAGTTTCTCAAATCGTTATTTTGAAGACATAATGCATTAGAACTTGACTTTGTAGCTTTAGAGCTGGTATAATCTAGGTAATAATCATCAACCAAGTCATAAGAATCAATATGCTTGTGATCATTTAAACAGATGATCTTCAAGTTCTTCAAATTTGGAGCTTGAAAGTTCTTGATCATTGATAAGTTCAAGTTCTTTAAAACAAGTGATTCAAGAGTTGTAATGTTTGAAAAATTCGAAAGGATCTCTAGACCGTCGAAGTAAAATTCATTTTCATCCATATCACTGTTGTAATCAAAATCATCATAATCTTCTGTGATATGATTATCACTGGTCTTACTGTAAACATCTTCAGATTCACTCATGTAATCCTGGATCTTAAGAAGCTTCAATTTAGGGAATGTATTCCATTTTTTACTGTTTAAATGATCAAAGATCTGGAAATAGAAATTAGCAGAGCAATAGTATAAGTTCAAAGTTGTTAAGTTTGGATAAGAAACACAAGAAGTCAACAACATATGATTAGAATTCAATTTCATCTTGGTGATGTTTGGGAAGTTGAAAAGATATTTCTTAGTATCTTCAATATCTCTAAATATACTTTTAAACATCTTTAAATAGTTGATATCAATCTCAGGAAGTAAATAATCAACCTTGACACATTTCTTCGAATCAACCAGTGTTTTCAATACTTTGAACAATCTGTAATAAACCAAGTCTTCTAAGAATGCAAAATCATCAATTACCACCTCAATGAAATGATAATCCTGGAATAAAGGGGTAATTGGTCTCTTGTTTTCAATTATATCCCTTATGAAGGCAACATCATCTATCTTTAGTGTCAGTAATGATTTAAGATCAGGGATCACCGCAACGCTACGCTCCAAAGTTGGAACATCCAATTTATTGACGATATTAAGCACAATCTCGTTAGGCAACAACATAAACTCTGTCATTCTGTGGCGAAATCTGTTGGAATATAAATTTGTTCAACCTTTTTTATAAAAATTTACCTTCTTTGTTAATTTTGTCCCTTTTTCATATATAATTTTGCGGGGAAATTGTTAATGTCATCACAAGATAAAAAAAAAAAAGATTCTTCCGATGATAGCCGATTTCATTTAACCGGGTTTATTTAACCGGTGTATTTAACATATAATTGAGAGTGATAAAGTACAAGTTTACTGGGAATTGAGAGACTGGAGGAGAGAGAAAAACAACAACATAATACTACTATTTCAAATTGTCATAATACACTTCATTTTTATTAATTCAATTCATTAAAACATCAAAAAAAATCAAGAACATATCGTAAAACTTAACCTAAAAATCCATAATCATCATTATTAGCCCATAATTCCTCAACAGGAACATTCCATAACAAATTATCGCCTTGCTTCTTAGAAGAAGCAGAATGATCAAACAATGACGTAGTGATTGGAGTACCACCAGCTTCACCTGTCCAGACAGAAATGTTATTGATCATCTTGTTTGTTCTACCATTGAACAAAGTAATCTCTGGTTGCAATTGTGGTTGAGTATTTTGAGGTTGTGGAGTTTGTGCAGATCCAGTAGATTGTGGAGTATATGATGAAGATGGGTATTGGAAACTGTTCAAACTTACTTCACCATGTGGGATTGTTGTTTCTAATTTTGGTTTTTTCACACTTTGTTCTTCTTCTTCAGAACTATCAATTAACAAATGTGACAATGATTTAGGAACAACGTTCTTTTGTAATTGACCTCTTTTCCTCTTACGTTCAGCTTGCTCCAATTTATCTTCTGCAGTTCTCTTTTCAAATTCAGCTGGATTATAACGATATTCAGTTCTTCTAACAATGGCTGGTGGCATACCAGGTTCATTACCATAGATGATTTCAGAAGAATCTGGACCACAACGTTCAATCAAATTACCAATTGTAGCACTCATCAATTGATCAAAAGTATCACGGAATACAAGGGCAAATTTGGAACGTTCAGACATAACGTAAAGGCAAATGGAACAAGCTCTAAGATCGTTTAATCCATTGAACAAAGAAGCTGAAACCTGAGGTCTAGTATGTTTGGAGACATCACCCAATTGTTTTCTCTTTTCATCATCCTTGTTACGTGCTAACCATAAACAATATATCAATGTAACACCAGCACTGAACACCGTATGAATAGCAGTGGTAGAATGACCAAACACAGTCTTTTCATGGAACACTTTAAATGATTGACAAATATGACCAGCAGAGGCTTGACATTCTCTGAATAATTTGTCTTGTGGATCCATCAATTCTAAGAATGGTTGAATTAATAATCTCACTGATCTGTAATAGTATAGTCTCAAAGTTTCATTTTCAACACCATTGGAAAACACTTCACAATTCCCTCTCCAAATTTTTAATTCATTAAAGAATTTATCCACTTTAATTAATGAATCCTGTTCTTTAGTAGAATTCTCAGCTATGATGTTCAATTCTTCAACAAATCTTGATTCAATTCTTCTCAATTTGATAGATTGATTGATAAAATTGACATTGTTTGGATGTCTAACACCCTTTGAAGGTTCATATTCAAATAATGGTAAATCTGGATCAACCAGGTTTTCACACAAGCTATGAGGTTTACCAACAGCAATGCAAATCATTCTTTCCAATAAGTAGACACACCACCAAATTCTCATCTTCTTCATGCGATCTTTTGGCAATAATGTCCAATAAGTTTGAGATCTGTTTAAACCTAATGAAACACATAATTTTAAGGCATCCTTGATGATTTCGTATAAGCACACAGAATCACGATCAGTTCTGATCAAGTATAGCACAGTTAATGCCAAGATCTCACATTTTTGTAAAGTTGTAATGTTTTTGCATTTGGTGATATGTCTGATAGCAGTACTGAAATAACGTTCAGGTGAAGGACCAGAATATTTCCCGGTTGTCATATGTAGTGATGAAGAGATAGCATAGACCATCCACATTCTTGCACAACAGTAATGGAAGAAATCAATGTCATTCATATAAGCGGTCAAGTTGTTGTTCGTCACATATGCATTATGGAATTCAAAAACTTCTTCTTCATCGAGCAATGGATATTTGTATTGTAATCTTGTGAAATGAATATCCAAGAATTCACGACTCAATTTCTCATCAACTTCGAAAACTGGATCGAGTGATAGGAATTCCTTAAGATCGTATTTGGCAAAAATGGATTTTGTGTAGTCAATGGCCTCAATAGAGAGGTAAGGTTTCTTAAAATCATCTTGTGGTTGTATCATGGGTAGTTTTCTCACAGATGGAATTGGAACTGGTTGTGAAGCTTGTAAATATTGATGGAAGTTGTTTTGTGTGATGTTTGGAGATGCAGGAGTTGGTTGTTGTTGTTGCTGTTGTTCATCTGGAATGAATGGTGAGAGCTTCTTGTACTTGAAGTTCTTCTTAACATTAGGGTTACCATGTTGGTCCACAGAAATATTGTTGGAGTCTAGAATCTTCTCTAGGAATTTGACCTTTTTCTCAAGCATAATTGTGTATTCGTCTTTCTCTGGAGCCTTTACAGCGTATTTGGCAGGTTGAACACACTTAACACCAGCTTTAATACAAGTGGTACATGATGGGAGTCTATGATCACATTTCTGTTTTCTTTTCTGACAGAGTAGACAGGAAGTGGAACGACCTTTTTTATCATGAGGGTTTTTAAAACCAGGATCTCCAATACTTGGTGTGGAGGCCGATGTGGAAGGTGTTGTCAATGAAGGAGGAGTATTGGAGGCCGTTGAAGAGGCAGGCGATGTATAGGCAGCTGCGGCAGCCGAAGAGATGTTGACGGACATCGATTAGTCAGAGAGGGCAATCAATTGACAGGTTGAGTGATTTGACAGTCATAAAATGATGAAAACAGCGGCTGAAGGATTATTTATGTTCTAAATCTGGAGAACAGATAATTTTTTTTTTTGGTACAATTCCCAACGATGTCCGTTATTCCTTTGCATAAAAAATTACCAACTTAAAAATCGCTCACAGATACCAATAAAAGAAAGAAAAAGAGCGGCTGAATTTGTGCTAAGGCCACACGGTAAACCCGGTAAATGCACTATAGGGTACAATTGAGGGTCTCGAGTCCATCTAGGAGTGTAAAATTGCAAGAAATACCAACATTTTACCCTCTTTAAACACGATTTCAAGGGTCAAAATCATGTCACTGCACAACATGTAAAATTCCATCGAGTTCTAAATTCGCGAAAACTGTTAAAAATGTAACTTCGGTGTTAGAGAAATAACTTGAACTGCAGGCGTCGTAAGTCCGGACAAGTTGCAAATTTAGAGCCAGTAGGAAACCGAGATTTCTTGAAAAAGGCAGGGCTGAGCAAAACAAGTGTGTGTGCAATTATCTGGGGGGACAACCCTGATCAGTTAAGAAAAAGGGTGAAAGTGACTAACTTCTAAGCGAACTCAAGGAGCTGTCTTATCCAATTACTCAACATCTATACGTTTATCCTTAAGTCCAGCTGTCACTCGCCCATTCTACAAAACCCCTCAGCAACCAAGGCCCCTCTCTAAATTAGATCTCCTAAACTCCAGAGCCAGTACGCTAGTATCAGAATTCTCAGCCTCAGTCCTAAATTCCTAATAATTTATCCTCTCGCTATTAAGCACCAACACGCGATTAAACTAAGGACTTCGGCATTATGCTACGTGCGCATACCGTAATCTGGGGAACATTCATAAACTCCGGTTGGTCAAAAGTTATATAGCTTAGGTTTGCTGCCCAACAAAAACCAAGTGAACCCGTTGACCCATCCTTCTCTGATGTCATCTCCACGGATTGTAGCTATATGGGACTCTGGGTTATTCCTCTGACTAAACTATAATGGTATTACTTCAGAGAGAAAGAGAGAAAACTAGCTGGTATCTCAAATC